>MU226741.1:976242-993704 GCA_018584345.1 Thuja plicata | reverse complement strand
AGCTCAAGCTCCTTTTCCATTGATGCTCTGTTATAATATAGAATCATGTACATCAGATGAGAGTAATGTTTGAAAGTGGGTGTGGGGTTATCTGACTGTATTTCTAACAATCCAGCATGGATAGCCTAAACTATGTAGCCAACATAATCGTAATCAGTGTTGACTTCTGGGTGTTGGATGTTCATTGCTATCATAAGTATCTCCTGAGATACTGTAGAATCTCCATCAAGGCCTAGGACCCTACTCAAACCATATACCGTGCATTTTACATAATGATGAAACAGAGATAAGTCAAAAGGTGGCTTGAAATTATCTGGAATATTCACCAGGTGCCTATCTACTCTGGGCATAAACTTAGGCATTTCATACTTTTTGATCAAATGCTCTCTCTTGGCATAATCAACTTTGATTTTTTTTAAATCAATATCAGTGCATAATGCACCGGTAATTCCAAACACCTCAGCTACTGATCTTCTATCTATGGAGACTAGGGTTTCTTTATTCTTTTTCCTAATTACCCTAGCCACTGGGCAATAGTTTTTCGCTAACTCCTTAATAAGACCAATGTCAACATAGACATCAGGCACAATCAATTTAGCCATATTCAAATCCCATGGATTTCAAATTGGGACTGGCTTGACCCTATTATTCCAAAAATAATGAAATAAAGTACTACCAGAGTAGTCTGGGGTTATCAGATTTCTACATTGAGACCATTTATCGCTCCATTCTTCCTAATTTGCACTGTTTGTATTCAGAGTCCCAGGCAGCAACTCGACAAATTCTTCTGTATATTTCTTTAGTGCGACTTCCTTCTTCTTTCCAGACCCTTGTGAGGTAGTAGGAACAATATCTTGACTCATCCTTCTTCTTTGAATTTTACTGTCTCAAATACAAAACTCCAAACCAATAAGCTTCTTACTCTTCGTAGAAAAACTCAGAATGCAGAAATGAGAGCTGTACAGAATCAAACTCAATCATTTACACTTATAGCCATTAAGGACTGCGTCTTGTCAACTTGAAAGCCAAATTCCTGCACTTGAACTGTCATGAAGATTTCATTCTGTCATTAATGCTGCCATCAACTTGCACTATTTGATCCTAGCTGGAAGAGAGTGTACATTTTTCTCCCATCTGGCACTCGTGAAGCTGAAACTAGCCAACACACTGCACTTTATTTACTTTTGGAAAGGTCCTTGCGAGTGAGTGATGCACCCCTTTTATTTAACCGGTCGCATACTCGCCATCTATCCTCACCCCACCTTTCACCTTCTACGAGGGAGCGATGACCTAACCTTGAACTTCATCAAATGTCAGTCGCATACTCGCCACCTTTCTACGCTTTGCTTTTGGGTTCATGCGAGCTAGCGATATTACCTTTACCTTCAACCCGTCGCACCCTCGCTAGTCAACATTTCACATCACCTGAATCTTGGCGACTAAGCGACTATGCATCTTCTCTTTCAATTATTTCATAATCGCACACTAGCTGGCTGTTTAAACTATAACTTTTGGATCTGAGCGGGTGAGCGACGTTCATTTCTTTACCATATACTTTATCTGGTCGCTCACTCGCGCTACAAAATACTCCAGCTTTCACCTTATGCCTGAGTGAGCAATGGCATCTATTCTTTTCTCAGTCGCAGACTCGCGAGCCTGAAAACTTCACTTTATCACTGACTGCGAGTGCGCGACTGTGCACCTTCTTTCTTTAGTTGCATACTCGCTAACCCTTTTCCTTTCATCTTTGTTGATTGGCGAGTGAGTGATGTCTTTCTTCTTTTAATTCATCGCACACTCGCGGGTTCACTTTTGATCACCTCAAAGCATCAACGAGTGAGCGAGGTGATGAATGGTCCCTCAGTCGCTCAGTCACACTTCTTTTAAGAATTTTGAAGAATGCTTCTGCGACTGAGCGGTGAATCTTCAAATTGGTACTTCATACATTAACCGCGTACTTGCACTGCAAAATACAAGTGAGTTAGAACCTAAGCGAGTGGGCGACCTCTAGAACATGACCTCATTGCGCAGTCGCCAACTTGTGACATAAACATAAAACTTGATGCGGGTATGCGACTGTTTGTATTCTTTAACAAGGCTCGCTCTGTCGTGAAGCATGATATGGACAACAATAACTTTACAGCGACTGTGCGACATACAAAATTTTAACCCGTCGTTGACTCGCTGGTTCAATACTTCATACAGTTAACTCTTAGCGAGTGAGCGATAAATTTAACCATTCTTAGCCCGCTCAATCACTAACTTACAACCCGATTTTCACAAGACGTCGCGATTGCGCGATTTACATTTTAAAACATTGAGCCCGCTCAATCGCTAACTTACAACCCGACTTTCACAAGACGTCGCGATTGCGTGATTTACATTTTAAAACATTGAGCTCGCTCACTCGCACACAAATCATAACTTGACATAAGATCATCGCGATTCTCTTTTATTGACGACTCGTCGCCCACTTGCACAACTTAGAGACATGTTAAAAAGACCGACGCGACAAAGCGACCACACTTAAACAGAACTTCAAAAGAGATTTTGACCTCTTTTGCGCGACAAAGCACAGGAGTTTAAACCAAGAAAGCCCGGGAAAAGCAAAGGCTAAGAAATTTCAAAGAAAATAATGTAGTGCTAACAGGACTCGCATGAGAGCTTGGGTACCAAGTCGCGGAGCTGTTGCATACTCTATTCGCTCTCCAGCAAAAGGAATCTGAAGAATCCTGTATACATGCTTGGGAGTGATGGTCATCTCCCCGGTCGGTAAGTGAAATGTATTATGCTTGCTATGGAAACACTCAACTAACGCTGTGAGCAATCTGTGGTTCACATAGATATCAGGCATTTGCAACAACCAACCAAACCCACACTCACCCAAGTGACCCGACTGAGCATCAGAGAGGTTCCTCACTAACCGCATGGTCGAAGGATACGTGGATCAGAACTAAATATCTAGTAACTGCTTGCAATAGAGAATCAATGAACAATCATCAGTAATAGAGAAAAATCATTGTGTAACAAATCTACAAGTTGACAAAAAAGCTAAGTAATCTAAATATCCCACAGATAGAAGTAAAATTTCTTGGTAAAGACCTTAAAAATGCTCACTGCCTGCCATACGACAAAGTATAGTAAAGGTTCACTGGTATGAAGGCTCATACGAGTCAGGATTCAACTCAGTATGACAATTTAAGCTGAAAAGACAAAACAAATGGTCTGATGCGACAAAAGGGGCAAGGAAGAAGGTCCTCATATGAGTCGTGGGTCACTCCCAGACGACAAAAGCAATGGGCCCATACGAAAAACTAATTTTTCATAGTTTTTCGTACGAGTTCTCTCACCAGCTCGTACGACGACCCGGGCCTACGGTTGAAAAACACATGAAAACATGGAAAAATCTATCCAAAACAAGAAAAATTGGATTCAAAGAGAAAGTTTTTCGATTACTTACTGGAGGCAGGTGATTCTCTGGCCGACCGTGCCTTCGACTGCGCTCAAATCGATGATCTACAATCGGGACCACCATTTTTGGCTCAAAGAAGAATTTTGAACTCTAAACTTGGAAAGTGAAAATGATTTGGAATGACCGCCTTATATAGGTTTTGACCTAATTTTCCAAATTGCTCTAATGGATGTGAAAATTACACCCTTCGCTAATTGGACAACCCTGAATTCATTTTTGGGATCAAAATCAAAATTCGACGACATTTTGCTGCTTAAAAATTTAGTTTAACATGTTACTCAAATGTAGTTGATCACCGAAGCTAACCTCACAGGATTCTGCTTTGAAATCGTTCCTAAATGACTAAATCAAGCATTCTTTACTTCAATCCAAGAAAGTCAACTTTGGTAAACCCAAGTCAACTCTCGGTCCAAATTGTTCAACTAGCTCTTCATCCAAGCTCAAATCTCATCTTTCTACATCTATTTCGACCATTCGACGCTTTTCAAGCTTGTCACCCTCACCTCATTTCGATTTTGATCCCGAGGGGGCAACACCATTACATCAATAATTTGATTCAAGTCAACAAGTTCAATCTCTAGGGGCATCAAGCCTCCATATCAAACTAGGATTCTCCTAAGTGATTTCATCACTTCAAATCAAGTCACTTGAGTTTCTAGGGGCTTATCAGGTTCATCACACCACATCAATCTGATAATACCTCTCAGTCAGGTAATTGGCTTCATTAGGACCCATATCAAGTCAATTACCCCAAGAAATCCATTGAATGGAAATCAATCTCATCGCACCACATCAAGTTGATTCGTCATTTAAACTAATCCAAATCGAGAAATCTGCTTTAGGAGTGGATGTTTAGTTTCATCGCTTCACATCAAGCTGGATATTCGAACCTTTCTATCAGTCTTTGTTCAATCAAGTCTAGAGCTAATATCTTCATATCTCTCTACCAGTCTTCGCCCAATCAAGTCTGAAGCTGATACCTTCAGTCTTGAATCGATCTTCATTCAATCAAGTTTGGAATTAGTTCTGATCCGTGAGATAGTTTCATCACTTCACATCAGGCTATTTCCGGATCTTTCATATCAAAATTTCTTTGAATTAACATGCTACTCATGCATCAATTCAAAGAGGGGCAAATGTAATCACCTAAAATAGGTCTAGTAAACCTATAGCCCCTAATTTGATTAATTGGCCTTAAGAAACCCTAAATCATAGGCATTTATCACTAGACCCTAATTATGAGAAGCATTTAATCAAACTTGCTTGCATAATTAAACATGACTTGTTGAATCAAATTCTTTAATCAAAGTCTAAATCACTTAATTTCTTAAACTATGGAATTTAATTAAAAGTCCTAAACCCCTTTTAATTAAATGAACCCATTCACACATCCTCACACATGTGTGAGCACTCAAAATTAAAATAAAGCAATTAAATGGGGAAATTACCAAATTTGTCTCATTCTCCCCAAAACAAGCACATAATTGACCAATCAAAATCACTCCACTTGGATCAAACACACATGGATTGAGAGAAATTGCATCTCTACCACTCTTCTTGGTTGAATCTTGACCGTTCGTTTCATCAATTTTCCTATAAAAGGAATAACTCCCTTTGCTCAAGAAAGAGGCAATATGAGAAGTAAGATAATAATGCTAGTTTTGCTCTAGGTTTTGAGAATTGTTCTTGCCTCCATCTCAATAATAGCCTAGTTTACTGACATTTCAACTCTAGCTTGCATTTCTAGTTTAATGGTAATTTCATTCTTAGTTTCATTTAATAATTGTTAATGGCTTTCTTAGCTCCATTTTCATGGTTAATATGCACTTAGTTTGCTTATGAATGCATTTCATTTTCCAAGTTCTTGAGAGCAAAGTATGCAAATTAATGCATCTTGCTCATTTCATGGAATCTTCCATTTTGGAGTCGTCTAATCACTGATTTCCTATGCCAATCTGATGAGCATTTTCATGTAATCAAACTCGCTTCAACTAGGAAGCAATAAGCCGCTCTTGAGGGTAGTTGTGTAATAATTTTGATTGTGATTTGATACTAACCCCTTAATTTAATGATTTATTGAAGTGTTTGGTATTGCAGATTGAATATAACATTTTACCACACACACAGTAACCTTAAACCAAATACATTGCTTGTTTGAGTTTTCTCTTTCTAGCTAAATGATGCACCCTTCTTTTTCTTTCACTAAGACCATTATACCACCATAATCTTTACCATTCCTCACAACTTTATTCTAGACCTCCAACTTCATGTAACCTTCAAATGAGGGAGTCTTGTAACTTCCATGCTCATGAATTTTTGTAAGAAATTATATCTCTACCTTATACACTAGATCATAGACCCCATCCCCTTCTCTCCATATACCCTCTACAAATTAAAAAAACTAGAATGAAATACACCTTCTACAATATAGTCTTCAACCTAGTCCCCTTCTCCAAAAATACTCTCTACAATTCTAACAAACTAAAATTAAAATTTTAAGAATTAACCTTAATTACTCATTTTGACAAATAAAACTGAAAATTGATTATGCCATGTCATTATAACTGCTTAACGTAACGCTTTGATTAAATTTATATATACGTAAATAAGCATCATCTAATTTCGAGTTTATCTCCAACAACTTGTACTTCACTAATGATTTTAAATAGAAACAAATTCCGGAAAATCCCCACCACATGCCAATCTATATCTAAATTATCCAAGAGCAACAAGAAAAATATAATATATCTTGGAAGGCTTCCCAAGCAGGGGAAATATTGCGAGTTAATCAGATCAGGACAATGCAGCGAATGGTTTTCTCACCCTGCACCTCCAGCCCTGCAAATGGTAGGGCGACTCTGCCAATCCTGGCGGGCTCGGCCATATCTAACAATCACAAATTCTGCGCCCAGCAGCGTCGGTGGAAAGCACCAAATGCCCAGCTAAATGTGGATGCAGTTTCTCCTACCAAAGAATGGACAACAGTAGTTGAGCAGGGTGGAGACAAATTAGAGATTTGCAGGGTTGTAAATGGGATGTGGCAAACCAGCGGCGGTTGGGGTAAAATTGAGAGAAATAGTGCAGTGGAAGCCATGCTTAAATATGCTGACAATGGATTTACCACTTTTGACATGGCCGATCACTGTAAGTTTTTATTATTCGGTTTAATTTTGATGGAAAAGTTTGTGAAGCAGTAGCTATCAAATTCACCTATTTTAAACGTTTCAAACATGTAGGAGCTGAATGACTTGACTTCATCCCCACCTATTACTAAAATTTGGACAAGCTTAAGTAGTATTGTTGGTATATTATCTGTTGCAGAGGATGCAGTGCCATCGCATTTTTGGAATTATATTAATAAACCTTTGTGTGTGAAACGGCTGTAGGCTTGGAACTACACTTAGTTTCCCGACGCGATTATTTGAAATAAAAACAAATTATATGGTAGTTTATTAACATTGTAGAGAAATATGTTAGGGTTTATGGATAGAATTTGTTAAGTTATTTTTTTGATTGTTTTAGGCAAGTTAAAGCGTTTAAGCAAGACTACAGCCAAAATTTTAATGTTGAATTTGCATGATTTTTTATGGTTTTAAATGATATTTTTCAAGTTTAAATTTGCATGATACCAGGCCGAATTTTGCATGGTTCCATATGGGTCAGGTGCTCTCATCCTCTTCTGTTATTGGGACATAGTTTCTTATAATTCTTTGGATCAGCTAATGTAATGGTTTTTTTATTGTTGTGTTGATGTAATGAAACCCACGTCTTTTAAAAATAAATTTAGCATGCTTTGCAAATTTTCTTTAATAACAACGACTAGATTTATACGACTTCCTAGAGCACTTTTATATCTTATTTGTCTGGATTGGATTAATTGAGACAATTAATATAACATTTCAAATATAATTATATAAATAAATTTGGGCGGATCCTGCCATATGTATTTTTGATAGATGAAAATGACCTTGGGGCCATGCCCATAAAAGTATAACTGATAAGAGTTACTTACAGCTCTACAATGGACGGCCATATTAAAAAACCCTGAGGAGTTTTTAACAAAATCCTTTAACTCTAACGCAAACATTTTTACATTAACTATAATTTCTATTATCAATTTATCATCCATATCATCCATATACATCTGCAAATATATATATTTTGAACACAGAACACCTGGACTTTCTGCAAAGCTATCCCTTGGGACCATTATCCATGTCATCTTCGCTGTTTATTGTTTCTGCTTCCAGTGCAAAAGACCAGTCCACATCATTTTGAGTCATCACCTTTGTTGCAAATATTATTAACATAGCATTCACCCGAGATGATGAACAGAACCAAGGAAGGGGGCCCAGCCAAGACCAAAACAGAAGGCCATAAACCATCACTAACAGGGAAACCTGAGCCTGGGACTTCCAGAGTGAGGACAGAGCCGAGGCCCAATCTTCACCATCGTTTGATAATTGCCACGGATGCTAGTCTTTCAACCTCAACAGTTTGTCCTGCCTACAAAAGGACCCCAACAAACATTGCAACAATGTTGGTGTTAACACGGTAGGGATGATTTTTCCGCTAGAAGAAAAAGCTCCCCCAATTCATGCACCATCATCATAGCTTTCACTTTTAAAGAAGTCTTTACTGTCAAGTTTGGGACCTCTCCTATAAAAGAAATCTGCGTCTTCTTTGTGAATAGCCTATCATTGTTCTCCATAAGGGCATAGTTTAAGATCTCTCTACCATGAAAGGGAAATGAAAAGGCTATAAATCAGCACAACTCAATTTCCCATGATTCCTTGAACCGTGTGACGTGTCCTTGATAGGACTCTAATGAATTTCTATACATTTTATTGATGCTCTGCCGAAGCACCGTGAGAGACGTCCTCCAATGGGAGGGGTATGTCCTGAAATATTGATGGTCAAATTTAGCCCTTGAGTCATATATGGGGTCGCCACTTAGTAATGACAGGAACAGAGATATTGTCAGTGCTAAGTGGTACTGCTTTTGGACTCTACAGTTTCAATTACAGCTGATTGAGACCATGTGGAACCTTGGCTTTCTAGTGTATGAGATTTGATGCTCTCTTGAAGTTGAAACAGTGCACTCTATGGATGAGCTTCTCAAGTCCTCTTACACAACGAAAATTGATGCTGTGGTATCTGGTCAAGCACCGAGTAGGGGCTAGTTTTGAAGAATATTAATCTTGACAGTATCATGGACCATAGTATGTCGTTTTGCATTATTACAGACTATAGAAGATGGTTGATGTTACTACAGCCCTTGAGTTTGGGCTCAGCATACCCTCAGCGATAAATCTGTCTTAATCAAACTGTGTTTCAAATAATGGTTATCTATTTGAAGTTATTGTGGAGGCAACTCCCTAAGGCCGATAATAAGATGGACATAAGCTATTTAATAGCATTAAATTTTTGCATAGAAATGATAAAGGATAAACTTCACGAATTTTGCCTTAACCTTTTCAAGGTACTTAAAAGAGATTGTAGGAGATTGTAAAACATGTTTTTATTTATGAAATTAATATTTAAATGTAATTAAAAGAATATGGAGAATTTATTAGTTTTTTTTTGCTGTTCTCACCCTATTTAAGCAACAATAGCATTATTAGAAACTTTTACTTTAATGTTAATTTTCACAGAATGCGGTACAATGTTCTTTTAATATAAACCTCAACGGCTTGTATGAAACTGCGGTAAATTATCTAGTTGCAAGGAATAAATTTTGAGAAAGAAGGGTTTCATAATGGTATTAAATTTCATGGAAATTTTTGAGATGCAATTCTAATTATCATAATTCATAACCTATGGAATTTGTTTCTGAATCCATAAGCGCATAAATAAATCCTAAACAAATCTTTTTGAAAAGTTTTCTTAACAGAAAAACTAATGAGATGTTGTTCCATGCTATCTATGATTCTATCATCAATAAATTGTCTGTGGAATATTTTATTGCTCTGAAGTTTTCAGAGTCAAGAATAAAATTTATGAAGTTTATTGTTTTTTTAATGATAATAATTACTAAAAGTAATTGAAGTTTTTCGTTGGATACCAAAACATAATTCACAAGAAACTAACACACTTTAAAAGGAGTACCTCGTAGTGATACTGTGATTCAATGCAGGCTAGGCAAGGCTCAACAGAAGACGCAACAAATTGAAAATCACAAAATGTAGGAATTTTTGATGAAAACTAAGTTTTGACAAAATAGAGGAACTTTTGACCTATCGGGATAAAATATTATAAAGAATAGGGAAAATCTAGATTCTAAATATTTGATTTTTTCTATCTTTTACAGTTCTAAGCATCTTACTTAAAACTTGATGAATCAAGTATACCGAGTCTTACCTTGTATGGGCTTCCAAGTCCCCCGACCTGATCCTCATGTTTGATCATCTGATTTTAATAACCATGTTAATGTTAGTCAAATGGGATGAGTTGAAGTGGTGAAATCATTGAAGCTTTTGTGATGGAGAGTGGTCTTCAATTCCCCTTGGGACATAGTACATGCTCATATACACATACAAATGTTAATTATTTAGTAGATTTAACTATCACATTCTTTTCTGGCTATGGCACACGCTGTCAGATGAGGCCAGGTGTCAGTCCTGCATGAATTTGGCAGAAGATACAGCCCTTTCATGGTATTCAATTCAAAGGCCACCCCAAAGGGTAAACTTACTAGTCGAATTAAAAAAATATTTTTTGCATTGTGCAGACGGGCCAGCAGAGGACTTATATGGAATTTTCATCAATAGGGTTAGGAGAGAACGCCCACCTGAAATGGTTGAAAGTATCAAAGGGTATGCTTATGATCTTCCACCCTTTTTGGCAACTTGTAACGTTGTTCTTTTTTTTTTTTGTGTAAATGCTGTACATTTATCAATCACAGGTTGCAACAAATAATCAACAATGTATATTAGTTTGGAGCAAACTAACCAGTGGCACAGGAAGTCCGACTTCTTGAAACTGGGTTGCTGATACCATTTTGCAGGAATACCTTTAGATATACCATCTTAATTATCAAAAACTTCTAAATTGAAATACATATATTTTTATGGACAAGTTAATATCTGTTGTTCCTTTGTAAAGGCGTATATTCAACTTTGATCTTGGCTGAATTATCCACTTATCTTTGATCGATCAGGCTTACAAAGTGGGTGCCACCTCCTGGTAAAATGACTGGAGCTTATGTTAGAGATAACATTGACATTTCTCGCAAACGAATGGATGTCAAATCTCTGGACATGCTTCAATTTCATTGGTAAGCAACTTTGCCATTCATATGGCTCACTAATTCTATTTTTGACTCTGCTCTATAGGCTTCATCTCAAATTTATGTTTTTGTAACAGGTTCATGATATTGACCATGATATGATATTCCCTTCTTTTCTTGCCATCTTATCTAAAGAAGGCAATCCAGAAGCTCCAAAAACACCAAGTTGTTACTGTGTATAGAAAAAGACTTTGAACTGCTGATCATATATTAGAAAGATTTTCTTTCTTCCATACAATGTTAGGGGAAAAAAATATAGGTTTTGCATGTTTTATAATATTTTCTTAACCTGTTAATTATATTTATTATTATGCTATAGCTTTTAAAAAGCAAAGTTACTGGAAAGGGGAAAAAAAGTGTTTCTTTGACCCTTTTTGAAGGTTTTCATATGATGATTTGTGATCAGGTGGGATTATTCTAACCCAGAATATCTGGATGCATTGCAATTCCTGACTGATCTAAGGGAAGAAGGTCTGTATGTTCTTTACATTTGAATTGGAATAGATCAAATATTATTATCTCTACTTTTTCAGGGTTTTGGTAATTTTCTGTCTTGTTGAGGCAATCACGGTGTTCTTCATTATAATTTATTACAAGACTCTTCATGTAAAAGCGATAAGACTTCTATATTTCATCACATGACCTGCTGAAGCTAGAGGAAATGCTGCCACTATTTTTTTTCCATATCAAATCTTATGCAGGTAAAATCAAGACCTTAGCTTTAACCAATTTTGATACAAGGAGGTTACAAATAATTTTGGAGAACGATATTCCCATTGTCAGTAATCAAGTGAGTTCTATTCTAGGTAGATTACATTTGATTCTTATCCAGATCTTGCATACTCTATTCTGTAAAGGTTTGCAACAGTTTTTCTTTCATCTGGTATATTTGCAGACTAGGCTTGAATTTTTCTTATTAGTTGCGCTCTTACGGTGCATATTTGTTATTTAATAGTTTTGGTTGGGCAAACTAGGTTTTGATATCATCATTATGTTGTAGTGCTAACAGGTACAACATTCTATAGTGGATATGCGACCTCAAAAGCAGATGACAGAGCTGTGCCAACTCTCGGGTGTGAAATTAATAACGTAATCTCTCTCCGTCTCTGTGTGTGCCTATGTGAAGCAATGTGTGCGACAAATGGGAAAAACAGTTGCATGTTTCTTGAGTATTTTGTTAGCTGACTTAATCTTTCACTAATATTTTGTCTTATCTACTTATCTAGTATTGTAGTTAATACCTATTATTGTTAATACCAGGTATGGAACTGTAATGGGAGGGTTGTTATCAGAGAGATTTTTGGATGCTAACATATCAATCCCTTTTGCTGGCCCTCCACTGAACACTCCTTCCCTTCAAAAATATAAGCGAGTATGTATCTCCATACCATGCCTCTACTGAAGCTCTTATTGATAGTTTGACACTACTTATACTCTTTAATGCAGTCTTTACACACAAATCTTTAAAATTGCAAAACTGCACTTGAAGTACAGAAGAGATATCATAGTTGGATTTTAGATCTGCATGATATAGTTTTTTCTTGAAACATGGGATAAGCAGATGGTTGATGCCTGGGGTGGATGGAGTCTTTTTCAAGAGCTATTGCAGACACTTAAAAGTGTTGCATTGAAGCATGCTGTCTCTATTCCAGCTGTTGCTGTGCGGTACATACTTGATCAAGTAAGTTTGAGTTTACTCAACAGACATTTAGATCCGTCCTGTTTTCATGTAGTCTCTTTAAATTACAAATGTTACTTTAAGATACTCAGAAGGAACATATTTTCTATGCGTACTGTTGGATGCAATCAAATCCTTTTAACCTGAAAGTTTGTAACATGTTACGAGTGAATCCTATGCTGCAGCCATCAGTTGCAGGCTCCATGATAGGTGTCAGGCTTGGTTTATCTGAACACATTAATGATTCAAAGGCTATATTTTCTCTTGCTCTGGATGAAGAAGACGCAGCCAAAATCTTGACAGTAACTCAGAAAGGAAAGGACCTGCTTAAAGTCATTGGAGATTGTGGAGATGAGTATAGACGAATATAATGTATAAGTTTGAGTGGAGAAGACATTGCAGGTTTTAGGTTTCTATTGAATGGTTTCTTTCAGAAAAATGTACTCATAATAAGTATTCTATAGTTGCAATTACATTTTCTTGAATCTTCCATAAGAATGAAAGCGCATGTGATTCCTCTATCCTTGGTTTGCACAATTTTACACTTGAATCTATATGTCATTTCCCAGCTTGCTCATCTACTTCAGAAAATTTTGTTGGGGAAGATGTGTTATACACCTTGCATAATAATAATCTTTGTGTTGCGCTGTATGAATCTTTCAGTAATGAGTCTATTTTGTTCTTGTTGTCATCTTCATTTTTCAAGCTCTCATATATATAAGTCTAAAATCAAGGTTTCATCTGGGTGCTGTCCATATTGTTATTGTGCATTGACCACTTGCTGTGCCATATGTGTAAACAAAAGACAATGTAAGCCTTTTTGAGGGAAGATGAGTAATGTGGAGCAACGAAAGAGAGCAAACCTTTCTTGGTAGCAGAGAGATCAAGATGGCAAATCTATGTATGTGGCAGCTAAGTGACAAGACGAGCATGGATGCACATCGAAGTGTCAAATTTGAACACCTTCAGGTGGCAGCAGCGGGCAGCACAGATACCTTAGCAAATGATTTATAATTTAATGACACGAGTAACAAAAATAAATGCCTAACAAGTACTTGGATGGCATGATGTATTGACTTAAGTGATAAGTCTCAGGTGAGAGAGGAGTCATAGGTTTGCCTAGGAGGATATGGCAGTCTTTTAGCAGCGGGGATAAGCAAATTGAACACCTAAATGTCTGATGAGTGGTGGAAGGTAGCACAAGGAGGCACTGAGATGTTTCAAGAGGCATGGATGCTTGAAATTAATAGCTAAGAGATTGATAAGTGATATATACACACGAAATAGGTGTTTGGATGAATTTGGTCATAGTTTATGTGAGGAGAGTGGATGTTAGGAGAGTGGATATAAAATGTGCCTTAGTGTGAGGTTTGTCAAATGTTGGTGGCATGTGTGAGAGAATGGTATGCTTGGGGAAGAAATTAATATTTCAATATTTCAAGTGACATTGTGGCTGAAAAGAGCACAAATTTTTGAGAACACAATTGGATGGCCTGGCTAGTGTGGGTTTGCACATTAAGTGGCAGCATCAGCAAAAACAAATGCTTCATTCTTTTTTCAGTGATAGAAATGAAGAAATGGTAAGGATACGCGACGTCAATGTCATGCAAGTGTGGCTGAGAGGAGAAATAAGGTAGTTTTAAGTGGTAGGAGGCATAAGGCGCCCTTGATAGGTAAAGGTGTAGCTTTAAGGCGCCCTTGATAGGTAAAGGTGTAGCTTATGTGGAAAACATTTGATTGGTGTACAAGATTGCATTATGTGATGTTTTATGTGATAGCCATGTCTAAAACATGTGCTCGCTTTTGAGTGACAAACATGGTAAAGTGCATTTAGATTCTTCGTAAGGACAAGAGTGATTGCTAGGCACACCTAAAGCAATAAGGGATGTTTTTTGTTGCAAACATGTGGGAAAGGCCCCTATGGGCACGAAAGAATGTTTGGTTAATTGGTCGTAGCTGCCCTCCATTATCGATGAAGTGGTTGACAGCTATCAACTTTGAGAATGGAACTCTGGGAAATGGTGTCATTTAGCTAGTTGGAATAGTCACGCTTTGGTGAAACAATTCACAAGAGAACTTAGGATTCATATCACTGAATTGATTTGGTTTTCGTAGAATGGGTATCAAATTTGAGTTGAACTTATTATTTGAGTCACTAAGTTCGATTGGTGATGTTGATAGTAGATTTATGATTGTTAGGGTTTGAGGTTCTTTAATGGGTCTAATGCTTTTAGATTTAGGAACTACAACATAATAATAGTGGAGGCTCGTAGTAAATTATTATTTTTGGCAATGACTATTTATAGTAGTTGCTATTTTTAGAGAAAGGCCGAGGGCATATTTTTAGGTCTATTGTAGTTAGTATTATTTATACAAAGATTATTTTGTTTTAAAGTTAATTCGTTTGAGTTCTGAGATGTTTTTAGTGTTTATGCTTTAAAACAATGCTTGTTGTAATAATATACACTATTCTAAAGCTTAAAATTTGGGCATTTTTTAGCCTCCAATTATGAGCTTAGAGAAAAAATACATTCTTAATGATAGTGATCATTATGCGTTTGTTCTTAAACTTGTAGTTTAATGTGTCTACATTTATTATGTTTGTGATTTAATTGGTTAGTGAAACTGAAAGATAACATTAAGCTTTGTATTAATGTTGTTTGATTATCCAAGTGATAGCTTTGCATGTGACTTATTTGCTTAGTTCTTGGAATTATTTGTTATTTTGTGTTGAAGTTTTTCCTTTTCAAATCTTGTTTGCATCAAATTGTTGGTCTTTGCTTTAGCTAGTTGGAAGATGTTGGTGCATTTAAGTTAGATGTTTTCATTCATAATTAAAAAATTTCACTTGTGAGATGATTATTTACCAATCTTGTACTCAAGGCAAAAACACAAGTGTATTGTTGTTTCATTTATGTAATACTCTTTGAAGAGAATATTGTATAGTGTTGATAAGAGTTTATTATGTCTATATCTTAGTGTCTAGGGTAGCTTTATATCCCATGAAGCTTCCCATTGCAATTTGAAGAGAGATTTTACTCCACATAATATTCGAGTTTGAGTTGTCTTGTAAGAGATGAACTATGGGCATGCAATACTACAAACAAATCTTGTAGAAATAAAATTAATTCTTATTGCCTACATTTAAAGTTATTCCATTATTGTAAATAAATTCTATGCTGGATCACAAAGGAAAGTACTTTTTGATGTTTTGTCTTTCAAATGCTCCATCAAGCACATTGAGTGAAGGTAGATCTTCATAAATTATTATTGGGTGATAGAAATAATGGTCCATCTCCACTCCTTTTGTGGAGAGACACCATTTGTCCTTAACCTTTTGTAGAATGCAATGCTTTTCAATATGGTTTGAGAAAATGTTTTCTAAAGTGTTATAGTGATGGTAATCATCCTCTAAATTAACACATTCTAGCCTTAACCATGGCATGCAATATTTTGGGAGAAAAATACAACCTTGGAGTCATAATATATTGTTGAGACCTTGGTTGGAGGTGCATTAAAATGATCATTTCTTTTTGCTACAAAATTAACAAGAATTAACAAGAACTTGGAGATTATGTGGAATATTTTTGTGGTCATGTTTCAAACTAGACAAGGATAGTGAAATCATATTTTCATAGCTCTCTAATGCATAGTAGTAATAATAATAATAATAATAATAATAATAATAAGCCAGAAGATTCGAGAAAGGTAGAAGATATGAAATTTGCCTTTTCTTTTACCTTCTCATCTCATGGATTGAACGAAAGTAGATGCACCCATGCCTACCCAATTTTCTCCTTTGGATGTTGTTATTACGCCGAAGGCGTTTCCTTATCTGAAATGCACGAGCTAACTCTGACAATCAATGGTTCTCATTGTCTAAATAGTCTGCAAGACGTTTGAAATACTTCTGACCGTCGATCTCGCTCGCTCGTTTTTTTTCAGCTACTTTCACTATTTATTTTTTCTGACAAACCTTTTCAACAATTTATTCACCGAGGGCATTAAGATAAGGCCACATACATTGCAGCCTCCAATGCAAGGTGTCCCTGGCAGTGACAAATTTCAAGAGGAAAGGTATTCTATATAAATTGAAAATATTTTTAGTTCACAAAATTATCAGTACACTGTTTTCTTTGAAGTTCTTAAAAAAACATGAAATGAAAATTGTGGAAATTGTAAAAAGATTTTTAGAATTAATTTATTTAAGAATAGAATATGTCATTTTAAAGAGAAGATTAGAGCCGTGATGGAGATATTCCAGCCCCTCTGCAATGTCGATTGTGATCTGGAGCTTCTGTTTCCATGGAAGGGAATTTCATGGCCCCGCGTCCTCAATCCAGTTACTCAAGGAACCATCTTCTGCATATTCAAATACTACCTCAGTTGTCGTAAATACTCGAGAATGCAAACGTTTTAACATTTGCCAGAGTTTCTTAAATCATTCATTGGTGCCACAAGTATATTACTTCTGGGCTGTGATTTTTGGATATTTCAATATCGCTGGAACCGTTAGGTTTGGGTGTGAGTATCTGGAATTGGCAACTGGTAGTTGCACATATCTGTCACTCACATCTTCTATGAGTAGTATTGAGCGGAGTATCCACTGCTTGCATGGAAGTGTTGGCATCATGGGATTTCGCTCCCTTGCATCAAACGAACCCATCTATTTGCATACTTAACATCGTATCAAGCTGAAGATGAAGGGTGGGTTTCATGAACATAGTCTGCTGTTGAGGAAATCTTCAGTTCTAGGTGTTCATCGATTTGTGAGTAACATTGAAAGGGACAACCTGTTTGTTGTTACTATTGAATCAACTGATTGCATTGTTAATGTCTCAAGACTAAAAAGTGTAGATTGAAGTATTTCCTTTACAGACAATTATTAATATTAAAGTATTTATTTTCAAACATATGTTATTTCTCTGCTCAAATTCTTTTGCGTCAAAAAATTCTACGCTTAATGTCAAATCTATGAACTATTATATGAAATTTAAGTCTGGAATTGAATTAAACATTGTCAA
>MU226741.1:949790-968149 GCA_018584345.1 Thuja plicata | reverse complement strand
CGTCATTTTATAAATAGTCAACTAAATAACCTTCAATATTGCACAAATATATGAAAATAAAAGACCAAATTTATTTCTAATCAATTAGTTGGAATTTTTGATATGGTCACAAAGAAGAGCTTACTCAAAATCTTCATTTCTGTCCTCTGCTCTGAGACGTAAAGCATCATAAAACCTAAAGAGGATGTAAGCTTTGCAAGTATGGGTCCTTTCTCTCCAGCCTAGGCCCACACATTTTACAATCCTGCTCAAATTTTGTTTGAGAAGCGAGATGAATTTCTCTGGTTGAAAGGCGAATTGCAAGAAGATTCGAGTAGAAAATGGTCATCGACGAAGGTCGTGGTGGGCGTAATTAGTACGTTGATTATTTTGTTCGCCTCTGTAGTTTTGGCTGGTGTTCATCCGACCAATATCTTGTTGGATTTCCATTGTCTGATCTAGTATGTTGATGCAAATATTCTCTTTGTTATTCATGACCAATTTGTGGGGCTACATGATCTATTCCTTCAAAGCGTGCAGAATGATGGCTCACCTCTATTGGTTGCCTCACTGCATAAATTCCTCTAAATGTTGGTTTGATTGTTTGGGAGAACTAATTGTCCCCATGTCATGAAAGGTTTTTGGCCATTTTTTATACCAGTGGTTATGTTGATATTCAATCTTGTATCTTTGCCAACAGTTCTAATTTGGTTTTGTCAATGGTTTTGTAATGGTTTTGTCTACTTTGTCTATCAATATTCTTGTTTTATGGGGAAAGTGGTGGCAAAATGTTCATTCTGCTCCTAGGGTTTCTCTGTCCAACCCCTTTGATGATGTACTCTCTTCATATTATTAATAAAAATTTCAATAGTTCTACCACTTTTATTAAAATAAATCTATTATAGAATATAATGCATATAACAATAATTAAAATCACTATATATTTTTTTTAAATAGTTTTAATAATGTACACTATATAAATATAAGCATGATATAATATTTTTAAACATATCTTATGCATGAATTATTTATTAATTCATAAACTTTGTCCACGATGAAGTTAACTCGTCTTGGGAGAAAGGACCTAATGAAAATTTCCATCTTATAAGTCCTTTATTGAGGTAGGACAAATGTAACCAAGTGATATTTAATATTTTTAGACTAGTTTATCTTATATTTTTATGATACATTATATTTCGTTATATAATATATTTATAATAAATTGAAATATATTTTCTTTATTTAATTATATATCTTATATTTGTTTATTATACATTATATCTTATTAAATCAAAATATATAATTTTTAAGGAAATATGATTTTTAACTATTTTATATAATATTATACAATATAGTTATATAATAAACTATAATATATTATAATATTTTAATTATAATATAAAATATTTTTTTTTGATCGATAATCACTTTTGATTGGAACTATGAACCAGTGCGCCCACATTAGGTGGACCCCATCCCCGAGGCGAGTACAACTAGGTGTCTGAGGCATTAACACCTCTCATATTTGTTTCGAGTTGTAGCATCAAGACCACCACGGTTTACAGTCCACCTTATCACTCCACCTGTCGACCCACACCCTTATGCATCCCTTAGAAATTGCCACCTTATATCTCCCATTTGGCTGGTTGTCTACGACCACCTTATCACTCCATCCGTCGACCACAAACCTCCTATAGTAGCCCCTATCTTCAAACTCCTCAGCTAAGTCCGCAAGTACTTCCTCCTTATGACTCCCAACTTTGACTGCCACTGCAACAATCTTATACCTCCCAGGCAGATGACAGTAACCTCTGTGAATGTCTGTTGCGGTCATTGATCGTTGACTTCTCCAGACTGGCCTTGTCGTTACATTGGTCTGTACGCCCCTTGATTAATCCACCATGTAACTATCCTCCTGGGCCTGCATGCAATGGGGGTGAGATTCGAACCTTGGTCACCGTATCAACACAACTTTGCAATGACAGATTGCCGTTGTACTATGGGGTCATCCCCAATTATAATATAAAATATTATATATTAACAGGGTATATATAAGACCTTTCCAATACCAAACAGAGTAGGGGAAATACAATATTAAATTTAAATAATAATAATTTATTTATGGTTTCTTTTATATTTATTATTATATATTAAACAATATTACTATTTTATTGTTTTAAAAATGTAAATACTAAAATATGTTTACGATATAAAATAATAAAGATAAATTTAAATATTATTTAATTTAATTTAATTTTATATAATAATATATTATAATTAAAACATCTATATGTATAGTAAGTATAATAGATAAATAATTAATTATATATTTATAATTTAAATTGAAATATATTTTTATTTTTATTTTTAAGATTTTAATTATTTATAATATAAATTAAATATAATATATAATTAATAAAATTATGTTTATAATTTTAGTTTTTATTTATTTAAGCATTATGATATTCTATATATTTCTCCATCTCTCCCTCTTTTTATATTTGTCTATGTCTCTATCCTTTATCTATTTACCTCATCATCTCCCTCTCTAACTCCATATGTCTCTTACTCACAAACAAGTTAAATAATCTACAATAATTTTTTTTTAAATATTTGTATTTTATCATAAATCATAAGAAAATAATAGCCCAATAATGTCTAATGCAAAAGGCAAAAAAAAGTGGCAACATCTAATTCTATCACATTCAATAATCATTTGAACAAAAAGAGAAAATATATTTTTGTGATCATGGCTTTAGCGTGGTTCGAACAATATCATATAATTAGATTTCTTCCTTCTTTACATGCTTGTAATATTTTTCATTTTTCTAAACAAATCTCTTTCTCGCTCTCTTTCTCTCTCTCATAATATAAATCTATTTGTAATGGAGCATGATTATCTTCTTTGATTCAAAGGATCCATTTGTCATGTATCAAAACATGCAAGTGGATGCATAGTTGGTTTAAAGCTATCACTTCTCCATTGAAACATTTGCTCCAGAAAAAAATTATTTTCTAAATGAACCATCAACTAACGTGTGTACTAAACATATGTAAACAAAAAAAAAACCAAAAAACTTTCCAATTGAATTTCCATGTATCTTCGGCGTGCCCATTGCACACTAAGGTGCGATTGCTAGTAGGTAGAATGTGGTTGCTTAAACCAACATGTTATTAGGATGATGATTTAGTAGAAGGAAATATCAACATAAGGATATGAAGAAGATGGATCCTCTAAAATGAGACCAAGTGCCTCAATTTATAGTTTTTTTGATGAGAATCAATGGCTACGATTCAATGATTAATGGATGGGTAGGACTTGATTGAGAGAGATTGCATAGATTGAGGGCTTAGCTTTGTGACAAGAGTCACAAGAAGGATGGAGGTGTAAGAGCACACAATGTGAAGAACATGAAAGAGACATGTGTAAGACATAGGGTGGCTTGACAAAGTTAGATGTTTATGAGATGTGTAAGAGGTAGGGTGGTTATGAGGTGACCTTTTATGCTTGCACATGTGTGAGAAAAAGGAGGGTAGAGACACTAGACACATGATGAAAAAGATCAAGGGTGATGTGAAATTTAAATAATAGCAAAATGGTAGAGTATTAATTAATGTGAATCAATTAATTAAGTAGGTATTAATTAATCAATTTAGTTGGAGTGTATGTGGGATAAGGAATATAAATAATTGAATAAATATAAATTTATTTAATTAAAGGTGAGGGATAAAGGTGAAGGTTAATTAAATAAAAAAATATTTAATTAAGGGCGAGGGATAAGGACGAAAAATTATTAAATGAATAATAATAATTTATTTGTATAGTGGAAAATGCCATGCAATGTTATAGGGGTACTACATCCCAGAATTGTTAACATACATTGTAATACAAATCCACCACAAAGTGAATTTGATTAGCACAACCAAAGGAGCAAGGGTGTCAATACAAGATCTACACAATGTAGGGCTTTGATTCCTTAATAGAAATGACAAGGAAATGAAATGAAAATAATAAATCTAATTTATAAAAGTAAGTACAAGGAAGAAGAAATAAGAACAAGTGCACTTGGAAATGGAATGGAGAAAACTGTACTTTGGATACAAATTTCCCGACTGTCGGAGTTTGAGAACCTTCTCTAACTCTAGATCTGGAAAACTAGAACCTGAAGTTTCCCACACCTGAAATTTCTCTGAAAGTTGGGAGGGACAAGTCAGCTAGTCGACTTGTCCCTAGAAAGTCAACTTGTCCCTCGAAAGTCGACTTGTCGTAGTACTTTTCTGCTTAGAATTTCAGGGATACTTTGTCTCCATGTCTAGAAGAGTTCTCTAGATTTACAATTGGATCCGAGACTGTCTAAACTTGCAGATCTAAGAAATTGCACGTGTGTGACTATATAGGGGTTTTCCTTGGTCAACCCCCCATTTTGGTGATTCCCACTTCCATGGATAGCCATTATGATAGAGATAATGTGTAGTGCTCATGAATCTAGAGTATGTCTATATTGCTAATGAGCGGAAATGAATAAGAAATTTCCTAGATCTAACCCTATGTGTGATAGAGTGAAATTGTAGCATGTAAATGCAATCAATGTATGATTGAATGCATGAAAATAACCATAGATATGAAATGTAAACATGAAGCACCAATGCATAGATATGAAAATAAAAAGGAATCATACCCAAACCTAGATAGAAAGAGTACTCTTAGCCATCCTCATGATCCATTTGAAGCTCCATGATGATGTTGAAAATAATGTCTTGGATGTCTTGAATGCTTGAGGAAGAATGAAGATGCTTCATGTAGGTAGTGTATAGTAAAAAATGGTAATCGATGGTAGACCAACAACTTATACATACATTAGAAGACCCAAAAGCATATCCTTGGGCCAAATTTGATTTGTACAACCCCAAAAGTACGAAGGGATAAAAATGCAAGATCTAGCTAGAAGGCGGATTTAGGGTATTCCTTTGTTAGATGTAGAAAGAAGGCAAGAGATCTTATGCTTATGAATAAAGAAGATATAATAGTAAAGTGCAAGAGAAGATCTGATCTAATGTATCAAAGTGTATGCAAGATATAGAAGGAATGTGTGACCTAAAAGTGGAAGAGGAAGGGGGTATTTGGAGGTTGGTTTTCTGTTTGATAGAGTCGCGGAATGTCCTTATACTTGAATCCAACAATCTGTAACCTGCAACTCCGAAACTTGCAACTCTTTGTTATGCTCTGGGAACATGTTGAAAGTGGTTCGACCTATACCTAAGATGACAATTTTCAAAAATAGAAATTAGATCTGGGAAACTCTTCTGATTGCCCTTCCAATTCTGTAACATGAATCTACACTCTGAATACCAGGGTATAAGTTGAAGGTTCAACCTATACATGGTACTGTCAGAATCCATAAAAGAAAGTGGATCTAGAGAGTTCTTCCAATTGGATTCCTGGATCTGTAGATATATCTGCACTTTAGACCTGGGCCTGCAGACAAGAGAGAAAGAGAAATTGTTGGGGGGAGGGCCTTGGTCAAGCCTCGATTTAGGAATTAACCTTGAATTGGAATAAGGAAATGCTATCATGTAGAAGAGATTAAATCTAACAATGGAAATGTATCATACTATGTAGATGCAATTGTACTTAATATGAGATCAAATATGTTAATGCAATAGCCTTGACTCAACACAAAAAAAGGAAATCCTGTAAGACAAAACCTCATGTAGTAGATGCTTGTAATTTGCTTATTGGATTGAAGAGTAAGAAGAGGAAGACTTGAATGGATGAATGTAGATCTCCTCCCTTGATGGCAAACTCCTTTTCTTCCTATGGAGAAAGAAGCTAGATCTATGGAAGGAAATGCATGAATTCTTTGGTGGATGATGGATGAAATTTAATGCTTTCTTTCTTGAACTCCTTGAATACACACATACTTTACTTGATTTTCTTGAGAGTAGATGATATCTTGCATAATAATAGGTGTGAAAATGAGGGGGAGAAGCCTCCTTTTATAGTGATTTCGGGGTCCAAATTCACAAAGTCTGACTGCACTGGGTGGGAGAATGAAAACACCTTGCATTAGGCTTGAAACCCACCAAAAATCAACCCTTGAGGTATAGGTCAAAGTGGTTCGACCTATGCCTGGAAGGTTTAAATTTCAAGGTAAAGTTGTGGGATTCAAGGGGTGTTAAGTGGTTCAGGGAAAACATAAAGGTAAGCGGGAAAATTGATCATAAATGCATCCAAATATTGAAATGGGGCCCAAGATGGAATTGAATTATGTGAATGGATGGATAAATGGAAAATTGTGCATATGAACTAGAGCCAACTTAGAGTTTTGAGCAATATTGAAGGAGATGGTAGGACCCTGATTTAAATTATTTATGCAATTAAGAGAAATGTGAAGCCCTAAAATAAGGAGCACACTAAAGAGGGATAAAAGAGTGCTAAAATTAATACAAAAACAAGTGCTTAATTTTTAGGACTATACATTTACCCCCCTCTTTATCAGGAGTATGAGACAAGCTCATGCTCACGGTAAAGGAAGAGACAAAAGAAAGAGAGAGAGAGAGAGAGATGAAAGAGAGAGAGAGAGAAAGATGATTGTGGTGAATTTAAAAGAGATAAGACATCACCAAGTCTAAGGACCTAAGCCCCAAAAATAAGGATCCTAACTCCACACCCATGCACAAGGGCATGAAAACAAAGCAAAGAGAAAAAATAAAAAGCAAAGACAAAGGACATCAAAAACAACAAAAAACAAAACTCCGAATCAACTACTGAAAGAGACCTTGATTAGAAATGTCTTAGCCACTAATATCATGTCTAGAAAGCTATTGAAAGAGCACAAGTGATCACATAGGAAGAGAAAGAACATCGCTAATGATGATACCAAATCCATGATATAATCTAACTAGCATGATAGCAGAGAGAGAGAGAGAGAGAGAGAGATAGATAGATAGATAGATAGAGAGAGAGAGAGAGAGAGAGAGAGAGAGAGAGAGAGAGAGAGATTATCTTGCCTAGTAATATTGTATGTCTTACTGTGAACCACACCAAAGATAGAATTAAAAGTTCTGGTAGGTTGTATGCCATGCTAGTCAATTCTATCTAAAAACTTGCACCTATTGGCGACTTTGCCTATGTGCACCTCATGAATGGATACATATACATTACATTCATGAATATTTTTGCATATGTGCACTTCATGGATGGATACAAATCATTTATAACCATGAAGATTGGTTTGTTATGTCCACCTCGTGAATGGATACAAATCACTCATATCTTGGAGATTAGTTTGTGTTAAAATGCATAAGGAAAATGTGCAATAGAATGTACAAGGGAGGTTGTATGTATGACCCCTCCTTATGATGGCTACGTAGTAGACATTATAAGGAAGAGAATCAAGGATACCTACTGCCAACAATAAGGAGATATACTTAAAACAACAATGTATGCCACAAACTTAGCTAAGAGTGTTCAACCTTATAGGCTAAGAAAGTAGATAATTGTGAAAGGATATTCCTCTTGTGAGAAGAAACCCTTGAAAGTAAGAGATCTTTCTGACACAAAATCTACCTTCAAGAGGAGCGCTTGAACAAAAATATCATCTTAAAGACAAAGAGGGGGAAGAGAACAAGATTACACCCATCTAGCCCCCTATCACTAGGTGAAATAGGGATTCTTGATGAAGGATGACAAGCTTTGAAACACAAAGTAAGGGAATGTGTTTATAATGAACATATTTATGAAAATAAGGAAGAGGTGAAGACCAAGGATTCAAACCTCTTGCATGAGAGAGAATCTCAATCAAAACAACAATTCCTTATAGAAAGATAATGTAACAATATAAGAAAATACCATTGCACTAAGGAAAGTAGATCCTTAGACAAAAGAGAGAAAGAATGTACATGCAACGTTGCCCCCCAAGTGTGAAGGCAAGATAAAATATATATAATGCACCCTTAATGAAAGACACTTTATAAAGGATACACAATTTCAAGAAAAATAAGTGGCACATTAGAGAGAAATCATAATGTAAAAACATACATATATATGCTAGAAAAGACATCACACATAAATTAAGAAATTCATCAAGCAAAGAAATGAAATGATGATTTTTAGATGATGGACACACCTTTTGATACATGAAAAGGTTTGTTAAGTAGAGACGTTGGGATCTTGCGTGAAATAGAGTATCTCATGCAAAAATTAATGTACCATCATGAAATAATAGACAACCCATAGAAATGAAAGGAATAGAAGGATGCCACATTATATTTACTTAGTGGTGACCTCAAGTGTACCAGTTATTCACTTCCAAGTAAGGAAGAGATTCTAAGGGGAGAAACATCCTAAACAACAAGTCCATACATGGGAGGACATCATAGTACAAAAGAGATGAAGAAAAAAGAGATAAAGGATCCTTAAAAGAAGGAGAAAGAAAGAAAACCCAATATATGACCGGCTAAGTGATAGATTTTGTATAATAAACATGCACTTTCAAGTAAGAATAAGGTTGCAACTCGGGATGAAAATCCTTGTGTAAAACAACAAATTCTTGCAAGAAAGAACATTATATAGTAAAAGATGGAAGTTCACAAGGGATATTAGATGTATTTTTGTGGAAGAGACAAAGAGGAAGGACACATTATGATCCCAAAGTGGTTTCTATTTACAATAGAAATTTGTTTTCAATCCAACATAACGTTGCAACTCGTGATGTCTATCTCCTAAAAAAGAGAACATCCTTATGTAAAACAACAAATGCAAGAAAGAAAGAGCACCATATTATAAAAGAAACAAGTAAACAAAGAGAGAAAATGGATCCTTTGAGATAAGGAGGAGAGTGAAATAGAACCCTTTCCTCCCAAGTGAGGAGACAAGGAAAAATAACTATTATGCTGCTCACAAATTATGACAATGAACCTACAAAGGACAGGATAACAATATCATATAGTGAGGAGCAACATAATAGGAATGTAGATATATTAGGTAGAATGATCATGAAAAAGGTGCCATTCATAGTTGCAATTCATTTGAATCATACCACAATAAATAAATTCTTAAATTTTACGATTCAAATCATAACATTCATAGTCTCATGGCCTTGAATTTGATGAAACAGACAAATGAAAGAATTGTCTTGTTTATGTTTGCTATTTTTTCACTTGTTTTTCAAAGGAAGAGTGATCATTTTGGCCTCAGTAAGCTAAAAAAAAATAGAATCTTGTTGTGAGGAGAAATCAGGAGGAGAATTTATAGAGTGATTAGGCAAGTGAGAAGGCTGGAAACCTAAAGTTTCTTTTGAAAAACATTGCTCATTAGGAAGGTTTGATGTATTAATAAGATAAGATGCTACTTTAGGTGGGAGTGGGTTTAAATATAAAGAGGACCAATCAATATCCACACATCCATTAGATAGAGTTGTTTGATGCTCAAAATCAAAGGTATGGTCCTTGGTGCATAATCTTGGTGTAAAGTCTATGGTTCTCCAATCATCATCTTGATGAGTTGATAGGCCACCTATTTGTATTGGAGAAAGAATTTAAGAAGGAAATGAAGATTACATAGAGTCAATTTTATTAGGAGCTTTATGTTCTCAGGTTGGATTTGTTAAAATAAGGTCATCAATGTATAGTAGTGCATGAAGACCTTTTACAATAATTCCAGATTTGGTTTGAGAGGTATCTTGAATAGTATTTACTTCATTAAGTTCATTAAGATCAAAATATTGCTTAGGAGGAGTCTCACAAATGCCATCCTCTACTTCTAAGATATGTTTAGGAGATAGACAAACATAACTCATCAATGCCTCATCTATAGAAGGAATATCAATGAAACTCATGGGAAATGGTTATTTATTAGGAGAAATAGTGATGCCATCATCCTCTTGTATCAAATGATCCTTACAAGGAAGAGACATTGTAGAATAATGATCATAATTTTCATTGAAGGCCTCTTTGGTAAAAGGGAGATATTTACAAAGAATGATGGTAATCATAATGTCCTTAGGGTTGGGATCAATTTTGGGAGGGTGAACATTATGAGAATCAATGATAGGAAGAACTAATTCATCCTGAAGATCTTGAAGAAAACTTTAAATTGAAGAAGCAAATGAGAATAAAAATTCCATTGAGAATGAAATGCAATAACTATGAATAAAATATTTTTGTGTTCTCTATTTTTTAGACAAAATGCAATGCAATTTAAGAATAGATTAAAACATTTTTTTTCACAATGCAAATATACTAAACAATGCAATTGATGTAAAGGAAATGTAGACACCAAAGAAAATATAGAAGCTAGAGATCTATATGCATACAATGTAACAAAGATGTAATGACTAACACAATGAATACAAAGTAGATCTAGATAGAAAGGAAATATAACTCCCAAAATCAGAATGGAAATGTTATAGGATCACACAAAGAAGATCTAACTACCCAATCACAAAGTAGAAAGCATGAAAGCATTGGCTTCACCAAAATGTATAGTAGAAAATGGTAATCAATGGTAGACCACCAAATTATACATACATTAGAAGACCCAAAATCCAATCCTTTGGCCAAATCTGATTTGTACAACCCAAAAAGGATGAAGGGATACAAATGAAAGATCTAGCTAGAAGGTGGATTTAGGGTATTCCTTTGTGAGATATAGAAAGAAGGAAATAGATCTTATGCTTATGACTAAATAACATATAATAGAAAAGTGCAAGAGCATATCTAATCTAATGTATCAAAGTGGATGCAAGATATATAAGAAGGAATGTGTGCACTTGAAATTGGAAGAGGAAAGGGGTATTTAGAGGTTGGTTTTATGTCTAATAGAGTCTCAGAGTGTCTTGATACCTGAATCCAACAATCTATAACCTACAAATTTGAAACTTGTAACTCTTTGTTCTACTCTGGGAAAAGGTCGAAAGTGGTTTGACCTATACCTAAGATGACCAAAATAAGAAACAAAAAGTTGATCTGGGAAGCTCTTCTGATTGTCCTTCCAGTTCTATAACATGAATATGACCTTTGAATACCAGGGTATAGGTCAAAGGTTCGACCTATACATAATATTGTTGGAATATGGAACATAATATGGATTTGGAGAGTTCTTCCAATTGGGTTCCCGGATCTTTAGCTATATTTGCACTTCAGACCTGTGCCTGCACATTAGAGAGAAGGGGAAACTATTGGGGGGAGGGGCTTGCCTTGGTCAAGCCCCAATTTAGGAATTAACCTTGAATTGAAATAAATGAAATGCTATCATGTAGAAGAAGATTAAATCTAACAATGGAAATGTATCATACTATGTAGATGCAATTGTACTTAATATGAGATCAAGTATGTTGATGCAATACCCTTGACTCAACACAAAAACCAAAAGGAAATCGTATAAGACAAAACCTCATATAGTAGATCCTTGTAGTTCACCTTAATATTGGATTGAAGAAGAAGAAGAGGAAGACTTGAATGGATGAATGTAGATATTCTCTCTTGATGGCCAACTCCTTTGCTTCCGATGGAGAAATAAGGTAGATAAATGGAAGGAAATTCATGAATGGTGGATGAACTTGAATTATTTCTTTCTTGAACTCCTTGAATGCACAAATAGCTTGCTTGATTTTTTTGAGAGTAGACGATCTCTTACATAATAAAGGTGTGAAAATGAGGGGGAGAAGTCTCCTTTTATAGTGATTTCAAGGTCAAAATTCACAAAGGATGACTGCATTGGATGTGAGAATGAAAATACCTTGCATCAGACTCGGGACCCACCAAAACTCAACACCAAGGTATAGGACAAAAGTGGTTCGACCTATACCTAATATAGGTCAAACTAGGTTCGACCTATACTAGGAAGGTATAAATTTCAAAGTAAAGTTGCAAAATTCAAGGGGTATTAAGTGGTTTGGGGAAAAAAAAGGTAAGTGGGAAAATTGATCATAAGTGCATCCAAATCATGAAATGGAGCCCAAGAGAGAAATGAATTATGTGAATGGATGGGTAAATGGAAAATTGTGCATATGAACTAGAGCCAACTTAGTGTTTTGAGCAAGATTGAAGGAGAGGGTAGGACCCTGATTTAAATTACATATGCAATTAAGTGCAATGTGAAGTCCTAAGATAAGGAGAACACTAAAGAGGGATACAAGACTCCTAAAATGAACACAAAAGCAAGTGCTTACTTTTTAGGACTATACATGTAGATGTAGCCTTTAATAGAAAAATCTCATTTTATAGAATGTCATCAAATTGAGGCTTCCACCTTACAATTGCTTGTTGTCATCAAATTGGGGTTTTGACCTTGTAATTGATTTCATGTCCTCAAAATGAGGCTCGAGGGTTTCTTTTATAGTGAAATTGAGAGATAAAATTAAGAAGGTCGATTGTAAATATAGAAATCCCACAAATTCCCCAAAATGGGACCCTACCCTAAATCCGAGCTCAAAATCCCAGGGACAAGTCAGATACTCTACTTGTCCCACTTGAAACTAGCCAAAATTTGGTTTGTGGGTCCCAATTAGTCCGTGGATGTGAGATTTGAACAGACAACTAATTACAATGTCGGGATTGAATTCTGAGGACATGAAAGGTGAAATAGTGCCTGGGAGATGAGATGAATTTTTTGATTGAAGGAAAAATAGAGGACACAAAAATAAGGTTCTACCTCAATTGTGCATAAGTTTGGAGAGATTAGAGGACCCATATTTGAATTAGGAATGCATTAAGTGCAATTATGAAGTCCTAGAATGCAATCTATAATGTAAATACAGTAAGACAGGTGCTAAACAATCATTAAAATGTAGAGAACATAGCTGCTTACAATTTAGGATGACACATTTATCCCCCACTTTAGTAATATATGACATTAAGTGCATTTACAATTCGTGGGTAGCTGTATGCCCCCCATTTCGTCTTGCTACTAGGAAAGGTGAAATAGGGAATCATGTACACGTCAATGAATTGTGAATGTGTATATTTGATAATTGATTATAAAAACATTCAAGATGAGCTCAAAATGTTTCAATAAGAACTTGGATAGCTAGGAAATTGAGCCACAATTCCAACACCTAAAACGACGTGGAAAGTGGAGCTTTGTAGCTCAAGCTATGATCGATTAAGTGAAGGGTATGTATTAAGTAAGTGAAGTTAAAAGATAAAAAGAAGATAACCTAAAAGTGACTTTAAGTTAGAGTGTTACCTTTTTGAAAGCTCATTTTCATTTTTACCTTTTACTTTCTCTTGTGAAGGAGGATGGAAATGTCGAGGAAGAAGGACCTGCAACCGATGAGGTTCAAGGTTCTAAGATGTGTTGTTGAGGATGAGATGCCATTGGATGAGGTATGCCTCAAAACATGTGTTTGAATTTTCTTCTATCATTTTGAATTTTCATAGAATACAAAATGCCTTGTAGTTGATAGTTGAGACTGTCTGAGCTAGAAAACCTATAAAGTCGACTTGTACCCAAGAAGTCAACATGTTCCCAGGAAGTCAACTTGTACCTAAAAAGTCAGTTTGTGCCTGGAAAGGTGACATGTTCCCAAAGTATGAACTCTAAATATTTATATTTTCAGATTTAGGTTGATTAATGCATATGATTCATGTTCTAATATTGTTCTGTTGATCTGTGATTGTAAGACCTTTTGACTATACAGGAGCATGTTGGAGTGACAACCATGACATACTTACGGGCACAGTTTGATAATTTAAGTCCTGATGATCTAGCTTTTTTGAGAGACATTGAATTGTATTGGGTATACCACCTTCCTTTCATGAGATATCACTGTGTCATTCTGATGGAAATCATGGAGAGATGGGATGAGGATACCTCCACATTGCGTCTACCTACCAGAGAGATGACAGTCACGCTTGATGATGTAAACCACATCCTACAGTTGCCTGTCTAAGAGAGGAAAATGAGGTATGCGGTATCATGGTCATATGTAGAGATAGAGAGAGATCAGATATATTTTCTAGGCCGTAGTCCTCTTTATGCTTGCAATGATCATATATTCTTGGAGGCACTTCTATACATAGCTAGAGACGTTCCAATGATTCTAAAGGTGATGATGGGTACCATTTGTATTATAGTTGCACTAGATTACAAAGGGGATACATTTCCTTCATCCTTAGCACATGTGGTTCGATGCACAAAGAGTCATCATGTTGTATATTCATGGGGGAGGACCATGCTTTCCCATCTGTACTATGAGTTGGGGAAGTTTGTTCGATATTAGTGATGAAACTTGGTTGTCTGTACTTTGTTACAAGTATGGATGTTTAAGCATATCACATGCACATGACTGGTAGGGTTCTCGATGGAGGTATATGAAATAGATCCACATGCATTTGGTTATCCATTGAGCACTTATTGGCAGTGGAGTGATATGATATACTAGAGAGTTACCATCGATAGGTTGTAGTCAACCAATATCATATGGAGACCATATAGATTGATCCTATCCTAGATAGAAATGAAATGTCATATGAGATGTATGCAGAGAGACAAATTATTAGAGGGAAGACACAACTATATTGTGGTTCCTTTCTATTGTTATAGGGTGAGGAGATAGTTTGGCTTCCCATAGGGTGTCCTTGACCAGTGTCATCTACTCACATGGGATGATGTTTATTCAGAGGCTTGGAGCCATACCGAGACCCACACTTGATGATATAGAGCTTATAAATTCAGGTGTACAGGAAGGAGGAGATAGACCCATGTTAAACACTTTTACTAATACTGGAGTGTTGAGGGAGTATCTTAGATACACTAGCTTGCACAGAGTTAGACTCATCTTTTCAAGACACTACCCTACAAAAGACTCGAGGCCATGACACAAAATAGAGCATGTAGTAGCCAGAGATGAGGAGGAGGAAGAATATTATGAAAAGGGAGATGATAAGTAGCCTAGAGCCATGTTAGAAGATGTACCCATAGGAGAGGACCATAAAGAGGCTAAGGAGCAAGTAGTAGAGGAGATGTATATTGCCCGTCTTAGGTGGTGACCACACAGAGCCTCATCAGAGATACCACCCCAAAAGAAAGTAACCTACTAAGAGCGTGGAGAGTCTAGTCACTCTGTGACCCTAGTAGTATGCCATGGTAAAGCCTCACAGGTTCTAGATAATGATGATCTTGAGTATGCAGAGGGAGATCCAGGTATGAAATATTACAATTTAAGGTCTATATGTAAATAAAGTATATGTATGATGTATCATATTATTAAATTTATTATGGTATATTGCAGTTGGTACGAGTGGATGGAGACGTTTCATGGGTGAAGTTGTGAGAGATATTTCTAGCATCATGGACCCCTCATCTTCACAGATCAGGTATGGATCATAGTGAGATCCTAGGAGACATAAGGATATTTTTGGGTCGATAGAGGTAGAGAAGCAGTTAGGGAAGGAAGAGTGAGGGTGACTCCAATGGGAGTTGGTAGAGACCCAATGTGAGATGGAGGAGCTACAAGGAGTGATTCAGGTCTATGAGATGGAGAGTTCATCGACGAGCCACTCATACTCCATGGCATCCCATTGGCTGTCATCCATGCCACGACCACTATCTTCTCATTGTGGACCTAAGAGACTAGAGAGTCATCATCCAATGGATGAAAATTGATTTGATATCTATTATTGATGTGTATGTTTTGAGATATAGGGCCCATTTTGAACAATGCCGACTACGTAGTTGACAATTTGATAAATATAGATTTATCATACTTATATTTAATGTATATTTCTGCTTTTAATGTCCTTATAATTGATTTCAAAATCAATACCATAAAGATTAAAAATGATATACACGTGATTTAATCAAAACTTAGCTTTAATTAAATGACACTGGTGATTTAACATGCTTATGTAGATAAATGGACATCAAGAACAATATTAACTAAACACCAATCTATCCAAACATAAAATATGAAATGAAGAAGAGGTGTACAAGTATCTTCTAAGTAATATCCTAACCAAATGATTAACATGTTACACATAAATTCAAGACCAAAAAACATGCATTTTTCTCAAGAATGAAGCAATACATGAAAATAGATAAGGTAAATCTTAGACTACTAACACATATGCTCTAATGCAAAGATACCAACACACGAATTCACATAGAGGAATAAAATGAAAAAAAGGAGAGAAGGAAATTAAGAGTCAGGCATAATACTGACATAAATGCATAACACTTATGGGGTCCCTAATAGGTATACCATCCATATCAGGTATCTTATATACGTCAGAACCATATAGTTCTATTATTATGTATGTCCCAAGCCAGTTAGGACTGAAATTGCCACTTTCTTCAAGTAGAGCGTTGACATTGTGTTGATTCTCATAAAGAACTATATCTCTAATTGAGAGAGATTCACTAGTACATTTAAGGCCTCTTTTCGATGGCTATGTGTCACTTTTTTGACACCTTCTCGTCGGCCTAGCGACAAAGATTAGTGTTTCAGTTTTGGTGTCAGAATTAACAACGGCTGTGCTGTCTGTCGTTATTGCAATGGTACTAACCATCACAATATGAGCCAGCTATGATGGTTACCACGCTGTCATTACATATTTTTAATGTTGCTATTACGACACGTAGGCGTCGCAACTTATGTGTCGCTAGTACGACACGTAAGCGTCGCATATCATCTGTCACTATTATGACACGTCGGTGTCGCATATTATTTATCACTTTTTCAGATGTGCGATGAATTTTCTATACATGCAACATCGAGCTGTCGGTAATTTTGTGACAGCCCGACGTCACAAGTATAGAAAATTCATCGCACGTCTGAAAAAAGTGACGTCTAGGTGTCGCAATACTAGTCGTTTATAATGGTAATCATGATGTCGTTACATTTTATCTTTCACTATTATGACACCTAGGCATCGCATAATGAGTGTCAAAATTATGACAGTCGTGCGATGAATTTGTTATACATGTGACATCGAGCCATCGGCAATTGTCGATGGCTCGATGTCGCATGTATTTTTTTAGTGTCGCTTTAGAGTTTTTAAGAGTTTCTCTTTGTTTCAAGAATATTTTAACATTCTCTACTTAAGAAGGACAACCACGTGAAGGTGGAAACTCATCTGGCCCCTCCTAGGACACTCTTATGACCCTTTACGACACTTTAAGATCTCTAAGATGTATTCTTAGGGATCGCAAAGGGTCATAAAGGGTCATAAGGGATCTTGGGACACAACAACTGAGAAACATAAATGTAGGCATCATGGTCACAATTGTTTGGAGACACAACATAATTAAGTGGTATACCCAAACGATGCAATACAACCACTACTGCTCCAGTTCTAAGTTGGCACTACACGATCCAAAAACCATAGATAAGGAATAAATTTAGAGAGCGGAGGAGGGCCATAACAACTGAAATAATATACCTCCGCTCTCTAAATTTATTCCTTATCTATGGTTTTTGGATCGTGCAGTGCCAAGTAAGAACTGGAGTAGTGGTTGCATTGTATCGTTTGGGTATACCACTTAATTATGTTGTCTCCAAACAATTGTGACCATGATATCTACATTTATGTTTCTCAGCTGTTGTGATATCTATATTTATGTTTCCCAGCTATCATGTTTATGTGCATGTTCTTTATGTGTTTGGCTTCTCTCACTCCTCCAAAATAAGATTTTCACACTCTGAATCGAGAATGCACATGCAACTGCATAGAATATATAGTGTTAGAAGGCCCCAAATGTTTTATAAACCACCGGCGCTGCGTGGAACTGCATAGGATCATCACCAAAGGGGGTTTTGGATTAGAGAACTCCATTTCGCTTAATAATTATGAAGCCATCAATGGTATACTAATTGTTTAGGATTGAAAGTTTCCATTGATGGCTTCAAATTACCAAGTAAAAGGTGTACAAAAGACTTAGCAGCCTCCAGAGCCTTTTCCTTGAATGCATTATACCCCTTTTTCTTGACGGATTCATCTTCTCGCTGAAGAGTTCAGCTGGAATTTTTCCTGAAAGTTTGTTTAGGTTGAAGTAAAAAGGGCAAATATCTTATAAAAGTATTGGTATAATTTGGATAGCAAGGATCATCCAACAAATAAAACAAGAACGAAAACATCGCAACTTAAAAGTAGAAGACATATAGACATGTCTAGTGATCATATTGTGCTGAAGTTGGCGCCTGATGCTGCTGCAATGACTACAGACAATAAATTTTGCATCACTGCTTGATGTCGTTGAAGTGTTGACTCAGGGTTGAATCCAGTATGCTCCTGTATGATCCAGAACCTACAAGGAAGGTCAAGATGGGGTTAGATCCAAAGGATCTAAGCAATGCATGGCACCCTATTATTGATCCTCATCTACAATTACACATGTGCATAGTCAAGCCATACACTTCTCCTTGCCTCTCTATTTC
>MU226741.1:905081-919871 GCA_018584345.1 Thuja plicata | reverse complement strand
TTTTTTTTTAATCAAGAGGGTGTTACAATTACGACGGTATCGTCACTATTGCGACAACGTCGGGGGCACTTGAAAAAAATAATACAAAAATCACACACAAATGGTAGCTTTGTCGCAAATTGGCGTCAGAATTTGACCCCAAATGTTGTAGTGATTGTTAAATGACCTTGTTATTATAATTCTTCTTCAAGGACTTGTGATATTCTTGAATATGTTCAAGGGCATTAATTTTTTGTTCATCCAACATTTTGAGTTGTTGAAGACGTTGTTCTCTAAAAGTGTCATTATCAATGATGCTATTAAGGGAAACCCTTAGTGAAGGTATTTCCAACTCTAAAGGCATGATTGCATCTGCGCCATAAACTAAATTGTAAGGAGTTGTTTGCATTGCAGTACGAACACTTGTCCTTTAAGCCCATAACACATAAGTCAGATGAGTATGCCAATCCTTAGGGTATTTGTTAAGAGTCTTCCTAAGAATTTTCTCAATTATCTTGTTAGATGCCTCACCTTGACCATTAGATTGAGGATGATAAGGAGTATAAAAATGTTGTTTGATATGATATTTGTCCAAAAAATTGTTACTTCCTTGTTTTTGAAAGGAGTACCATTATAAAATATTATTGTGGATGAAACACTAAATCAAGAAATGATGTTGTCTAAGAGGAAATTACAAATAACGTCAGTCACAGTGGAACAAAGAGGAATTTCTTCTACCCACTTAGTAAAGTAATCATAGCAGTAATAGATATGTCCTTGAAAAGGAGGTGATATTTTTCCAATGAGATCTAGGCCCCAAAGGTTAAAAGGCCATGAAGCTACCTGAGAGAACATGTGCAAGAGCATGGATTAGATTATTATGATGTTGACATTGAGGACATTTCTTGATAAAAGCAAAAGAATCTCACTACATAGTTTTCCAATAATATCCCATACGAAGCAGCTTGTTAACTAAATATTTTCCACCAAAATATCCACTACAAGATCCCGAGTGAGCCTCTTATAAAGCCACAAGGATCTCAGTTTTGTGAAGACATCATATTAGAAGACTATTGTAAGAGTGCCTATAAAGAGTATTAGCAAGAATGATATATCTTGTAGCGAGTTTGTGAATTCGAGCTCTAGTCTTTCTTGTCACTGCTTCAGGAAAGGTACCATGTTGCAAATAGTGAAAGATGTGTGAATACCATTCATCTGAATTAATACTAAAGCAACAAGCGTCATTACTATAAATCTCAGAGATAGTAGGAATCACAAGATTGTGTATGGTAAACTGATAGCTATCAACATTGTTCTGTAAAAAAATAAGAGAAGCCGCACATGCCATAACATCTGCATGTCTATTATTCTTACAAGGTAAATATGAGATAGAATAAGAAGATAATTTATTGAGTAAGATTCAAACAAGATCACGATATTGAGTTAACGTAGAATGTTTATCTTCACATGTTCCATTAATTTGTTGCACAATCAATTGTGAATCTCCAAAGATACATATTTTTTTTCACCTTAAAGGATAAAATCACTTTCAATCTAGCAATAAGGGCTTCATATTCTATAATATTATTAGCGCAAAGAAAATTAAGACGATATGATAAAGGGATCAATTTCTTTGAAGGAGATACCGGGATAACACCGACACTGGAGATAGTTTTATATTTAGTTCCATCAAAATATAATTCCCATATATCATCAACGTTAATAGGCAAGACAAATTTATTGTGGAAAGTTATAGGATTAGAAGTTGTAGTTGGTGAAGGAGTTTCAACAAAATGATCACTCAAAGATTTTCCTTTGATTGCCTTTTGAGAAAAAAACTTTAAATCAAATTCACTTAGCATCATAACCCATTTGGCCAAGCATCCTGATAGATCAGTTTTTGAGAAAAGACGTTTTAAATGATCTATTTTATGATGAGATTGATTTAAGAATTAAGAAGATTATTGGCAAGTGGCTCATTCAGGAGTATATAAGGGTTATCATTTATGGCAACACTATAGTTATGTATGGTCACTTGGAGTGGAACACAGTTTTGGTGCTAAGGTTTTGTAAAACGACTAAGTCCAAGAAGCAGTTTACTGAGTACAAGAGTAGAGTTTTGGGCAGCAAGCATTGTAGGTAATGAATGAAGTCATGCAAGCTTAGAGGAAGGTATTTTGGGATATGATAGACCTTCGGTTAAGGACTCTTGCATTTTGGAGTTTAGAGATGAAAGTTATAGATGATTGACGACATGTGAAGACAGTGTAGTAGCGAGACAGAGTAGTTGAACAGTCATGATGATTGAGAGAGTGTAATGTGGAATTCAAACGTGCTAAGTTGGATTTGGATTGGGTATTATCTTAAATTTGGTAATGTATGATCACCGACTTTGTAATTGAGTTTTGTATAAGTGTTGATCACCTTTTGTGATGTATTTGGGAGCCGACTCAGTATGAGATAAAGTATATATATAGAGAGATTTTGAGAAGCAAAGTATGAATGATGGAATGACCAAATGGATGGATGCATTGTGATGTTATAATCTAAAAGAAGGTGATGCGAGCTACAACTGGAACTAATAAGACATAGAAAATGCTTGTATAAGTTTATTTCTCATAAAGCATTGTAACAGAGAAAAATTCCTGATTGTAAGAGCAGTGTGCTCAATATACCTTTAACAGGGTTTTGTATTCCTTTAACAGGGAAATGTACTAATGTAATATTCAACTCCTAACAGGGCTAGGTCTCCTAATAGGGACACTATACTTTTAGTACATATTTGTGGGTATCATCCCCACCAGGGCTTTCCCTTGGCCAGGGTTTCCTCGTGATTAAAATCATGGTGTTATGAGTTGTGTATTTTATGCTCTTTTCATTTCAGTATTTATTTGGTTATGTTGGAAATTACTAAGCTTATTTTTAAAGTGTTGTAATACTGATTCATCCCCTCTCAGTATCACTTAATCCTAACAATTGGTATTAGAGATTTTGGCCCTTGGAGATAAGATAAGATAAATTTATTAACGTCCAACGGAAGACCAACAAGGGTCTATGGGACAGGAAACAAACAACCAAAAAACAAGAAACCAACGGACCACCAAACAGTGGTCGGGGGAACATGCTAAAAGAACAAGGAACCAAACAAGAAGAAGTAGAGAACAAAGAACCACCAGGGCAAGGACTAGGGGTCCTTCCCGAGCAAGAAATCCAACACAGAAGGATAGTGACCCGGAAGAATATGGGCATGGAGCCGTCGCTGTGATGTGCTGGTGGTCTGTCGCTGATGAGTAAAAGCACTGCGAGGTCTCACAAATCTGACAGAGAGAAAATCTAACAACTTAAGGGAGATCAAGATGGATTCTGAAAGTTTAAAAGAAAAATTTGAAGCAACACTAGAAGACCTTGATAAGGCTAAAGCTGAAAATGGTGAATTAAATTCAAATTAAGAAGAGCAGAAGGTTTCATCAAGAAACTCAAGGAACAACTTGAACTTTCCAGGAATCAAAGAAAAGATCTTATGGAGAAAATAAAAAGGGATTCAGATAATGGTTCATTAGATCAAGTCAAACAACTTGAACATGAAAAAGATGCATTAAAGCCGGAACAAGAAACTACTTCTATTCAGCTTGCTAAAGAAATTCAGAAAGAAAAAGATGAAAGAACCAAAGTGGAATAAATCCTAAAGAATGAAAATGTTCAGATGGGAAAAATACAGATCGAACTTGATGACTACAGAATCAAGTATCATGAAATAGAAAAATACAATCAAATCATAAAAGGAGAACTTGTTGAGGCTAAGAAACACATTGAAAAACTTCATCTGAGCAGTGAAAAGATTGATGAACAGAGAGAGAGATAAAAACCTATAGGAGACATGACAGGAGTTGGCTTCAATGAAGCTGAATGTTCTAAATCTCAAGAAGATAAATCTGAAGAAAAGCTAGATGAAGATAGACCTATACAAGAAGAGCCTAGAAAGTAGATCAGACCTTTAAGAGGTAGCTGCTTTGGATGCAAGAACGTTGGACACATGAAGAGAGATTGCAGAGGTAAAATTCCTTACAAACCCTTTTCTGGTTATTGTTTCAATTGCTATGGATATGGACACAAGAAGACATAATGCAGGAAGCCTGATCAGTCCTACACTAAACAAGATTATATTAGAGAAGAAACAACAGCTAAGATCACATGTTACAAGTGCAATAACTTTGGGCACATCGCAAAGTATTGTAAGTTGCAGATTAATCAGAACAAATCATCTCCTACATGCTACAAATGTAACAATCAAGGACATATAGTAAAGTTTTGCAGGTATAATGGATCTATAGGTAACATAAGACCATCACCTATTGTTATAAAGAAAAATGTTGGTGATGTTGGAAAAAGTATGGCTGAATACATAGAAGAGTTTGACAATCAATTTCTGAAAGAAAGTGGTAAAGTTTGGAAAGCGAAGGAGATGAGTGAGCCTAAGGTTCAAGAAGATTCAGTAGTTGCTACTGAACCTTCACCTGATGTTTCATCAATCTAAATAGCCAAGCATGGCCTTAGGGGGAGCTTTGGAGAAATACACAGAAAACCATCCTGCCACTATTATGTGGAATAAGCTTTTGCGAGCTTATGGAGAGTATGTATGATTGATATGAAATGCCTATCTAAGATCACACAGCTAAACACACTATATCTTGTGATCGCCAGATCAACGATCGACTGGATCATTGTAGAGTTCAGTTTATTGGGAAATGTGTCGTTCTTTTCACAATGAAGTATAAGAGTAATCAAAAGATCTTATCTAATCATTATTCGAAGAGCAGAGTTGAAGAAATTAGTGATTTGAGCGAAGAAAGCCCAAAGAAGCTAGGGCATTTGTGGTTGGTCGAGGCACGAACTCACAAATTTAGCAAATAAAAGGTATTTACATCACTTGCGAGCTTTTGAATATGGATACTCCTATGATTTTTGATGTAAATGAGAGGCCTAGATACAAATTCAAGAAACATCCTTTTAAATCAACCGAAAACAACCTTGAAGGCACGTTTTCTCAAATGTCCTACGAAGTTCTACACATCGAGGATATTAGGGCTTATATCCACTGCAAGTATGAGTCTCTATGAGACTTTGAGATCTTCAAAGAAATGAAAGACATGATCAAAGATGATGGAAAATAGAAGGATGAGTTTGCTCATCTTGAGAACCTAAGTGTAATGAAACTGACAGAATTGCATGAGTTTGACGAAGAAGAATGGTTCAAGATTCTATTGAGCAAAGTACATGACTAATTCATTTGGATTAGTGAGCAACCTGTAAAGATTTGCAGTGAGTTGATCCATAACATTACTGGTCTGGATAACTCTGGAGTCATCCCTATAGTTGAGAATAATACCAAGAAATTAGTGGAAACCCTAACCCACTCTAAATGGGATAAAATGGGCGATGACTATGGTCGACATCTTTCAACAAGATGTAAGACTAGTTGCAACAATATTAGGGTACAAACTTCATTATAGCAACCTACCAAATTTAGTTTTTGTTGGTGTTATAATGGTGGTATATAAGATGGTGAAGGAGAATGTCAAGTATAATATTTGCAAAGTCCTTGCACATTAATTCATGGAAAATGTGAAACTGATAATGAGAGATAGGACCAAGGAATTCATATTTGGATCATTGTTGATACATATGTATATACACATTGTGCATAAATTTCCTAGTATGCAGCCAAGAGCATGGAGAGACAACGAATCCACTGGTCTAAAGGATTCAAATAGTTACAGAAGATAGAACAACACATGGGTAGATGGAGAACTGCTTGCGATGATCAAAATCTTGCAGAGAGAAATGAAACTAAGAATGAGGATACCAGAAGAGATGGTAGAGAAGTACAAAGATACGATATGTTTCATGGTTGAAACTAATTGTGTGTGTGTTTTGAAGCAGCAGACCCAAGGATGAAATTGTGTTACCCTATGGGGTATGAGGTTGATAAAGAGGTTTTGACAATGGAGGTTGAGCATGTGTTATCTTTAGTGTTAGATCCATCAAAGGAAAGGTGGAGTAATTATGAGAAAAATCCTCTAAAATTAGAGAGGAACAAACAAGAACAACTAGGAGAAAGAAAATTGAGAATGTTGTAGATAATCTAGCAGATAAAGCCAATATTAATAAAGAAGAGATGAAGGAAATAAGGAGAAAGATAACTGAAAGAACATCTGGAGTGGTGAGCTTTGCCCTTGCAGCCCTTCCACCTCCATAAACTGAGAAGACTTCTGATCCACCCCTACTGTGGCAGAAGAACAAATGGAGACATCACAAACTGTGAAGGTAGCATAAACCCCTGGGAAGAGGACAAGGTCCTCCAAACAAAGTTGCCCACCTAAGAAATAGAGGACATAGGAAAAAAAGAAGTCAGATGTAGAGAAAAAGGAAGAAGAGAAGAAGGAAGAAGAGAAGAAGAAGAAATAGGAAGAGAAGAAGAAGAAAGAAACAAAAGAGAAGAAAACACAAGATAAACCTGCGAAAAGATAGCTCTCAAAACCTAACATGAGAATGTTGGAGAAAAGAATTGTAGACCAAGGCAAGATAAATCAAGTGAGAAATTTTTATGACAAGTATGATTCAAATGATCAAATTGTTATAGAAGACATTGTGATAAAGCACATGCTGGTTTTTAAGAACTTGATTGAGATGGCTAGAAGTATTCCTAAGGAACTGTATGATAAACTTGAGATAAGAAAACAAATAGCACTACAAGAAGATGAACAAATCAGAGTAAAAGCTATTGAGGACATGTTACCAGTGATATCGTTTGATGAGCATGAAAGGATACTAAATGCACTCAAACCCCTACTGAGAATTAAGCCCACACTGATCAAGATAATGGAAAGGAAATTGTTACTTCTAAAGAGACTTTGTTGTCATTAGTTTTTTGCAAAGTCATATATCGGTGAAAGCAACCAAAGGAAGGCATTCATACAATGAAGAAGACACAATCCGTAAAGGCAAATGAGATAGCCACCGAGCACCGAGCAGTTCTCAGACACCGAGCGAACTATATATACCGAGTCGTGCAAAGACAGTTACTAAGCACTCACAAATACTGAGAAGAGAGTACAAAGCTAACCGAGTAAGCACAAGCATATTTACTGAGCACTCTTGAGCCGACATTTCATTTGAAAATAGATACATTGGATTTGGACACCGAGTAGGAAGCCTTGCATAGAATTCAAGGTAAAATTTAGTTGAGTCATTGGGACTCCAAACACATGATTGGATAGGATCACGAGGCAGATCCACCAATAAAGTTTCAAAAGGTATACGCCATTAGAGATGTAACCTAATTTTAACCACTTAATCTCCATCCTTGATTCTTGAAGCCTTAGATCTAGTTAACCACCTGAATATTGTATAAGACATTAGTTTTGAACGTTAAGAAGAGTTGAAAAAAAGGTCTAGAGGGTTGACATTGTTGTTAAGATTGTTGACAGAGTTGAAAGAGCTAATGAAGATGTCGAAAGGTGAAGTAGAGAAGAGGTATGCAGAATGAAGCAAAGCTTATGATACTAAGCTACCGAGTGCAGAAAGGTAACAGAGATATAGAACACACTGAGTTTGGATAATATTTGATTGATGCACCTTTATCAGACATTTTGTAGTGAATTTTGTTGTAATCAGTGAAGTACAAATCTCGCTTGAGGGTAGGGCCTAACAGGGCTTATATTTTGTAAATCCTTTAACCAGGTACATCTCTTAAATTAGAAATTGTAAAATCCTTTAACAAAGTAGACTGAATAAGTCTTTTGTACTCTTAACCGAGTATATTACTCCTAACAGGGTAAGCTATCAGAAGTAGCAAAATTTGTAGCTCTAACCGAGCAACCTTTTTACTGCAGTAGTGAAGCATTGTGAGTGTTAACGACATTTATATACCAACAAGATTTTGCATGTAAAAAAATATTTGTTTGCCTACCTCTATTCGCCTCCTCTTTGCTTCCAAGAATCAACTCAAGTAATGCAACTTTCTTTCACATCCTAGGCATGCTCTAATTCTGTCACCCTTGGAACAAGTTGTGCAACTGTGATATATAACCAGTTAGCGTGTTTTTGGGGTTAGGTTTACACAAGTAAAGGATGGAAAATTTTAGACTCTTTGGCTATTCTTTACACAAAATGGTACAGCTGTATAAACACAAAGCGACATAACTAAACATGTTTCATCCATTTTTTAAAATATTTACAACATTGTGGACATGGATTGTGAGGATCAAACCAATTATAATTTGCGCAAAAATCTGTTGTGGTATGTAATAATGGGTTTTCATACAGATGTGTACGTGGCTGTTTTGTGTGGAGAATAGCCATGTCCCATTTTAGACATGATTTTCAGCTGATTTTAAGGCAATTTAAATGTAATCAATTAATTGAAAATCACGACTTTTTCAGGTCAACTATTTTCTGAAGATTTGCAATTTTTTCATGGAATAAATCCTATCACCTCTCATTCAATAAAATATTTCGCAAATTATTAATAGCTTATATGGTTTTGATTATATTGGTTATTTGACTATGTATTAATTGTTTGTATTAAGTCCTTTTCGTCTTCAAATAATTATAAGCATTGGTTTGTTGACTATTGTGTTCTGCTTGGCAACTGTTGGGTCCTTTAAATAGATTGTGTATCATCAACAAATGTAGTATGATCTAGTCAAATCAATGCTGGTCATCTTTAGTCTTCTTCAATAATTTTATATGCGAATAAAGATGTATTTTACTACTATATCTGGTATGCATTTTATTTTACTATTAATTTTATATGCAAATAAAGATGTATTTACTACTAATTCGTGGATTTATTTTATCAAATGAGCAAAAAACATTTGGTGCCAATGCCTCAAAAGAAATTGGCAATCCTTATAATTCATTGTAATCATCGCTCCTAGAATTGTTCCATCTTTTGAAGATTTGTTAAAAATCATTGTGATGAATTGAGATTCAACCTATGCACCTTGTAAGAATTCAACCAAATCTATGTTCCATTTAGTCTCCATGCATTTTCATTATTGTTTTGTAAAGTTCAGTTGAGCTGTTTGATTTGGCTACTCTTAATTGGCTACTCGAATCTCACCCAACATCACCCCCTTTCGCAGTGGGTTGAGGATCTGAAAGGATTTTTACACCCTCAATTGTCATTTCTACTCCCTCAACATGTGCTTGTCTAAGATATTTGAATGCTTAGTTATGAACTTGTTATGCCATGGAGTTGCCATCTTAATTAAGCTGACACGCTCAATTACTAAAACTGTGGTTTTAAACATTAATGAAATACTAAGATACACTTCTCTAAAATGAAATTAGAAAATTGAAACAACTATCCCACATTTATGCACTCATATCTATACTAGATTTGCATCATCTGATTTGTTTGAAGCATAAAATGTTATTGCAATTGGAATGGACAAATCTTTCCAACAAATACATGTTAGTTGCCTTTCATAGAAAGGCATTTGATAAGCGAACTTAGATTAGAGTCATTTTATGGCGAGCCTTACATAAAGAAAAGTATTACTTTTGCTTCCTTTTAGATTGCAAATGTCAATACAATGTTCATTTTTTGGTCCCAAAGAATATACACCCAAACTACATGATACAATGCTGTAAGAAAGTCACATCCTTATAGCTCTTCCTGAGAATAATATCATAAGAAAAAGTAGGGAAATTACCTTGCCATTATCATTCTAATTCACAAATGATCAAAGGATTTACAAATTCGTTTCTATCAGGCCTTATGGAACAAATGTATTCCAAGAATGCCGCATGCTGAGTTCTCATTTCCATCAAGCCTTTATGGAACAAATGTATTCCAAGAATGCCGCATACTAAGTTCTGCCTTGAGCTTGGCTAATCCTTCAAAGTAATTATTGTTTTGAAGAATGTCCTGCATCCAAAACATGCTTGAGCATTGAGAAAATATCTCAAAAATCAAATGCATGTCTAGACAGAAAAGTCACAAGATTCTTCAGAGATGGTACTAATCTACACATTGTTATGCAAGGTCACCATAGACAACATTATTCTTACGAGTATATCACAAGTGCTAAAATTTGGAACGCAAAATGGCCCTGCAATTCTAAGCTCCTAAAGTGGATAAATTCATGACATACCTGAGGAAGGAAATTATTTCTTCTAACATTTGACCCATAATGTCAAAAAATCATACTACTTCATGTCTGGGGACACACCTAGCTTCAATTTATATACAGATTCTTAAGATGGAGGACTGAATGTTTTTCAAGGAATAAATCCGTAAAATTGCATATTACAGAGTTATGCTGGAAAGGAAGATACATGATAGTAGAAGATAACGGATATAAATTGTCTTTCTTAACAATCCATTTTTAATGCATATACATGAAATTATGCTGAATCTCTATTGTACCACTATAAAACAAACAAGCAAGCATGCAGATTCATTTCCTTCATAAACAAAGCATCAGCCTCTACCTCATAGACAAAGTTAGTTGTCATGATGCATGGGTTGATAATACAGTAGGCCTTAGTTGGCATGGATCAGCTCACTTGCAAAATCGTGTGAATCTCGAATCATCTTAATGCTTCTATTGATTTCAGAAATTGTATAATCTAAAACGGGAATTCAAAAGATCTCACCTCACATATTACAGTCTCTATTTTCATGCTGAAATTGGATATATTGAGGAATCCTTTTCTAATATTCATAAAAGAAATATATTAGGGGGATGAAGTTATATGCCTCTTTCCTTTATTCACTATCAATAGCTTTTAATTTTGAAAGTAATTTTTGTATTAGTTTCAGCAAAATTTTCAACATATTTCTGGGGCACCATTGGATGTAGTAAAGCTGTATTGGAGTGGTTGATCATGGCTTTTAAACCCTAGAGCTTTAAAATTACTTTTTCGGACTTTGTGAAGCATTTTGTAAAACATTGTCCAATGCAGGTTCTGCTTGAATGTATTTGAATGCTGATTCATTAACAAAATGTAGAATTTTCAAAGGTACTGTCACTTTAGCTAATACGTAGCATGTTTTAGATTTGCTTTAATGGCTAGAATTAGTTTATAGTAAAGCTTGCATTTATGCAAAGTTCTTGCTAGAATAGATATAGCAATTAAATTTATTTATTTATTTTTATGCAATTACTGTAAACAGTTTAAATAAGTGCCTTTTGCGGTTTGTAGTCAGCAGTCTGCCGAGTTTAGAAATAAAAATATTAAATAATGGTTAGTTGGCAATATGATGACATTTGTTTCCAAGTAGTTGGTAGCTTCCGACAATCAGTAATCATAACTGACTGCCTGGTTTTATCCGAAAACTTGTACATTTGAACCAAGGGGTCCCCAAGAACAACATTAGAGAGTGGTTAAGAGTGAAGGAGGAAGTCGAGTATTTCCTTCTAAGGCTGCTAGGGTTGCTCGCACATAACCTAATAACCCTTTGAGCTCTTCAGGAAGACAAAGACCAAGAAAATCGACAACAAATACTACAATGGTACAAGGAAAAGAACTAGAGGGAGGAGGAAGAGCGTGAGACAAACAAACACTGCACCTCTGGCAATTAATGCCCCTTCTGCTGAACAATTACAAAAGACGTATTGTGCACACTCGGGAAGAGAGAGAAGGATCGGTGAGAAGATATCTCCAAATCAAGAAACAAAGTGAAAGATGACAACGATTATAGAGAATCGTCAAAGAATCTTAGAGTCCACCACTAAGTAAAAGTAAAAATATTAGCCAAAGCTGGAATCGAGAGAGACAAAAACCATCTAGTGAGGAAGCCACAACACGGCGTACGTGGCGTGACTGGGAGAAATTGCTAGAAACCTACCACTTTCTGACAAAGTAGAAGATCTTGTTGACCAGAAAACAATCCATCTGTACAAGTATTGTCAAATGAAGAAGACTCGGAGAACAACACCATGGAGAGTAGCCCATCAATACACTTTATACGTGATGAAGAAAACAAAAAAAGAAACCATTTACCTAAATATAAGAGAACTTGCATTGTTTCAATATCCCATTTAAAATAGAATAACCAAGAATAGGGGGGCCTGTGCCAACGACCCCAGGGAGGAGGGAGTTTAGGATGACAGTGGACGTGTGGAGCACTTGCATGTGGCCAAGTCCAGAAGCAATGAAATGTGGGCAAGAGCGAAGTATTCTAGTTAGGTCCTCGGTACATGGTACATACCTATCTAGAACAATGGTGATTCCTCCCACAAGTCCTAGTATTGATAGGCAGAAACTCCCTAAGTTCACAGGGAATGGATAAGAGGATCTTGTGCGGCACTGTAAGACATGTGAAACCATATGGTTGGCAAATGGTTAGAATGATAGGGACTATTGGCTTAGGTCATTACTTGCCATGTGATCGGGAATCACCATCAACCAGTTCCTGGACCTAGAAGATGAAGATAAAGCATCTTGGGGCGACCTAAAGAAAACATTCCAAGAGGAAGTTAAACTCATGAGGGATGACAATAAAATTGTGGCTGCAATTTATAACACCAAACAAGGGAAAAATGAAAATATACAAGCTTACAATCATAGGTTCAAGGAGTTGCAAGGTAAGATAGAGAACCAGCTTGCTGATGAGTTTAAGAAACGATGGTTCATCGAAGGATTGATTCCTTCACTAAAAAAGAAGGTAGTAACCCCGTCCTCATATGTTGATGTCTAAAAGAAGGTGATTGACATTGAAAGTGAAAATAAAACATTGTGAGAGAAGAAAAAAATAAGTGATGATGAAAGTACGGAAGATAACAGCAGTGATAGTGAATCAAAAACTGTACAAGCTCTCCAATGGGATATGCTACACATGTTGGATTTGAAGGCGAAGAAAAAAAGCTCAAAGGAAAACAAGAGTGGTGCACAGATTGTAAGGTAGAAGGTCACACAAGAATGACCTATTTGAAGAAACTATTTTGCGACATCTGTAAATTACCAATACATTCCATCAAGGAATGCTTGTGCATCTTGAAAACAAGAAGCGTACAAATGCTCTTCACACAAGGGGAACAAACAACCCCAACAACTACACCACCAAAACCACCTTCCAACTCTAGTGCATCACCTGGTGAATATTGTAACAATAGGCAAGGAACTAATAATAACTGCTACAATAACAATAATAACAATAGTGGCAGACAAAGTAGAATCCAATACGATGTGAAGGGGAGAGCAATGATCCAGTGCCAAAAGTACAATGAATGGGGTCATCTCGCTAGTGAGTGTTGAAGTGGTCAAAATAACTTTCGCTTGCTATGCGAGTGGAGTAGACCTGAGAACCATGAAGATGCAAATTGCCTGCAACACAAAGGGGAAAACATACTGGCCATGGAAGAACCAAACGAAGAAGTACTAACCAAGTTGCAAACAAACAAAACAATATACCAAGATCCCGAAAAGGAGAGACTTTGGGAAGCCAAAGCTAACATGGAACGGGCAATGGCAAATGAAGAAGAGACTCAAATGAAGCCGCCAATATTCCTTTATGGTTGAAGACTAAAAAGAATGTAGTAAGGCATGTGGTGCAAACAACATTTCTTGTAAAGGTAACATACCTTCTATAAACTATGCCACAACTTTTAATGACAATCACAAATATAGGTGACGACAAAGCTAGCTAGAAGCAATGTTAGCCACAAGAGAAATCAACAGAGAAACTACCATGTGAAGGGGACGAGGCCTATGATCCAATGTTGTTGGCAGTAAGCGTCGCGAGGAAGCCAACCATCGTGGAGATGGACATCATGAGAAGAAAATTGACAAACACCATCGTTGGCAGAGGATTGGGAGTCAATGTGTTGGAGGAAACCTGGAAGTGCATTGGGAAGCCAACACTTTGGCTGCCACCCTTCCACTTGGTAATTGTTGACTAACATGGCATTAAGTCGTTGGGGACATTGATGACACAAAAGGTAACAATTGGGACACAACACATTTTCCTCGATTTCGCAGTGATCCCGTTGGAGAAGAAGGCATGATACTCTCCTCGGGAAGGGTTGGTTGATCACTGCCAAGGCAAATCACAATTGGAAGCAAAACACATTATCCATCGAGAGTGAAGGTAGGAAGTATGTCATTGACCCAAGGAATCAGGTGGTGGGTGAAGAATTGGCATCCTTTGACTCAAAACTTGAAGATGGAGATTTTGGGATGGATGAACGAAGGAAAGCAATGGAACCTAGTGACAAAGGGGTGCTGAAATTGGAGAATTGCTCAGAAGAAGAAGCGAGCTCTCTCAATGGATTGTTCCACTAGCAAATGGAGGATTACGAAGTTTTCCAATCCGAATGCAAAATAGCGCAAATTGGGGAGATAGAGGAAGTTGGCTAGGCTATGGAGAGTTTTCACCTAGAGTACAGAGAGTATAAAGAGGGAGCAACATGCATGGACAAGACGCATGCCCACTATTTTGAAAGGGACAAGATCATAAAATATGAAGAGTGGAGTGTAAAGAAGATAAATTTGGACAATGAAAACAATCCAAAGGTCATCTTGGTTCATGCTGACTGGGGCCCCATATAGAAGGCAAATAGTGTGGAAGCGTAGGAAATGAAGAACATGACAGCATTAATGCCCATTGGGCAGCTTTTATTGACTTTGGGGCAGTCTTTCTTGACTGTGCAGTCCCATATTAAATATATGGCTGTGTATATTTATGTTTGTAGTTGATAGTTGTAGATCTTTAATATTATGGTTGTGATATTGGTGAATATGGTTGAACACCATAATGTAACCTCTCTTTCAATTTTCTATATAATGGATGCCCTTGCT
>MU226741.1:875091-885464 GCA_018584345.1 Thuja plicata | reverse complement strand
TCTCACTGCAACCATCCAACTTCTGACAAGCACCAAGACCAACTGCCCAGCCAAAAATAGCCACTGCTAAAAATAGACTTACTATAAATAGTAAGTCCCTCAAACTGGAGATTCTCTGAAACTCGATTCTAAGATATCTGACGCTCTGAGCAGACACCCTGCCAATCCTGGCCATACCAAAAACCCCACTTACTAAAAATAGTAAGTTAGCCAAAATGACCCGAACGAAGAGCAGACCTGATAAACTGAATCTCCAGAATGGAATCCCAACGTTGGCTCCACAATCTGACCCCCTCTGAACACTCGATTAGCTTGCGAGGGTCGCCAAACCAAGCTAATCCCGAAGTCTGAAAAACGGGGACATTACAGTGCCACTAGAAGATTTTGAGATTGCTCCTAAAAGAAAAGCCCAAGTCACAAAAAGCAAGAAAGCTAAAGTGCTTTCAAAAGTCATTGTTGATGATCGAAAGGTTAAGTATGCTGAAGTAGCCGAGCCACTCATGGGCGAAACAACAGATGAACTTGAGAGCACAGATTACAAGATCACAAGGGTGGAGTTGGGAAAGCAATCCTATGTGAGTTGTCAGATGGATGCTCATGATGCATTAAATCTGTATACCAAGAGGACCGATGAGCTATGGCAGAAGAAACACTTGTTAAAAGAAGAAAACAATCGTCTTTGTGACGCTCTTGAGAAACTTTCTTCTTCTCGGCAAGTGGAGTTATGTATAGAGGATGTGCAGCAACATAAGAAAGGCAAAATGGTAAATGACTGGGGCAGTCAGTTAGAGCATCCGGGAATCACAGTTATCAGGGATGTACACCGTATTCTCAGGAACTACCAGAAAACTGCAAATAGGCTACATGAGTTGGTTGACATCTTTGATTAGCAATTAAAAACCCAAAATGAAGATTTGGATGTTTGGAGGAAAATGGCTGAAGCTGATTTAGATGTTTTATGTGCCTATGAAATAGTTCCTTCACAAGACATGTACTTCGAATTTTTAGATCAAATGATTAACAAAGAAAAAGTTTTGAAGGAGTTGATCATCGAAGTACGTGAAGCCTTGCAGGAATGTGTCAAACCAAAAGAAGTTGTTATCAAGGTCTTCGAGGAACTGTCATGTAAGTTATTTTCGGAGAGTGGGGAGCTGATTCCAGAGGAGCAAGTCCTAGCAGGATTTGTACAGATAGTTCATCGGGAACTAGAAGCTGATACTTTTAGTTGCAACTCTATGGACAGATTGGCAAGCTACAGAATGATATTGAATCAACTTCAGAAAGATCTGGGTCGATACAACGGTGAAATTACAAGAGCAGCAATTTGTGCATGCAAGACTGTAAACGTTGCTCGACAGACAGTTTCACCAGATCCAACTATTGTGCATAAGTCTCTTTGCCAATTCGAGACATGCATTAATCTTCTTTGAAAAGTGTTGTTGGGACACTTAGTTTTGTAAAAGTGTAGAATCTTTGACAGATTACACAAAAGTATGTAAAGTGTTCTCATGTAATCATGCTGCAAGGACATTAGGTCTTGCGACATTGAATAAGTCAAAGTTAGTTAGTTGTTGATAAGCTTTGAATAAGTCAAAGTTAGTTACTTAGTTAGAGATAAGAATAGAATAAGTCAAAGTGGTTGAGGGTTTCCCCTTTCTTCTCCACTTTCCTCTCTCCTCTTTTCCTTTATAAGGAAGGGGGGCTCATTGTAAATTTTCATCTTTTGTTGTGTGCAAGTAAACTATAGGCAAAGCTTTAATATTCTGAAGACTTTGTGTTTCATTGTAAGAGAGTTGAGCATCTGAATAAAAGGAATAGAGATTGACAAACTTTGAGTTGTTGTCTTGAAAATTGATGAATGTTTTCTTATGTAGCATTTGTTAATCCTTAATTAAGATTGAATAGTTAACTTGTTTATTTCATTGGAGCATCTTTAATCCAAGTTTTCTGAAGACTTTGTGCTTCAGGAGATCGGGGTTACTATAGAGAGTAGTGGCTATAATACTCCAAGGACTGAAGACTTTGGGCTTCAGTATTGGAAATTACATAAATAGAGTACGTATTTGGGGTAAGGACAAGAGACTTTGAGCTCTTGTGTTATCCCATCTTTAGATAAATTCATCGTTGTCTCGGTTAATTGTTCTTAAGTCAATTACCGAGCCACCGATATTACTGTTGCAAGGCGAACTATATGTGCTATAGTTCAGTTCTACTTGAAGCCACCTGCGGTAAGAAGGGAGCCTCCCCTATTGCTGAGAGGAGAGAGTAATCTCACACACTGCTGCCTAAAACACACATTTTGCAAATTGTAGTCTTAGTGACTTGAAAAATATTTAGCCAACACAACAATACCTTCTCCTTGTAAATGATCAACTCATTTAAAAGAGTATACTTATTGTCATGTATGGTCCCATCAATAAAACCAGCTGCCCACTTATCTCTAGCATACTCTGCAACAATCAAATGCCTCCAATCCTCAGATATCCTTGTCATAGCACACAAATGAGGCCTCCATGAAAGTGCGCAACCAAATTTTGAGTACCCTTGATATAAGAAATATCAAAATCATATGACTGTACAGTTTACTGACCCACTTCTGCTACCTCTCATCGAGATCACGCTGCCCAACGAAATACTTCAAGCTGTTATGATCAGTTTTAAGTCAAAATTTACTACCAACCACATATTGCCTGAATTTAGCCAAAGCATGCATAATGGCTAACATCTCCTTATCATATACACTAAAGGCTCTCTTAGGACCCCTGAGCTTTCTCCTCTCAAAAACAATGAGATGGTGATCCTGGGAAAGTAACGTAGCAATGTCCTCACCAAAAGCATCACAATGCAAATCAAATGGTCTAGAGAAATCTGGCACCGCTAGAACCGGGCATGATGTCATAATCGACTTGAACTTACTATGAGAACCCAGCAACAAATCTGCGATAGAAAGCACACAAATCAATGAAACCTCTGAGCTGTGTCAAGCTCCTAGGGGTAGGCCACTCCAAAATAGCACGAACTTTATCAGGGTCCATGCGCACACCCTCTGCACCGATGATATGACCAAGTTACAACAACTCAGTCATTCCCAAAGCACATTTGGACTCCTTTGCATACAAGGAAGCCCTATCTAGAATGTCCAGTACAGTATCCAAATAAGCAAGATGGTCATCCCATGTCTTGCTATAAACCAATATATCATCAAAGAGAACCAGAACAAATCTCCTCAACTAATGGTCGATAACCCTGTTCGTGGTAGATTGAAAGGTGGCCGGAGCATTAGTCAACCCAAAAGGCATGACTAAGAACTCAAAATGTCCACAGTGACATCTAAAAGTTGTTTTCTCTATGTCCTCCCACATTCGAATATGATGGTAACCCGATCTCAAATCAATCTTAGAAAAGAAGCATGCACCATGCAACTCATCAATGCGCGGAATAGGATACCTGTTCTTAATTGTCCTTCGATTCAACATCTTGTAGTCAATGCACATCCTAAGGGTACCATCCTTCTTCACCAAAACAACTGATGAAGCAAAGGGAGACTTACTTGGCCTAATATGCACCATAGAAGTCAGCTCCTGAATTGTTTTCTCTATCTCATCTTTAAGGTGCTTGGGGTGCCAGTAAGGAGTAATCATAATGGGCTTGGTGCCCTCCTCTAGCTCAATAATGTGCTCAATACCTCTGTTAGGTGGCCTGCCATGTGGTAAATCACTAAACACTTTAGAGTGTTTAGGCCTAAGCTCTTGTATGTCAGGGTGAGAAGCGGATTTTCCTGACTCCTCAAGTGTGGGTAATATCCTACATTTTGCTGCCTACTCAGCTGCATCATGGCGAATGAGACGCTATATACGTCTAAATGACATAGTCTTCAAATTCTCTTCCCTGATTGCCTTGAGTATGTGTTTCTTACCATCTACTTCAAACTTCATCTCCATATCCTTAAGGATGAGATAAAAAGCCTCAACAAAGTGCAACCAGCTCATACCCAAAACTAGATCAGTACCTCCCATGTCAACAATATAAAAATCAGCTTTGAACCCGCAATTGTTTAATTTCATGGGAAGATCTGGAATCATTCTGCCACACTTCAAAGTGTAACCATCAGCCACCTTAACTCTAATGCCATCAAACTCGTCTGTCTGTATGCCTCTTCTAGAGACCAAACATGAATCTATGAAGTTATGGGTGGAACCTGCATCCAACAAGGCAATGACACGCTACCCTGCTAGGAGGCCCCTCATCCTGAAAGATCCCTCTTTCTGCATACTAGAAAAGCATACAACCTTAAGGTGGGAATCCTTATCCACCTCACCGTTAACTGCTTCTTCATGACTTTGTCCTTCATGTTCAGCTTGCTGCCCCTCAAAAATAGAATTATGCTCATCCTCATAATACCACTTGTTGATGTATGTAGCATTGGTCAGATAAATAAAACTGACTATATGATTATTATGAGAAATGATATATATATATATATATAATAATTGATATTATTTTATATATTAATATGCATATATATATAAAAAGTTAATCTATATTTATTCTTATAATGACTATATATTTAAATTTAATAAATTAGATTAATGAATAGACATGTCCCTTTGTCTCTTCTTGTCTTTGCCTTGTATATATACAAGAGATCGATGCATTTGGAAAATACAGATTATACAGCAGTAAGATTACATTTGCAATCGATTTCTTGAGAATCAAGATGTGACATATATATTAAATTATGAAACAATACCATCAAACCTGCGAAAATAACACCACTCCATAAGCCTATTTCTACCCATAGGATTCAATGGACGTTCATGTTTTTAATCGTGGGGACCCCTGCAATAAAAACACAATCTTCTTCTCCTCAAATCACTAAATGTTTTTGGAGCTAAGGGCCCTACCACTGGTTTCTTAAAATCTGGTCCTTCACTTCCTTTTCGAGCAGCCTTATTATCATAGGGAGAATTGGATGGTTTTGGAGGAGATTTATTTCGTAGAACTGAATTCTCCAAGTCCCTAGCTTTTTTCATTGCCAACTGCAAAGATGTAGGGTCAAATGACTTAACCCAACCCCTAAGAGGTTCAACTAACCCCCCAATAAACAACATAACACGCCTCCTCTCTGAAATATCATAAACCATAACTGATACTTTCTGAAACTCACTAATAAAAGCCTCCAAGCTACCTGTCTGTTTGAGTTGTGCTAGCTCCCTAAAATAGGACTCTGGGTCCTTCCTGTAAAATCTTTCTACTAAACCATCCACAAACTCCTGATCGGTCATGATTTGATCGAGGTGCAAGGAGACCAACCCATGGTACCACCAGTCATGGGCTATACATCTAAATGCAAAACAACAAATCTAATGGCGTCCTCTTCAGACATAGGACGCAAAGACAAGTAGGTATCCAACTTATGAATTCAAGCTCTGGCTGTCATCTTGCCACTACCATGAAAATGTGTCAAAGTCAATTTGCTGGTTGCTTGTCTCAATTCATAATTCACATGTCTCTGTCTCCCATCTGTTCTACCTTTAGAACGTTCTCTCTTCTGAGTCATGAACTTGTCAAAATTAAGATGTTGCTTTACTTCAGGAGGTAAAGCATCCCACTCTGTATGTAAAGCGAATATGTCATCAGTAAATAAAGCCTCATCATCAAAACTAACAGTATTTATCTCCGGTCTCAAGAAGGTAGGACATAAAGGCCTATCTTGTGTACCTATCAAATCAACTCTGGACCTATGAGAACCAACTGAGATACTCCTAATATCTCTATCCCCGCCCTAATCTCGAGGCAAGGAAATATGCTGCAAGGTATTTGATAGATTAAGCAAGACAGTCGCCATCTGTTGTTGGCCAGCCGCACACTCTTGCTGACTTTGTGCAATATTCTTAAACACTGTAGTAAATTCTCTATCCTCATCACTACTTGTATTACCTGGAATTTTGTCTCCCATATTCCCATGTTCGTGATCACCAGGTGGCGGAGAATTCCTACCTCTGCGTGCGTAATGAAAGCCTGGTCTATATTTGTCACCGTCCATTACTTAAGCCCAATTCCCCTGCAGGCTGGCAAGATGAATGCTCTGCTACCACTGTTAAGAACCTGCCTGGTTCTTTCCTTGAAATCCGACTGCAATTATTCTTTTTAACTTGGAAAAGAAACGCTTTTGATATTTCTTTGCAAATATGTATATTTTTTTTGTATTATCTCAATATATGAAAAAAAAGATTGCAATTGCACCAAATGATTTTAACTTTCATAAAGCTAAATACAAATGACACCATAATTCATAACCGAATTATAAACAAATTAAGTCCACTATTTGAAATGATAACTATTATCAATGCAATCTAGGATCAAATTAAGTCGCGCTACCTCGTTATTTCCTTCAACATGCTGGCCGCAATACATAAAATTTATGCCCGAAACACCAAGGAATGGCCGCAGCTTGCTAGCAATGATGGCAGCTCAAACAAGGAAGCAATGATGGCTGCTAGAACAAGGAAGCAACGGACAGGAGCACTCGTCGCGCCAAAGGGAAATGATGCCTGATAGATGTCTTTGAAATATGCAGAGATTTCCGAACCAGAACTTCATACTTCCTTCTCTCAATGCGTTAAATAATTCAGAGCCACGTTGTCACAATTCATTGGTATCAAACAAACTCAGAGTGCGAAAGGCAATCAAGAAATTCACAATTTCTTGCTGCAAATATCAGACAAACCCTTGTTTCCAAACTTTGGTGAATTCACAAGTTTTAGATAAAATGAATGATATCCTTGAAGACTTTCGAAATTGCTCTATAAACGAAGGAGCTTCTCCATGAAGGCTCGAAAAGAAGGCTTCAACTAGACCCCATTCATAACTAAGCACCAAACTTGTGATAAAAGGATTTGAATATACAAGCTCACATTTATTCAAATATTAGTTTTCAATAATATAAGTCCGAACCCAAAGTCAAAAGATTATCATTAATTAAAAATAAAGCCTCCAAGATATAATTACTCAAGCTATGCTTCATTAATTTAATAAATAATCAACACCAACCAAACCAACTACTCTGCACTATCAAGTCAACTGTCTTGACATCCTGCCAAAAAGAGAAACTGACAAGAGAAGACTTACTATAAATAGTAAGTTCTTACCACGAGACCCTCAAATCCAATCATTAGCCCACAATGGTTGCAATGATGGGCTAATAAACATGTCCCCCAGACACATGCTAAATCGGGGATAGAGGTTGGTCGTACATTGTTTGGCTCTCTGTACACATCAAGCAATTCGTATGGGTGAAGGGTTTGGCACATTGTGCAACTGACTTGGCAGCAATGTTTGGTAGCTAGGCAAGAGGAGTTTGGCAACAACTTGGTAGGAGTTTAGCAACAGTCTGGTAGTGCCTTAGCAAGAGTCCCACCATTTGTAGTTTCGCTAGTAGCACCACCAAAGGTGGTAGTTCTAACACTAGCACCGCCAATGCCAGCAGTGTAGGAGGAACTAGTGGCCTCACCCGCTGTCTAGTCAGCAGCCCTGGACATAACAATTTTCCTCCAATAGATCCATCAAGAATACTAGAGAGAAGCCAACCAACTAGCGGTGACGGGGCCACTATTACAATTTCATCCTCATCCAATGAAGGGGCTTCCCTAGATAGCACCAGTTCGAGTTCTAGTATTCGATGCCAATGCGACCGCCACCTCCACCTCTAGCGAAGATTGTTGTTGGGAACGCTATCGCAAGTAGTGTTGCATTTGCACCTGCCATACACATGCCCACCACTTGGATTCTCTCGACCAACACATCCCTAAGGATAACTATGCCAGAGGGTATGCAAGAGGCCACACCCGTGGTCATCATGGAGAAATGGAGAACAATGGTAGTTGTTCAAGCACCAGTTGCCTTTCTCGCCACAGTTCCAGATGCCATACCTACGACAATGCCAACCGTCACAACAATGGTAGTTACCTCCATCGTTGCTATAGTGATTATTATGATCACCACACCACCTGAGCAAAGGATTGAAGCTATAGGGGTCGATAAATGATTGAAGTTTAAAGCATCACCAACCGCCTCTCCACCACCATCACCCAACCTCCTAAGGGAATTATAGTCCATGCTAGATGAAAGAGAGGCCGAGGCAAGAGGGATAGACCACGGAGGAGAATAGGAAACAATTGTAGAGGAGCCTATGCATATAGCGAAGTTTGGTGTGTATGCCTCGTAGGGTAAACTCTAACGCATACAGGAATGTAAAGTAGTTGCAACAGACATATGTAATATAAGAGACTCACATATATATTTTCATTAATCTCATCAATGCTTTAGAATGTATTCATATAACACCATTAATATTCTATTGCATGACCAGAACCATAACATTAAAAACATATCCCTCAGAGACAATACATGAACATATATAGAGATGTCAAGGGGGTGTGGGTGCCAACTGTCGGCAACCGTCGCACAGTTACCTACGCTTTGACGACTACTAAAAAACATTAAGTACACTAATTGCCCGATAACATCATTCCCCCCAAAAAAGAAAGTCGTCTTTGGATGACATACAACAAAATGGAGATGAATACAACTATACAAGGAAAATTAAGACTGAGGTGGGGGCTGAGAGAGCGTCCCTAAAGTGGAAGGCGCTAGTTGTGGTGTAGAGGATGTCAATCGAGCTCGCAACTCATGATGTTGCTCCATCCTATGACGCAAATCTCTCTCTGCAAACATCTGTCGCTACCGAGCGTCCTTCACCATGAAGGCAGCCTCCAAAATCCCCTTACATCTTCTTGTCTACCTCCTCCAGGACCGCCATAAGACGACACTCCAAAGTTGCTACTTTCCCGCAGTGTTGCTCCTCTAAAGCAATCACCAAAGCCCTATATTGTGCCTCGAGACACACCATCTAATCCTCTTGTCGTAATAACTCATCCTTCTTCTGTGCCAATTCGCCCTCTACCATCTGTAGTTGAGTGGCAAGCTCCTCCCGAGCTGCTACAACGGCCACTCACTTAGCCTCGGCCACTGCCCCTAGGTGCTCAGCTCACCAAAGCTTATAGTACACCAGTCTAAAGCCTTGCTCCACTTGCTGAAGTAGAGCATGAATTCGGCTTTCCCCAATTGGCTTCTGGACTCTCCATCCCTCCAAAATCTTCGGCGTCTCTAAGGTAGGCCATCCTTTGCTCTCAAAACACCGCTCAATTTCCTGAGTACACATCCCTATAGCAAACTCTAGCAAGTGTGTCATTGTCTCATCCACCATCCCGAGGACCTGTACCTCTACCGAGACTACAATCTATTGTGCACCAGCCTCCATCTCTCTCAAAAATTGCTCTATGACACTTTCCTATCTGTCGTGTCCAGTACTAGCTGCCCCAAAGGCTGTAGCTATGGGACCTTGCTCTCGGACTCCTCACCACCCACCCGAGGAACATCCTCCACACCTTGATTAGTCACGTCCTCCAACTGAGGGATATCCAACTCCGTGGGTTGCGTGCTACATTCATCGAGATCATCAACCTTGACAATCTCCAATTGCCTGCACTGTGGTGTGGCAGGGGGAGGTCCAATGGGTACCCTAGGTGTAAGCTGAAACTATGTAAGCCACAAGTCCATGGCAGCCTCCTTCGGAATCTTGAGCCCTACTGCCCCCTCTCTCAGCATCCCATGGGTGTCCACCAATCCATCCCTAGCAACCACTATCTCTGCTGCTGGCCGTTCAACAACCTCCATGACCGACTTGGTAGGTGTTGCTATCTCGGGTTTGGGCTCTACTACTAATTTTGGCTCTCCCTATGTTTCTGCTAATGGAGGGGCGACCACTGTTGTAGCCACACTCTAAGGCGTCATGGTAACTAGGTCCCTCAACTGCCCAAAGCCTGGCACTGGAACTGCTGCCTGTGATGACCCTGTTTTTAGCAGGTTGTGGCAGCGACCGGGTCAGCTCATCATCACGACCCTCGTGAGCTGATGCAGAGTTTTGAGGGTCCCAGTTGATAGACTTACTATTTTTAGTAAGTCAGTTGGTTAGTTTCCATTTCTAACAGGGCATTACCGGCAGTGGTCGATTCTCCAGACGATATTTAGTTATTCAGTTTCTTGGACTGAGGACTTACTATTTATAATAAGTATATATTTGGCAGTTGCCATTTATGGTAGGGCAGTGATGAGCATGTTGGTCAGTCAGTATGGCAGGTGTTGCAGGAATCATCATCAGATTTATATTTAATAATTACTTGTGTTAATTAATAACAATATGTTATTAATTAATATTAAGACGATATTATAATAATAATACTTTATTATTATTATAATGTTTTGGAAGTTTATATTATAAAGGGTAGTTAACTGATGATGGTTTTTGGGAA
>MU226741.1:855214-870298 GCA_018584345.1 Thuja plicata | reverse complement strand
TAAAGTATCTATTGAATATTGATTATTGAATTTGTTCTTGGGAATTGTTCCTACTTTCTGTGCCCTAGCCAGGGTCAAATTAGTTGATTGAAGACTGATTCTTCTTCATCTAATCCACAATTGATTCTTCTCCATTCAATTGCTGATGTGTAATCAATGGTTGCTTCTTCGTGCTGATGTATACAAGTTCTGAATTCTGAATTCTAATTGTTTGAACTGGGGCCTGCTCAGAGGTCGATATTTGTCTCATCGAAATATCTAGATTGTTGGCGGTTGAACTAAAGCCTGCAAAGAGGCCGATATCATTACTTGGGTGGATTTAAACATAGCTGGGAGGGATACGATAACTGCTGCAGAGAGAGCCCTCTTTCACGCAGCATATAACTTATACTGCGGGTGGACTGGCAAACAGCTAGCGCAGGCAACACTCCTCCATTGGAGTCATGTGGGGAGCCATCGTGTGAGAGGTTGCAAACTGGAAATCGCGGCCTGTCCATGTCTGCCGTAACATAGGAAAATGGCAAGGAGAGCCGCGACCTCATAGCTGGACGCCAAGCGCCACCAACGGTTGCCAACAAACCACGCGGGCAGTGCATTGCCATTGGGTGGAGATACTACTGTCTGCTGTGGCCAGCAACTAGCAGGGCAGAAATTGATACAGGTTCCTCTAAGTTTTCTATTAATAATTGAATGTTCATTGCTAGGCATTGTAATGTGTGAATTGAATTAAACAAGTACCAATTCAGGAGCTTCAGATATGGTTACCATAGTTATTTTAAATCATTCAATATATGCATTGTGTTATTTCAAAAACATTATAGTATGATTGTTTAAATGTAAAGATTTATTAAGGCGAAAGAAACTATATATGCCTTTCAAATCCGTCTGCAAATCAGTGGAGGAATGTCCTAATACAAACAAAGCAGTTGAAATTATCTACAAGTCAGATTAAGCTCAGTGTTAGATTGCCTGCCAACTATTTGACAAAATGTCAAGAGTATGAGTTGCTTAGAAAAGTGGTAAAATTTGATGGTTTAATGATGAGGCCAACTTAGGCTCATCACACTGCCACTGTCACACAAAATGATGTAGGTGGAGTCAACTGGGCAACTCCAAACAGAAGTGGTGTAACTCGAGGGTGGGGCTTCCATGCCTACCTCCGAGTCCACTACCTCCTCGGCTGCATGACTCTCTCGGCCTAGCATTGTAAAGCTATCTTTGCTCACCAGTGATGTGTCACCTGACTCCTCGCCACTATCATCACCGTCCTCTCCATCTGTGTCAGACTCACTCTCGGACACCACTACTTGCCTCGTACATTTCTTACTTGACTGAATCTCCCTGCCAGGTCCCAAAATGTTGAGATGCAACCAGTAAAAGATGGGTGGCAAGTTGGGGTGGACGTGGCTTTGTGGCACCAAATGGTGAAGTGTGGAGATATCTGATTATGCACAACCTTGAGGAAGAGCCCTATGGCGTGGTGACATTTAAAATATTTTGTGCTGCAATGTCCAAAACTCCTCCATTCTGTCTGCCAACATAGAAGCCCATTAATACACGACTCCATTCCACTCACCCTGCCTATGAAAGGACTTCTTCACAACCCTCCCTTTACTAGCATGCTTCAAACTATCTTGCTCAGTTCCCGAGATGCCAAAGACTTAAGTAAACTCACCGACTGAAAATGAGACTGTAATCTTGAGGTGTTAATAATCAAACACAGATTGTCGTTGGTGTCTGTCATATCTACCAATCATAGCTCGTATGGCTACCTTGAAGTCTCTGATACAAAATACGGGCTTCTCGATAGCCCAGTGAACCTGGGCACGCCTCAGATGTTCTTATATGGGATGGCCATGTGGATTCTCCAACCACCACTTCCTGTAGTCTACCCCATTCAAACCCTCGAAGGTAATGGTATCTATTGTTACCTCGTCCTTCACCATCTGACTCTGTACATTCGGCCTTGTCTTTTTCCCCTTGTTCTTCCTGTTGTCCATTCTTCCTGCAAATCGCACTCCAGAGAGCAATGTAGTAGATCCTTCGTCCAAAGAAGGTGACGCCACTGTTGCAGGTAACTATCGCAAATGACTTCTCCAATCTTGCTTCTTTTTCCCAAAATCCATTAACTAACTCTATTGTCGTTTACTGCAAAATTAAATATGATATCAATTCAATTAGGGCACGTGCAACTTACTCACACGCTCCTACAACAGCCGTACGGTCTTTGCTTGCCGGTTGGATACTTCAAACTGGTTGTTGTACGCATCCCTTGCATTTCCCAAATCGCCTACCTGTCGTACAGATTGTGCGGCCCTCTGTGATGTCTATCTGGCAAACTAAACATATATCGTACCAAGGGGGACACTCTAGTATTTCTTGTCTAGCTTGTCATGACACAATTTCCACTACATACAATGATCTTATGCTCCTTAACAGCCTGCACTACTTTGCTGCTATGATCTTTATTTAAATTCCTTCCTCAGATGTGTTGTGCGACCTGCCTTCAAGTGCATGCGATTTTAGTTATTTATTTATCCAACCTCAGGTCAAGCGTCTTTCTCCTACTTGAAGTGTTGTGTTATCTATTTCTTCTTGTCTCCCCTCTATGTGTCGTACAACCTTTTATGGTTCTGGCCTCCATTTTTTCCCACCCTACGGTAATATATATCGTATGGTCTTTTCCCTCTGTTCTTTCCTTGCGTGTGGAGTTGTATAGTTTTTATGTGCTCCATCATTTTTTATGCGCACATGAGGAGAGTGATTATGAGGTTGCTTCCTCGATGACTCATGAGGATGACCCTTTCTGCAGCGAGTCATGCTTGATTTATCAAACCCTTGGCGAGGAATCTGAGTTGTTAGTGAGTCAGGATGGGTCCCAAGAACTGGATTGTCATGTGCTTACAGAGGACAAGGTAGATGAGGATTGTGATGAGTCAAATTCAGCAGTAGTTTCCTCGAGGGTAGATGAGGATGAGTCAGATTCAGCAGCAGTTTCCTCGAGGGTAGATGAGGATGAGTCTGATGTCAGTACTCAGTTTGTAAATGTGTGGTCGAATATCAGTACACTGAGATACAGTGATCTTGAGGGGAGTTTGTTGTATACATCTTCCTTCCATAGTGTGGATAGTGCAGTTGAGATTGTACATAGGAGGTCCGTTGTGCAGAGTCATCATGTGACTACCCAATTGAAAGTTGGTGAGAGAGACATTACTTCTACTCTCGAGCATTTTGATGTCACTCATCAACTGTTGGTTATTTATGGTTGGGGTGCTCCTATGGAAGATGAGCACGGTGGTGGTTACCTTTCCCTGACAGAGATTCATTCCTTGCGGGAGGCTGTCAGGATTTTGAGACAAAACTATTTTACAATTGGTAGCCAACTGAGATCACCTAGTTGAACGGGGGAGTATGGCATATGAGGCACTGATGGACAGAGAGGAGGTGACTGAGCTTACTCAAGAGCTCACAGCGACTTCTAAGGCTTTAGAGGGCACTCAGTTGGCTCTCCAAGAGTCGCAGGGATGTTTAGCAGAGGTGACTGTGGAGTTGGGGCGGATTTAGTCTTTGCCAGCCATAGATCCAGTTCAGTTGCATATAGTAGTGGTTGGTGGTGAGTTAACTTCCACATTTGGCAGTGATGGATGTGTTGGGGACACAATTACATCCATCCTTGAGACAGATGCAATAGATACAATGGAGGTGAGTGCATCCGTGGAGGACTACAGAGAAAGTTTTGTGGTATCAGGTTCTCCAGTTGTTAGCACAATGACGGATGATACATAGCGGGTTGTTGAGAGTCCCGAGGTAGCAGGAGGGGATTCGTTAGAGAGTTGTGTGCCAGTTTCTGACACTACTCCCTTTGATTCATAGGATATGGATAGGGTATCATCTGGTTTTGAGGTTAGTTCTCATGATGATTTGTTTCGTTCTGTCGGAACCAAATCTGTTCCTTCATCTCATACAGCTATTGGTGATAGGCAGTTGGTAGTGTCGTAGGTTTAGAGGAATCAACTATGGATTGCAGGGGACCAGGTTGATGCTGCTTCTTATAATTTCTACTACACATAGTCATTCATGGACTACTTGCTTTAGAGTCCAGTTTTGTAGGAGGGACCTATCAAAGCTTCTTAGGGTACACTCATCTAGGGTTTTCACGGTATTCATATGTTAGTGGGGAAGATTGTAGATACCTTGACTACAATGCTTCCTCATGGAGATTTTCTGGTTGGGTTTGCTGAGAGGGTTACCCAAGATCCTACCCGATGAGTTGTTCAGAATCAGGGATTGGAGCAATCTCTTGATTCTTGGTTTGATTTTGATGAGCCACTGACATAGGTTGGAGCATTTCACCATGATTACATAGTGAGTAGCGCTCATCACTTCTCTTTTGACCCACCGGTTGAGGACTTGTTTGCACGTCGGTGTGGGTTGGCTCCAAGGTTATACCACTTGTTTGGGGATGGGTTTACTCCATCTGCAGCTAGTGGGTTTGGTTACTGCTGGGTTAGTAGGAGGCGACTTGCAAGATCAATATATCCAGGATGGTATTGCAGAGGATGGATCTTTGGGTTATGAGAGTACTTGTCCCTGTTGCACAAATGGGCTTCATACATAGAGCAGATTGGTAGGATGTACAAGGAGAGTTGATCTAGTAGATGGTTTTGGATATCTTTTCATCCTTGTTTTGGATGGCTGTGAGTTTCATCTCTACTAGGATCCACGTAGTGACAGGTTTGGCACTGCGGATTGTGTGGGTCGCTATGGTTGGCATGGTGACAGTGTGTTTTAGTTAGCTCAATGGATGGTGATTTCATCACAGGGGTTTGTAGGTGATCGCAAGGACATTACTCCATTCTATCCTTGGGATTCGGGTGGACTTCTGTGTTTTGTTTTCTGAGATTGCTTCGGGACAAGCAATTTTAGGAAGGGAGGACTATAATGTCCCCGTTTTAGGGCACATGGGATTAGCTTATTTTTGTGACCCTCGTAGGCTAATCAGGATGTTAGAGGGGGTTGTGTGGTAGAGCCAGTGGTCAATTTCCACTCTGGAGGTCTCTGATGCCAGGAATGCTCTTCGTTTGAGTCAGAGTGACAAACTTACTATTTATAGTAAGTGCTTATTTTGGGTGATCGTCATGATTACTATTTTTAGCAGGATGTCTGTGCATTGGTATCAGTGTAGTTGTGGATTCATTTGCAAAGTTTCCAGTTTGAGGGGCTTACTATTTATAGTAAGTCTATTTTTGGCACTCTTTGGGGCAGGGTGTCCTGGTGATAGACTTGGTAGAGCAGTTGTACTGACTTGAGGAGTTTATTGTTGAGGAGTTCGTAATTATTAAGTTTGCTTAATTAATTATTATATGAGCTTATTTTATAAAGTCGTCTTTAATTAATTATAATGACTTTATATTTAAACGTTGTCATTTAATGAGGGGAAATATAATGAAGTATTATATTTCAATGAAAAAGTTATGCAAGTATAATGTTTTATTGGCATAATCATTTAAGTTATGAAATGTGTGATTGAGAAGCTAGGGTTTTATTTCTTGTTGAGAGATTATAAAAGACATGGAGAAGAAATCGAATTCATTATTCATTATGCTATTCATTCATTCATTCATGTTTTTGTTCAATTTTGGAGAGAAGGCTTTGAAGAAATATCCAGGCAGGAAATTTAGTTTCTCCTGCAATTTGTGAGACACTTTGAATCAGCGAATTGATGCTGATGAATTGTGTAACTTTCAGCAATTGATACAATGGCCGAGTTTGATTTCAAGCAAATTTGATTGCTGATTATTGGGGGTTATGGATTGACGTCATAGGAAGGAGAAAGAATTGAAGTGTTGGACGCCTATGCTGGGTGTTGTTCACGGGTTTTCTGGACGTGGGCATTTATTTATCAGTCGTACCATCTCCCTAACAGCCACCAACTTCCCTGCATGAGCTGCGGCCATTATTACAGGCAGCCGCCACCTTCCTTATGATTTGCAGCTAGTGTTGGAGCAGCAGGAAGAAAGACTAGGTTAAACTTAATTTAATAATGGTGGTTTGCATTATAAATTGTTACTTGTTTTTGAAAGCATGTCAATGACACTATTTGTTAATGAGAAGAGCTATGTGCATAGTTTACAGAGTTATTAGAATTATTGCATTGTATTAATTTATTTCCCTCGGAACAACAAATTTGCAAAACATCAAACTTTCAAGAATTCATTAATTTGGTGTTAGATGAGGGTTAGAGACAGGCAGGCTCTTTACATAGCAGCTTGATGACATGATTCACGAAGTGCCCTCCCCTCTCACTTGTCAGCTGAATGGGAATGTCGTATTGGGTGATGATCTGTTCATAGATAAACTTGGTTGTACTTACTGCGGAGTTATCCGATAGAGCTCTTGCTTCTAGCCACTTGGTCAAGTACTCTGTTGCCACGACAATGTATAAACACCTCCGTGCGTGGCTTGCCTTCAGGGGTCTAATGAAATCGAACCCCTATCGTTCAAAGAGTTCTTGGGCATGCGAGGGGACGAGGGGCATGAAGTCCCTCTTCAACGGTTTACCAGCTCGTTGACAAGTATCACACCCTACGACCCACTAATATGTGTTGTTATACAATGTGGGCCACCACAACCGTGCTAGTAATACTTTTCATGTTGTGGTGTTGGGCCCCACGTGTCTTCCTGGAAGCACTTCATGTGCTTCCCTCAACACTCCAAGAAATTCCTCTTCCATCACACACCTTCACAACACCTAGTCTAGCACCATCTTATATAGTAGCCCATTTATTAACTGAAATATCCTACTCCTCAGGACCAACTTCCTCCTTTCACCAGGTGGCATGTCTCTCAGAAACTAAGAGGTCGAGAGATATTCTCCAATGTTGGTGTATCAAGGTGGTAATGCAGCCATTTGAAACAAGTGAGCATCAGGAAAATCATCAATAACCTCTTCAGGCGGCTCTCCTAACTTGATTCTAAACAGTTGGAGACAATCACATGGCTACGTCCTGGCCGGACAATGATGGTGAACGTCGATTCCTGCAGGAGAAGAAGCCACCTGTTGACCCTCCCCTATATGATAGGCTTGATGACCAAGAACATGAGTGCCCGGTGGTCCACATAGAATGTGAACGGGGTTGCTAACAGGTAGTGTCGAAACTTTTGGACAACATAGACCATCCTAAGAGCCTCCCTCTCGGTAGTATTGTAATTATTTTTTGCCTTTGATAACAATCTACTTGCAAAGTAGATTGGATGGTCCAGCCCGTGATCTCCCCCACCTGAGCCAATGTGGCTCCGATGGCGTAGTTAGACGCGTCCACGTGAACGTGGAACTCCTTAACCTAGTTTGGGTATGCCAAAATAGGGGCACCCAACAACCGCGTCTCAAACCTTCTAATCTTCAGAGTTGCTTACTTTCATAAGTTACCGGTTTTCGTGTGGTTATAGAAGGGGTTTCTCTTCTGGTTCTATGATCCTGTTATGCTTAATCAAATGACGGCTTTCATTTATTTTTCAAATTAGAAGGAAATCCAACTTCCAATATTTGCAGACTCACAATAAAAGCAGTAGAACTTCAGGTATATCCTTTGTTTTGAAGCTGTCTTTGTTTAAATCTTACTATTCCATTTTGAAATGATTGCTATGAATGAAAGTTACACGTTTCTTGTGAATCTAGGATTTTCTCCATGTTTGTCCACTATTCTTTCCTTAGGTATTATACAAGTGATTATTATATCATATTTCCCTCCATGGTCTTTGAAAGAACCACAACAGGATTTTCAAAGTTCAAATAATCAACTGGTTAGTTTGGACTCTTCCTTTTTCTTGTATATGTGAAATTTACTTCAGTCATGAGGATTATCTTTAGCATTGGATAATCAACTGGCTAGTTTTGAATCTTCTTGCATAAGCTATGTCCAATTTGGTCAAGTCTTGACAAATATCTTTTGCTTAAGGTGGATGTGTAAATTCTGCTTGTGCTATCTTTTCCTTTTACTATATACTGGATTACTGACTCGTTTTAGTGTGTTAAAAATTTCTGGGTATCTGTTATGGTGAGTGTTTGTTTATGGGTGCCATGGCCACAGCTTGGCTAAGTGTACATGCTTGTAGCAGAGCCGGCATCCAAACACGATGTTCTCGTACTCTATGGGTACTTCTCATCGTATGTCAAAAAAGCATTCACATGCATCCTATGGGTGTTCAATACAATTGAATTTCCACTTAATAGATGCAATGTTTCCCGGTTCCCCTATTACATTGTAATATATTTAAGGGATAATTCTTGGCAGCATTTACTGGGGCAGCTGCACTCAGACTCGGACCGCACTTGGAATATCTTCTGTTGGCCAGAGAGCTCGAGAGTCGGGGACTACAGTTTCAAAAGAGGTCCAATTTCTGCATGGACCAAATCCCGCCTTCGAGGATAGGATTATTTTCCACATCAGAGGAGTTTGCCATGAAGTAGCCCTTGGCCATCGTTAGGATATCAACAGTGCCTAATGGATGTCAATTCTCCTAGATCCATTCAAGCTTTTGGGCCTTGGGAAAACACCAATGAATCTAAAGATCAGGGATTTCTCTTTGAGAAGCCAAACAATATTTACCATTTTCTGCAAGGTCAAAGATAACCTTAGCAGGTTATATTCATTGAGATAGCTATCATTTTTCAATTCTAGAGTTAAGAAGATCTTCACAACTATCTTTTGTGAACATTAATTCATGAACTGGAAAAGCTCTATCTTGTGAGACAGCCTAGAGGAAGAATGGTTGATATCTGGGCATTGCGAAGACCATTGTCTCCTCCAGTAGGGATCATTTCAGACTCTGTCAAGTGCTAAGAAAAAAGATCTGATAGGAATGGTGTTGGGGCAAGGTTGGAGAGAGCAGAGGGTAAGATGGTACCAAAAGATCTGAAAGTATTTATTTATATTCATATAAACCAGCCCTTATTATTAGACATATGAAATGACAATTAAACAAATTAGTGAAAATAAGCATGCTTGTTGAGCATGATTAAAGTGATATATGACCTACCAGAGCGGCAATATGAGCTTGTTCAAGAACATCGCCATCAGTCTCAAGCCGAGCAATAGAAAATTCTGGAAGATGTCCAGACTGTTGTATCCCAAGCAAGTTTCCAGGACCGCGGGAATGAAGATCCTTTTCTGCCAAATAAAATCCGTCAGATGAATTCTCTAATAATTTCAGCCGCTCCAAGGCATTTTTGGAGGATGCTAGAAGAATACAAGTAGCTTGTCTATTGCTCCTTCCAATACGGCCTCTAAGCTGGTGTAATTGGGCCATTCCAAACCTCTCAGCATTAATAATTACCATCATTGTTGCCTCAGGAACATCAATTCCAATTTCAATTATTTGAGTTGAAAGAAGAATTTGCGTTTCTCCTGCTCTGAACTTTTGCATTGCTGTTTCTTTTTCAGCAAGTTTCATACGGCCATGAAGAATGTCACATTTGTAAGCATTAAAGATGTCAGATATTTTTTCAAATTCTGCCGTGGCTGCATGAAGCTCAGGTAGCACCTTACTTTCATTTATGACAGCATAAACAAGAAATATTTTTCCACCATTGCATAGATCTTCTTGCATCATCTGTGATTACACAAATCAAATAAAAAAATGCCAGTTAGTAAATAAAGAAACATATTAGCGAAGCAATTACTATTACAAAAATGAAAAAAGGAGGTGATTGGACAAGAAACAGTTAAAGATTAGCTTATGTAATAACTAGAAGACCACCAAGTGTCAATAGACCAAATTATATACGAGGATAGGTTAAACTTTTTATTATAAATAAAAAAACAGATGTTTGCTCAAATGTATCGACAAATAGACAGCTACAAAGCTATGGTACTTTGAAGTATAGGGAGAAAAACAGTACTATATTTTCCTATGTGGTCAATAATACAGTAAAGTAATAAACAAAAATGAAGACAAGTTCATTCCAATTCTCACCTGGTATGCTCTCTCAAACCCTTGTTTGTCACCATAGAAAGAAAATGTTTTCACAGGCAATCGACCAGGTGGACTCTCCTCTATCTGTCACGGGAAGCTTTATTAATACACTTTTATCATGGTTTTCACTCTAAGTGCATAAGGCATATAAAAAAATACAGATCAATTACAGTATTGTATGATAGAATTATGTAGCGAAAATGCTAATGTTAAATCTGTTCAAACTGAGTATGTCTTTCTGTTCGTTTGCAAATTTGTGCCATGAAACAAATGTTTCTCCTTCCTTCTCACAAAAATAGCTAAATGAATCATCCAGATACTATTTCCAGGAAACACTTATGATACAAATAAGCAAATAACAGCTCATTCAGAAAAGCCTCGCAAACAGTTCAATATGGTTAAATTGAATGAAATTCTTCCACCTTTTATCCAATTTAAATGAGAAACTAACTACTTAAGGCTGGAAAAATACACACCCGGCTAAGCGACATGTCTCCGTAGAGAACTAAAGCAAGAGTCCTTGGGATTGGAGTAGCAGACATGACAAGCACATGGGGAGAGGCAAATGCTTTGTTTTCAATCAGCTGTCCATCTTGTAAATTCGTGTCATTTACAAGTGTCCGGTCCATAGTTGTGCATACCTACATGGAAAGCACACACTCAGTGTTGATGCAGACATAAGAGTATCAACTGAATTACTCAAGTAACATCTTATACAATTCATTAAGAATATTTTCTCTTATATTTATAGAACATGCTTCATATTAAACAGGGATAACATTATTTATAGAAATTGACAAGTTTGTGAAGGATAAGTATAGAATACCTAGAAAGATTACAAATTATGAGTCAAAGGCAAAAAATTTTGTCCAAATGACAGGTAATTGGCAGGTAAAGTTCTGAAATATTGCGAAAAATCCAAACAGACTAATTGCACACAAAATTTAGATTCAACAGTCGAATGACAATAAGGTAAAAAGTTTTGTACAAATGACAGGTAATAGCCAGGTAAATTTGTGAAATATTGCACCAAAATCCAAACACACTAACTGCACATAAAATTTAGATTCAACAGTTGAATGACAATCTCTGCAACATAAGCATAATTTTAACTATTACTAACCATCCCTTGAGCCCAATGCAATTATTATAGGTTACAAAGAATACCAAATGTTTGGGATTTAGGTTAATAATTGTATATCCCAAAAATCATTGTTCTAAAACCTAACAATTCTAGGCATGAAACATATTTGAACAAGGCAAGCCATAATATTTTTAAGCAAAAATTGTGTGGAAACATACCCAAGTGTACCCCTACTGATTCCAATAGAATCGAGTGATTTCACAGAAATTTTCAGATGTTTCCAAGTAGCAAACAACATTTTCAGTCTGATTTCATCAAATTTCTTTGACTTTTGAGTGTAATTAGTTGCTGTAAACTTATGTTATTTGTGTTTGACTCACAAAAATATTGGATTTAATTCAAAAATTGAAATACAAAATATAAATATTGGATTTATTTAATAACACATTGGAGACATAAAATGTAAATGGGGACTTCAGTTAAAGGGAAAGTTAGTTTCAGTGACATGGGGAAATATTAAAGAAAAAGCATTTGCAGAGAAATAGGGGGCAAAAAGCAATCACCAGAAAACAAGAGAAAAAACAATGTCCCGAAAAAAATAGGAAAAGGCAAAAGTGATGGGGAAAAAGTGATTTTGTTTATCCCACATTGGTAAGATGAGTGAATGAGCTCTTATGAGAGCGTTATAAAAGATTTCTAAGAACTCACTTTCAGGCATGCTAGATGAAATAAGAAATTTATGAAATATTGGAGAGTTATTCTCAAGGGTTTGTGAGGACGGAATCCCTCATGATTGGCATTCTCTTCGCCGTTGAAAGACACAATCAGGAGGATCTCTGAGTATTCATTTCAAGGTAAAAACTGATTACATTGTTTAACTGTTCATTTCCTTTGAAGAATTTTCAGACATTCAATGTGATCAATTTGAGCTGCTGGAGGTTGTGCTCAAACTGCTAATGCTGCATATCAACTACTGTATACTGGCTGAACATATTAAGGAGTTATAACCAGAGTACGCTGGTCATACAAATCTGGTAATGAGCTGTACAAGCTGGTAATCATCTGCTGGAGGGCCGTACAGTTCTGCAAACTCCTGGAAGGAGCCAAACAGGTCTGAGACAGCTGCAAGGAGGCTGTACAGCACTGAGGCTAACAGCAAGAAGGTCGTACATGTCTGCTATTATCTGAAAATCATCTAGGGAGTGGTCTCAAGAGTTTGTCATTGCTTCTGTTATGTACTTAGTGGACAATTTGTAACAGGAGTAGCAATCTGGTATGCATGTTACATTAGTTTGTTGATTTGTTGATAATTATTGACAAAACATTGTCATGATCTGCTGTTAATGTACTTCAGAATTATTGGAATTGGAAATAAGAACATATATGTACGAGTTGTTCTCAATATTGCTATTGTAAATTGCATTTCGAATATATCTGTATTGTGCCAGTTTCCATATCTATTTTGAAATTTTCTACATAGCAAACTCAGAAATAACAAAAACAATCAGTAGTAAATCATTTGGTCACAAGGGCTGCCCATTACAGTCCAAGAGGAAGCAGTATAAAGGGGCAGAAATCAAAGGTCAGAATTGAATACACAAATTTTTTGGGTTCAAATTCTCCAATATCCCAACATGTAACACTAGTAGAAGGCAGAACTTTCAGTGCAATTTAAAATTTCTGCTTGGTTCTGAGTGAATTCCAAACTTCAAAAAATGATATGTAATTGGAGTTCGAAAGAATAAGAACAGTTCGCAACAATTGCAAAATGACAACCAACTTCCTACAATTTTGTTACATAGGACAGACAGAAAGCGCAACTTGGGGAACAATTTGTTTTCAAGGTTTTTACAAAACAATAAGGAGGGATGAGTTCAGGCTCTTAGAAGTCATGAATGCTGTGATTTCATTTTTGGCCTAATAGCATCACTACATGCATTCATGTTTTTCCTCATCATTTTAAAGCATTTCATTTCTATAATTTGAGTTGAGCAATATCAATTAATTTTTACCATATATGGTTATCAAATTCTTCAGCATGTATAACATTTATAATCAGAACTCTTTTTTTTTTATTGGTATTGAAGAAACTCTCTTATTCGACTTCAGCAAAGTAACATAATTACCTTGCTACTAAACTTTCCCCTTTGTACCACTCCAAAGCGATGTTGTTCATCTATGACAGCAAAGCAAAGAGAGGAAAATTTAACCTTCTCTTTAATCAGGCTGTGTGTGCCAACTATCAATGCAATGCCTCCTGTCTCTAATTCCTGGATAAAAAGCATCAGGATGGTCAAACAATATCACTACAATTACTCACATCTGAGGTGTCTAGCTTTAGACAGATTAGGTACTGCAAGCAATTTCTTGGCATCAGGCAAGAAGAAAAGGAATTACCTCACAAATTGAATAAGCTTTCTTCAAGGGCGTGGAACCTGTCAAAAGTGCTACCGAAGGCCTTTCAGCTTCATCTATTCTCTCAAGGATAGACAGAATGTTCTCATAATGTTGCATTGCTAATAGTTCTGTTGGGACCATAAATGCTGCCTGCATTGGTCATTAGGTGATCAGAGGTGCAAACAATATTTAGATATGAACCTTACAACACAAGATGCACTAAAAAAAAACAAATACAACTTGTAATCAAACTAGTACAGTCTATGTTAACTACCTATTTAACATGTTCTTATATGCAAAACATGAAAAGCAAATTGGTGTGTTAGACACAAAACAAATGTTCATCAGAATAAAAAAATATCAATCTGAAGCTAAGAACCACTCAATCAATCGAATATAGGGCCTAAAATATAAATGGATCTGAAATTAAATAAAATTCAATTAATGCCTTTATATGGCAAAAAACTATAAATGGGATTGAAAAGCTTATCAGAATTTAAAGTCAAACTAGTAGGTAATTGTATAAATCTTCTTATGAAGACTAAGATACATAAACTCATCAGAAAATGCAGGAAGAATAAGCCAAACTATCAATCTAACAGGGAAATTGCATTCTTATATGGTGTTTAGATGACAGAATTGAATTGTAACAAGGCAAATACAAATTGAGGTATCTAGTTGATTGAATAATTGTTGAAAGAAAAAATAAATCAAAATTTAATGTTGCTACAACCAAATCTCTTTTAAATGAAGGCAAAAATGGTGATCTGCTGATCACAAGAGAAACAAATATGCTAAAGCCCAAATTGCCTTAGAGAAAATCAAAAGAAAGGTGACATTATAGTGTTCAACCATACTCACCAATATTACAACCATAATATTCAAGATCTGCAACTATCTACAACAAACATAAATACATACAACCATATATTGAATATGGGATTGCAAAGTCAATAAGGACTGCAAGTGTTCTACAAACGACGCCCCCAAAGTCAAAAAAGGCTGCCCAAGAGACAGCAAAGTCAAGAATGGCAGCTCCAATGGGCATTAATGCTGTCATTGTCCCCCATAATGACCATTGGGAAGAACATGAAGTAGATCTCTGAGCTTCTGGAACCTTCCATGAGCTAGAGCCTTTCAGAAGATATCTGCAATTTGATCTTCTGTACTGCAATACACAATTTCAATCAAGCCTTGTGTAATGTCCCCATTTTTTAGCAGGTCATTGAAATGATGGTGCCAGGTCATTATTGCGATCCTCGTGGTCTGGCGAGGGGTTTAGAGGGTCATTGGTGTGAACTTACTATTTATAGTAAGTCAAGGGATAGTTCTGATGAGCTCAGATGAGTTAGAGGAGTTGAATGATGCTCTTGGTTTTCATTTCTGGCTTCCGGTTTGGGCTCGAAGAATCTTGGAGAGAGCGTCTATTTTTAGTAAGTCACCCAGTCAGGTTCGTTCATCATCTTTTATCATCAGGATCACTCCAGTGCAAATAGATTTCGATTCTAATGCTTCTTCAGTGGTTTTCACAAGACAGGTGAATTATTATTATTATTTGATTAAATTTGCTAAGGTTGCCATTATTGTTGGTATTATATGTTGGGCACCTTAGTGTTATAGCTCGTCGG
>MU226741.1:841687-855095 GCA_018584345.1 Thuja plicata | reverse complement strand
GTATAAAAGTGCTTCAAGTGAAAAGTGTGTGAGAGAAGACACTTTTTAATTATAAAAGCAATAGGCAAGGCATTCATTCATCATCTATCGAATATTGATTATTGAATTTATTCTTGGGAATTGTTCCTACTTATCTGTGCCCTAGCTGAAGGGTCAAATTAGTTGATTGAAGACTGATTCTTCTTCATCTAATCCACAATCGATTGTTGTTGTATAATCAATTGCCTGTAATCGATTGCTGTTGTATAATCGGTTGATTTCTTCCTTCATACTATTTTGCCTGTGGCTGGAGGAAAGAGTTTATTCTGTAAATTGAACCACCATTGAACTGGGGCCTGTTCAGAGGTCGAAGTGCTGATTTATCCGAATTTATCAAAATACTGAAGCTGAGAATAGCGGATTTACTGCGGTTGGTAGAAGATTAGACCAGCAACATCATTACAACTGGAAATCGTTTATTGGCAGCAGTCATATATCATTCTATCCTGGGCATGAGTGCTGGCGCCTAGCGTGGGAAGTCACGGCTCCAGTATTGGCCGCGTGAGCTGTAACATTGCGGACTGATATCCGCTGCTTATAAGTGGAGAAGTTGGCAGCTCGTGGGGGGTCTTCATTGCCTTGGCACGGCAGCACTTGGATGATACGATACCACCTTGGGCTGTCACAAGTTCGTTTGCACCTGCAGCGTTGGAGAAGACCTGTCCTTGTGGGCAGAATTGAAGTGTTGAACGCCTCTAGCTAAGCACATTGTCGAGGCCTTGCTGTCAACAGCGGCCAGCAATCCAGCATAGCGGGATAAGATATATAGGTTCCTTTATTTGTATTTTGGTTAGCAAATAAACAATTCATGGCTAGATAAATGGTAATATTTCCAGTCAATTAAATAAAGAACGAATTCTGAGAATTCAAGCATTGTTATCCATTGGTATACAACTTTCAATATATGCATTGTGTTATTGTAAACATGACAAAGTAAATTGATAAAAATACTTGTTTAGTCATTTAAATATTTCCTTAGAAGGAAAAGGGACAAAGATTTCAGTTGATTTAATAGACAGAGCCAGTCGCCAATTGTTTGTTACAATGTCAAATTTATGATTTGCACAAGAAATTGATGAGAATTAGAAGGTTTAAAGATGAGGCCAAGTTAGGCTCATCACACCTTGTTGAACCAATTCCCTGATATAGTGATGTAGTATCTCAATATGTTAGGTTCTACTATGAAATACTGGATTCTTTGTCATTTGAATAGCACTCTTGTTGTCAATATACAACAAGGTAGGTTCATTCAGAATTTGGTGTAAGTCTTCTAGTAGTCTTCTCAACCATACAATTTGACAAGCTACTGATGTTGTTGCTTTGTATTCTGACTCTACTGTAGAAACTGATTTTGTTGGTTGTTTCTTGGACTTCCAAGAGAATACTGCACAACAAAGGCTAAAAGTGTAACCAAAAGTAGACTTTTGATCATCTACAGAACCTGCCCAATCAAAATCTGTATACCCAACCAATCTATTATCCTTTGGATGATGAAATTTGACACCATAACTCAATATCCCTCTAACATATCTAAGAATCCTTTTAGTTGCACTCCAATGTGTTTTAGGTTCTGACATGAACCTAGAGACCAAACTCACTGCATATGTGATATCTGTAGTAGTTAAATAAATCAAACTTTCAATCAGTTGTCTCTATAGTGTGCGGTTCACTGGATCTAACACATCTAAAGTAGAAAATTTAAGTCCAACTTCAATAGGTGTTGCAACTAGTTTGCAACTCTTCATCTGAAATTTACGTAGGATATCTGAAGCATACTTTTTTTGAGACAAAGATTTCATCTTTGTTTTGCCATACTTCTATACCAAGAAAGTAGTGCATTTGTCTCCAATCTGTCATTTCAAACTTAGTAATCATGACTATTCTAAACTCTTCAAATAAAGTTGAATTATTCCTTGTGTAGATAAGGTCATCAACATAGACAACTAGGATAATGATATCCTTAACCGACCTTTTGATATAAAGATTGGATTAGATTGACTTCTTGAAAAACCATTTTGTTGTAGGTATGAGTCTATACTTGAGTACCATGCTCTTGGTGCTTGTTTGAGACCATACAAGGCCTTTTTTATTTTGCAAAAATAGTGTTCTTTAGAAGGCATTTCAAAACCTTTAGGTTGTGAAACATACACTTCCTCATCAATATATCCATTCAAGAAAGCACTCTTCACATCCATTTGATAAACTGTCCAACTCTACTGAGCTGCTAATGCCAAAACTAATTTGATAGTATCCATTTGTGCTACATGTGCAAAAGTTTCAATGTAATCAATATCTTCTTGTTGAGTGTACCCTTTGGCTATCAATCTAGCCTTATGCTTATCAATGCTTCCATCAGATTTATACTTTGTTTTGTGCACCCATCTTGTACCAATAATTTCCTTACTAGGAGGTAATGAACCAAATCCCATGTATTATTCCTTTCAATTGTTTCTATTTCACTGTCTATTGCTTCAACCCACTCTTCTTTTTCTTCAGCTTGTTCAAATGTTTGCGGCTCATTATTTTCCATGATTTGAGTCATCAATGCAAAATTCACTTTTGCTTGTGACCTTGTTGTCTTGTTTTCAAAATTTGAATCCAACATAAGAATTGATTTTCTTGCTCGTGCACTAGATGATTCAAGTTCATCTTCTTCCTCCTCAATCTCATTAATTACTATCTCTTTTCCTTTTGTTTCATTTTCTTTGGTATATTCTGCTAGTTCATTGAATATCGCATCTCTGCATATCACAAGCTTTTTCCCTATTGGATCATAGAGTCAAACTTTTTAATCTAGATAAGTACTTCTAAATAAGATCAGAGCTCCCAATTGGGGCAGAATTCTTTTTACAAACCATTGATTATAATCTGAGAGTCCCCTTCCACTAATATAACCTCAAAAAAGTTAAGTAAAATTAATTTATTTATTTTTAAATGCCTTATTTCTTGTTGGCCACGACAGAGTCCAGACAACGGGAGTTGCAGAGTCCGGAAGGTCCTTGGACTCAACAAGCCCAAGCAGAACTTTGTTGGACTCGGCCAAGTTCGAGTCTAGAGCCAGAAAAATTTTGGAGCCTGCACTCGTCTCGAGACTCGCAGAGTCATGTAACACTGCTCGAGATTATTAATCTCGACCCCCCTTCAATTTTCACGTAACATAAGATGGTCTCAAAATCAACTAATAGGGCAGATCCAATGAAAAAATAAATCAATGATGAACGCAAATAATGGAAAATAAAGCTTAAGGCATGAATGATAAGTAAGGGCGAATGAAATTTTGAGTTTGGGAGTTTATATGCAAGATTGAAATAATCCTAACAGCACGGTGGAATCCACTCCCCTGTCAGGATTCCCAATCCTAACACACCCAAATTTCCACTCAAAGTTTTAAGCCAAATTTCAACTCCTTGATAATCTTTGTCATGAATAAGGACATTTATGGTGAAATTCAATCCCCCTTATGTACAAAGCGATGCAAAATCAGAATTTGAACATGAAGAAATTGTGATGAACGATATGATCTTATGACGTAAACATCAAGTAAGCTGAATTTTGGACAATTGTTCATTATCGATGGTGAAAATCGAAAGGGAAATGCAAAGATTGAGTTGCAAAATTAACTTGAAACCATGAGTAGCGAAATCTGGGATAACAAATGATCAAGCGAATTCAAGTTAAAGAAAAACCCCGACAAGGAGTGGAATCTGCACCCCTGATAGGATCTGCTTAGGACTGGTGGTACCACGGACTTAGGTCATTACACCATGATCAGATCACCGTCTACTAGGAGTTTGTGGATAGATTAATTGAGCGCTTCGACAGGAAAGACCCCGAGGTCTATTTTCGGGAGTTGGCTCAGTTACGACAAACGGCCAACCTAGAGGCTTACATTAGTGAGTTTTAGCGTATTTCAGTGATGGTGTACAACATATCAGAGCGGAGGAGGGTGATGCTTTTCCTAGAGGGACTAGTTGAACCACTACGAGGATGGGTTAAATCTCTAGATCCCCCATCAGTGCACAAAGCCATGAAGAAGGCTAGAGATCTCGAGGCTTCTGCACCCAAGAGACAATTTGCTGCAAGGCCTTCTGGACCACCTTATGATAGGACAGCCCCGAGAAGGGAAGAGAAATCAGATTCTAAGCGTCCTATGGCAGCACCCTTGGATCAAGAAACACTTAATGATTTGAGGAGGAAGAAACTTTGTTTCTACTGTCGGGGGCCGTATGATGTCACTCATAACTGTCCTATGAAACCCCAGGGTAAGCACATGATGATGGAGTGGTTTTATGACGATGAGGATGTTCCCGAGTACACAGAGGAGTTGACTGATGAGGGGCAAGGCATTCAGGGAGCAGAGGAGTATACAGAGGAGGAGGGTGATACATCACACCTCAAGGTGGCATATCTTTCCAGTATGAGGAAAGAGGGGGACTTCAGATTACATGGTCTACTAGCTGGACAGAGAGTGATTGCTCTTTTTGATACAGGAGCCACTCATAATTTCATTGACTCTCGTTTGGTGACTCACAGAGGTATCCAGACAGAGGAGTTCGCAGGATTGAGAGTGCAGGTGGCAGATGGTTACACTCTGAAGTGTAACACGATGGTGACTAATTTACCAGTCAGGTTGGGAGCTTATGCCTTCAAGGCAGATTTCTATGTAGTAGATATGGGTGGTACAGATTTAGTTTTAGGGATGGCCTGGTTACATACCATTAAGGACATCTACATCAGCACAGTGAAGATGGAGATAAGGTTTATCTCAGAGGGTAAGCCACAGGTTCTTAAGGCCATCAGAGAGGAGGGACTCAAGCAGATTTCAGTAAGGCGAATGCAACGCTTAGTACGTCATGAGGATGAGGTAGATTGGGCAGTAGAGTGTAGCCTGATGCCTTCATTAGACCATGCAGATAAATTCACATTCATCCGGACATTCAACAGTTGAGGACTAAACATAATAAGGTGTTTAAAGACTTACCTACAGGTAGACCTCCGGATAGCGGAACTGAGCACATTATAGAGTTGGAGGAGGGCACCAAGCCCGTTATGATCACCCCTTACAGGCATCCAAAAAGGCTGAAAGATGAGATCGAAAAGATGATACATGAGTTACTTGAGATGGGGCACATTAGGCCAAGTAAATCCCCTTTTGCTTCTTCAGTTGTTCTAGTGAAGAAGAAAGATGGCACTTTGCGCATGTGCATTGATTATAGGATGCTAAACAAGAGAACTATTAAGAACCAATATCCCATACCACGGATTGACGAGTTGATTGATGAGCTGCACGGAGCACAGTGTTTCTCGAAGATTGATTTGAGGTCTGGGTATCATCAAATCAGAGTTCGGGAACAGGATATAGAAAAGACAGCCTTCAGATGTCACTGTGAACACTTTGAGTTCCTTGTCATGCCCTTTGGTTTGACGAATGCACCAGCTACCTTTCAGTCCACGATGAACAGGGTATTTCACAGCCAGTTGAGGAGGTTTGTACTAGTTTTTTTTTATGACATACTAGTCTACAGCAAGACTTGGGATGACCATGTGGCACATCTGGACACAGTGCTGAGTATATTGGAGAGGGATTCCTTATATGCCAAGGAATCCAAGTGCGCTTTGGGAATGACAGAGCTGCTCTATTTGGGACACATCATTAGTGCAGAAGGTGTGCGTATGGACCCTGATAACGTCCGCGCCATTATAGATTGGCCCATGCCAGAGACCCTGACGCAGTTGAGGGGGTTCATTGGCTTATGTGCTTTCTGCCGCCGATTTGTGGTAGGATTTTCTAGATATGCTGCCCCCCTTACAGACTTGATATGTAAGGGTGCTTTTCGGTGGACTACTCAGGCACAGCAGTGCTTTGAGAGGTTTAAGGCCATTATGACTACTTGTCCGGTCTTGGCACTGCCAAATTTTTCGAGACCCTTTGATTTACACTGCGATGCTTCAGGAGAGGGTATAGGAGCAGTATTATCCCAGGATCATCATCCCATTGTTTTCAAGAGTCGGAAACTACGTGGTCCTGAGAGGGCATTCTGTGTGTACGATAAGGAAATGTTGGCCATTATGCATGCCTTGGCCAAATTCAGACAATACTTGGTAGGAAGTAAATTTTGCATCAAAACCGACCATAATAGTCTGAAACATTTTCTTGGGCAGCGAGATCTTAATGAGAGGCAACAGAAATGGGTGAGTAAGTTGCAATCATATCACTTTGATATTACTTATATCAAAGGAACCCAGAATGTGGTGGCCGATGCTCTGTCTCGGAGACCCCACCTTTGTTCACTTACCCAGGTCTCTTAAGCTTGGAGGCATTTGATTCTAGCTGAGTATGCCAGGGATACATAGGCAACAGGTATTATTGATGGCAGTATCCAGGATAACCGATATTCCCTAATGGATGAGTTGATCATTTATAAGGGAAGGATTTTTCTTGTGGCACGATCAGGAGTACGTGAGATAGTATTCCGGGCCTTCCATGACACACCTATGGCGGGTCATCCAGGTTTCTTTAAAACCTACAGGCAGATTCGGGAAAGGTTTACCTGGAAAGAGCTGAAGGGAGATGTTCAGCGATATGTTCGCGAATGCTCTGTTTGTCAGCAGAACAAACAAGAGCACACTTACCCCGCCGGGTTGTTACAGCCACTTCCCATTCGTGAGCGGAAATGGGAAAGTATTTCTATGGATTTCATTGTGGGGCTACCCAAAGCCCAAGGACGGGATTGCAATTTCGTGGTGGCTGATAGGCTCACAAAGTATGCACATTTTTTCCCTATCACCACTACTTTTTCTGCAGTACAGTTGGCCGAGTTATTATTTCGAGAGGTGTTCAGGATGCATGGCTTACCCCGAAACATTGTGAGTGACCGAGATAGTCGCTTCATGAGTCACTTCTGGCAGGAGATCTTCAGGTTATGTGGTACAAAGTTGACACCGAGTACCAATTATCATCCGCAGACCGACGGCCAGACCGAGATTGTCAATAAGTGGGTGGAAGGCTATCTACGGAATTATGTTTCATCACAGCAAAAGGCTTGGGTTAAGTGGATCCATATGTGTGAGTTGTTATAACTCCACATTTCACATGAGCATATAGATGTCCCCTTTTCGTGCCTTATATGGCTATTATCCCCCGACCTTCGTTGATTTATTATGCAGTGACAGCAGGGTGCCCAGTGCAGGAGAGTTACTGCAGGACAGCCAGGACATTATGAGGGCATTGAGGGATAATATACAGAGAGCCCAGAATGTACAGAAACAGTATGCAGATCAGGAGAGGACAGCCCGCCCCTTTGAGGTTGGGAACATGGTTTATCTGATGCTGCAGCCTTATAGGCAATCTTCTATCAAGAAGAGTGGAGCTGAAAAGCTCAAACCACGGTAATATGGGCCGTTCTGAGTGGTTAGACGAGTTGAAGAGGTGGCTTATGAGCTGGTATTACCGGAAGATAGCAGAGTGCATAATGTGTTTCATGTTTCGCGCCTCAAGGAGGCCTTAGGCCGAACTGTGACTCCTGCTATGTTACCACCCCTGGATGATGAGGGGAAACTGGAATTGATACTAGAGGCCATTTTGGATATCTGCAAGAGGCAGTTGCGCCGGAGAACTATCCGGAAGTATTTAGTCAAGTGGCAGGGGTAACTTGACGAGGATGCCACTTGGGAGGCCGAGGATATTGTGCAACACCCTGGATTACGATTGCTTGAGGACAAGCAATTTCAGGGAGGGTGGACTGTGATGTCCCCGAATTAGCAGGTTCTGGGAACCTGAATATGGTTAGCTCACCAGCGCAACCCTCGTGAGTTGACAGTTTGTTTTGAGGGTCTCGGCGTTCGGATTCTATTTCTGGACTTTCTATTTTTAGACTTACTATTTACAGTAAGTCAGTTGGAGGCCAGTTACTATTTCTGGCAGTACAGTTGAAGACCAGGTTGATCAGTTATTCTTACAGTGGATGCAGGATTCGTCATCAGAGGCATAATTAATATTAATTAATAACAATATGTTATTAATTAATAAATTGATTATAGTATTATAATAATAATAACTTATTATTATAATACTTTTAGAAGTTGACATTTTGAAGACTGGTTAACTGGAATTGGTTTTAGAAACTCTTGCATCCAAGGAGTTATATATTCAAGCTTATTGTGAAGTTGAGCTATCGATTATATTTTATATTAAAACCTTGGTCTCGAGAATTGTTCTCATCTTTCTGAGCCCTTGCTGATATATAAGGGTCAAATTAGCTGCAGGAGACTGATTCTTCTCGGCTAATCCTAGATTGATCGTTGTTGTATGGTCAATCGATCTCCTCGTGCTGTTGTATACGAGTTGGAGAGAATTCGAAATTCTATGTTCGGATTCAATTGAACTAAGGCTTGCGTAAGAAGCCAAATTCAGTGTTTTATTGGAATTGGAGGTTGGAGTTCTGCTTATGCTGGCCGCAGAAGAGTCCCATCTGATATTGCTGCCGCCATTGGAGTTTATGTTTCCTGCACTTGAACGATTCACCATAAGCCATTGTTGAAGAAACACGGGCCTAGTACTTATCGCGGCTGCTGGAAATTGCGCGAGTATCACAAGTTGGTGGACGTGGCCAAGCTGGGGTGTGGGACTGCGATAGCAATTGAGACAGTCAAGGTAGGACCACTGCCGTGTGTGATTGCCTTCATCATTGACCGTGCGGGTTGCTACTGAGTACACGGCAATATTGCCAAGTGGGACTGACTACCAGCTGTCGCGTAGAGAATTGCAGACTTCTTCCTGCGGGTATTTGCGAAGGGATGATCACCTCTCATCTGTTGATCAATGTATGGCAGTTATCAGGTTCCATTCTTCTCATTATTTAGTATAATAATTGAATATATGTAATCTCCGGTCTTTCCACCCATTTATGAATAATACTGGAACCTAGTGGTTCAGCAAATTGAGAAGTATAATTGTTGTTATCGTAATAAAGTTTTTTTCATTTCCAGCAAGATTGTTTGTTTGTGCTTCAAGTAGTATAGAATAATTGGAGAGCCGGGTCAGGCTCTTTACATCCCCCCGGGCCTTATAAATCAAGCATGACTCGCTGCAAGTAGAGTCATCCTCATGAGTCACCGAGGATGTAACCTCATAATCACTCTCCTCATGTGCGCTATCAACCTCGCACATGTCCATCGAGGTATCACTACTAGGTACCTCTACAAACACCTCACCTCTCACACTGTCCACACTATCAACAACAGGCTCAGGATGTTGAACCTCTGTAACACTATTTGCCAATGAGACAGGCACATCCACATGTTCCTGTAAAGAATCTCCACCCTCAGGTGTGCAAATAGGATTAGTGGCTGATCCACTAAGTAAAAAAACATCTTCACCGAAATTAGCAGCTTCTGAAAACTCAACATGGAGATCTCTGGATGTTTCACCTATAAACAACTCATGTCTCTCCTCATATCTTCCCTGTGAAGAGGACCTACTGAACAAAGAACCCGAGTATTTAGTTGCTATATAGACAGTGGATGGATCTAAAAGTGGTGCATTTAATCTTTCCACTGTTTGCCTTTGTTTCTCCATATCCTTAACTAAGGCATTTGTTTACCTTCTTAACTCAAATAAATTGTCTAACTTGTTTCCATGTTTTCCATTTTTCCTATATCTGTCCATGACTGCAAAAATAACTAAAGTGTTGATCACTTAATTCTAACAATTAAGCTCAATGAGCCTTACCCCAACAGGATGGCAGGAAAACTGCTCTGATACCACTGTAAAGAGCCTGCCTGACTCTAAACCTCAATTTGACTGCAAGAAATTCTTAAAGTCTGGAATTCTGATTTCTTTTAATTTTTTCAGCGATACATATATAGTTTCTTGTGTTTTCCAAACAATTGAAATACATCACAAAACAACTTAACTCAAATAGCTATTCATATTCCATTCAAAATCTAAAATTCACCTTTCCAGTCTAATCGAAATCTCTTTGCAATATGTAACAATTACATTCATGAAAGGAAATCATTAATTAAAATTAAAACCTGCACATGCTCTCCACGTTTTCACTCTAAACTTGTTGCAGCTTGTATATATTGAATGGCGGCTGAAGTAGAATAAATGTAATTGATGCAAAGACCACGCCAAACAAAATAACGTGAGGCAAATACATACATAGACGTCCAAAACTCAACTGCTGATCTAAGGCAATGGTATTTGATAAATCGCTCCTAATTGAAATACAATTTGGCTGTAATTACACACAATTCACTAGCATAATTCCGCTGATTCAAAGTGTCATAAACTTGCAAGGAAAAGCTACGCCTCATGCCTGCAGAATTTCTTCAAACCCTACTCACAAACTTCTCCACCAAATGCAAACAATAGATATCATCGAATGAATTGCTTTTTGCCCAAAGCATTGCTTTTATAATAATCACTTACATAAAGACTTTTCTTTATGCGCACATTTGAAATATAATAAGCTATTATATTTCTTCCCACTTTAAAGATTAAAAAGACCCTTTCATTAAAATAATAATATTCTAACACATAGGGTCCCTGTTTTATGAGCTCAGGATTTAAAACTTCTCAACCTGATTCCAACGAGCTATTACACTAAGTTGCCCAAAATATAATCCCAATAAAAATAGCAACCTTCGCCAATTTAATTAAATAATAATCATAATTCACCCGTCTTGCGAAAACAACTAAGGAAGCATCAAAACCAAAATCCAACAGCACATGAGTGATCATGATGATGAAAAATGATGAATGAACATCACGGGGTGACTTACTAAAAAGAGACGCTCCATCCAAGAATGTTAGAGTCCAAACCGGAAGCCGAAAATGAAACTCAGAACATCATATAACTCCTCTGAATCATCTAAGCTTCGTGGAACCAACTGTTGACTTACTATAAATAGTAAGTCCCTCAAAACGGGGCTACAACCCACCAAAAGGTCCTCTAATCACCAGTATTAGCCTACAAGGACCCAATGATAGGCTAAATCCACTAACTCCAATGCTCTCTAAAAATTGGGACATTACAAAAAACAATAAACAAAATGATATTTTTTAGGTTGAAAGGCCTCATAAAGAGTCGTTTTAGGAATAGATCAACTTATGGCAGACTTATCAGCGATAAGTAAACTTATCGCGATAAGTTCTACGCAGCGAGAAAATACGTTATTTTCGCTCCTAACTTATCGCACATAAGTTTGGCGATAAGTTGCCAACTTATCGCGATAAGTGACCAACTTATCGCGTGGACTGTGTTTATACGTTTTTTACGCCCAGCAAAAGGTTAAAGTTCATTTGTTAGTTGCAAAACAGAGTTTGGAGAGGGAGAGAAAGGGTTTGGAAGAGACATTGAGGAGGATGAGGACAGTGACACTGAGGAGGATTTAGATGATGAGGAGCCATTGCCGCCATCAACACCATCTACAGAGTACAGAGGGTGGAGGTCTAGTCACGACCAGTTGTGCAGAGGGAGGAGGCACAGCCACAGCCACAGCCACATCATGATCAGACTTCTAGAGCTAAACTCCCTTCCACTCTAGCAGTTTTTAGTAGAGCTCGTGGGAAGAGGAAGATGTAGAGTTAGACTATTTTGATATTGTACTTGACATTTCCGAATGTTTTACAAAGACAATTTGTTATTTTCAGTTTTCTTTAGAGTTTAGAGTCTTTAGACTATCAGACTATGGTTGCCAGCCATCAGCATTCCACATGCGGATGTGATTTTTTGCCCTATTTGCATTTATATATATCTAGATCAGCTTGTTTGGCTTGTTGACTCATTTACTGACTCATTAGATGCATTTGCTTATTGAATTTTGCAAAAAAAATGCATTTCTAATTAAATTTAAGCAAGTTTTAAAGTTCCCGATATTTTCCCGATAAGTTTTCGACTTATCTCCAATATTTTCTGATTTATTTTTTTTGCCCTCAACGATAAGTTGCCGATACCGATATTTTGAACTATGGTTTTAGGGCTTCTAGCAAAATAAAATCTTTACAAAAACAATTATTTTATGTTATTTCATTGGAAAAGTCTTTTCGTCCAACAGATGCACCCGAGCGCATCTAGATGCACTCTGAATGTGACCAGAATGCGCATCCTAGATGCATCCGGAGCGCATCTAAACCAGTACACATCCGAATGCAGTACACAAGCCTAGTTTGCCCATCTGATAACTAAGTTAAAAGTTAAATAAAGATTTCAAGAATATAATGAGATCTAATTAAAGTTACATGGAGAAAACCAAAATAAACCTAATTCCAAAAAAAATGGTCAAATACATAACATCAAAACCAGTAACTCATATTTTAACTTTTGTACACCTTTTCCTTTCAATTGTTTGGAACGTGTTTTAGCTTGTTGGGATTTTTTTGGAAGTAAAAATGGTGACTTCGCTCCACACTTTCAAGAATAGACTTTGGCTCCTCCATCACAGTCTCATCTTTTCATTGCACAGTCTGTACTCCATTTTGTTGACCAAGCAAGGCTTCTGAACCTAGTATTTATTTGTGTTTGTTATACCAATCTTCTTATAAACATAGGATCAAATAGTGTGAGTCCATTTGTTGTCCGGTGAATTAGTAGTTAGATGGTTAGTCCGTCCGAGGGAGTTACACGGATGCGACGGTTCGCCTCGCATCCCTTCGGACACTATATGTATGCATTTCTCTCTTCAGTAATGACATGTTGGAATACCTTTGTACTTGATGTTATGAATCAACAAAGATAATGTTGTTATACTTTCTTTGTCGAGTACTTTACTTTATATGTATCTGTTCAATTCAGTTTACCGCTGAAGGCAAACATTTGGCGTCGTTGCCTAGACGTACTCAAGAAGACAAGAACTAGATGGTGTACGGGTACTATGGGCCTACCAGTTGGTGAGATTAACCGCGGGTCATTGAATTGATGGTGGCAGGTCATTATTGCGATCCTCGTGGTCTGGCGACATGTTTAGAGGGTCATTGGTGTGAACTTACTATTTATAATAAGTCAATGAATAGTTTCGATGAGCTCAGATGAATTAGAGGAGTTGAATGATGCTCTCGGTTTTCATTTCTGGCTTCCGGTTTGGGCTCCAAGAATCTTGGAGAGAGCATCTATTTTCCGTAAGTCACCCCGTCAGGTTCATTCATCATCTTTCATCATCAAGATCACTCCTGTGAAGACATATTTCGATTCGGATGCTTCTTCAGTTGGTTTTTGGTGCAGAGCACCCTAGGGTTTATCGCTCCAAGCCCTAGTAATGGTCAGAGTGATCATGGAGCAGATCACGGTTTTCCAAAACCCTAACGGCTTCTTAACTCCTAAGCGCGAAAGCAGGAGTGTAAATCAAAAAGACCTACGAAGTTACG
>MU226741.1:830671-841587 GCA_018584345.1 Thuja plicata | reverse complement strand
AAAAATACAAAAAGAAACAACATTATTCTGCAACTTCTGTCTAGCTCTATAAGATCACAAAAGTCTACAGGAAAACATAATTTATTTAATTAAAAATTATAGCAGCAACAGAGCAAATTCCTACTTGAGATATTTCAAAGGTGCATGACTGACTTTATTCAGTCATGGAGAGCAAGATAAGGTGAAGAGTGAGACATTTCGGTGGGTAGGAAACCTAAGAGAGAGGGAGTATAGAAATCCTTCTAGTTAGGGTCTGTGAGTAACCCTAAGGGACTCAAGTGTGAGTCTAAAGGATCCTGAAGTGAATAGGGTTCAAGGTGAGATTCCTAAGAAAGAGTAGGAGTCTAGGAGCAAGGTGACCTCCCCATCATTTTTGCAAGACGGGTGGTTTATTATTATTATTAAATTAAATTTGCTAAGGTTGTCCGTTTTGTTGGTATTATATATGCTGGATAACTTACTATTATAGCTCGTTGGAACCAGAATGAAAAGTTTAAAATCTTGGGCACAAGAAACAGGGACCTTGTGTGTCATAATTTCATGATATTGGTGAAAAGGTCATTTTTGGAGCCAAATGAGTTAATAAATTATATTATTCAATATGTGCCAAGTATAAAAAGTGTTTTAAGTGAAAAGTGTGTGGGAGAAGACACTTTTTAATTATAAAAGCAATGCTTTGTGAAAGGAAAATCATCTATTGAATATTTTATAATTTTTCTTCTTGAGCCTTGCGCTAGGGTTTCTGAGTTCGTCACTGCTGCAATTGTGCTGAGGTAAACAATTGCAAGATCTCGCTATTATATTTTTGTGGCTGAGGAGAGAATTGGATTTATTCTAGAGATTATTATCTGAGGAAGATTACTGATAATTAATTGGCACACGGAGAGTGCATTTAATTCTGAAATTGGTTTTCACATTGAACTGGGGCTTGCATTAAGAGGTCGATCGGATTGGAGCTTGCTGGAGATTGAACTAGAGATTTATTGTTTGGTTTATGGATTGAGATCTTACTGTATTGGAGCTGACTATTTTTTGGCACTTGTGGAGTTTGGTCTGCTGCAGACGTTTCAAGGGTTTGGAGGTTATATGTTAGCTGAGAACGAATCATTTTCAGAATTTGTATGCAGTTTGAATCAACGTTCCATGTTGGTGAATTGTGCTTGTATGGTTCAGCATTAGGAAGTGGAAGTATTTCGTTTGGCTTTGACTGGTTTACAGTCCCTTCCTCAGCGTGAGTTTTCTTTTGTTGTTGCTATTGGTTCGTGGAGTGGTAATTTACTAGCAGCCACGTAGAGAGATAATATGGTGGCTTTTTTGAAATCTGCTGGCAGCCGCTTGGTTACAAGGTTGGACTTTATTTATATCATTGTCGTGATGTATCTGTTTGATAAATGTCGTTTTTAGTTTGACAAATCCATAGGACGGAGTAAGATGCTATTTCTTTTTCCTATGAAATTGTATTGGCTGTTATTCATATTGAAACGTTGGATTAGATTCATCTTAGATGGTTGTTTTCATACTTATTTGGGAATTACAAAAAGGAATTATATAATTATTCTGGAAAAAATATCAAATCTCTTTATTGTCAGAATTAGAAAAGTTGTTCATTTTGGGTTATCCAGAAGGAGCCAGTCAGGCTCATTACAGGCCGACGACGCACGTACGGAACTCTACGAAGGAGAAGACACTACAATGAGCAAATCACTCAATTGAGAAGTGTTGGAATAAAACGACATGAATGAATAAAAGTGTTGATTATTGCCCTGTGGAGATGTGAGCAAAGAATTTGTGCCCAATCAATTAAAAAAAAATAGAATTTTAAAGAAGGAACTCGAGGAGGAACAAGCCGCTAGAAAAGTTGTACTCGCACAGCAGCAAGCCGACCGAAGGGAGAGATTCGAAAGACGCGTCGAAGGACTACTGACGGGAGTAAGTGAAGGCGAGGATCTGGAGGAATCTGATCGGGAGGCCAGGAGAAGCGATGAGGACCGCCTAGAGGAAACAAGGAGCTTGTTCGGCTCCTTAACCTTAACCCCACGGACGGAAGCAAGAGAAGCCCGAAGGAAGGAAAAAGAGGAGGCCACACGGAGGGAGGCTCAGGATACCACTGCTGCCGAGAGTATCGAAGTGACAGAGGGGCACAAGGATCATAGTAGCCCACCAGGCCTGGACAGTTCCAGTAGTTCGGGGGCATCAAGTGGTACGGTACCAAACATTTCCCGGGTACTGACGCCAGCAGTACCATCCCAACCTGTAACACAACCTGTGCTGCAAACACAGTCGGCACCTAGAAAAGTAAACATGGCGACTAACAAGGAGAAGTTGCCGAAGTTCCATGGCGATGGAAAAGAGGATCGCGTCCGGCATTGCCACACATGTCAGACAATTTGGTCTGCGAATGGAGTCGCTAACTAGGCGCAGTGGATGGAACCGTTTCTGACAACCCTCCGAGGGGTAGCAATCGATTGGTACTCTGACTGAGACAAAACCAGAGTGACCACCTGGGAGGCATTGAAGAAGGCATTCGTGAAGGAGTTTCGGCTCCTAAGAGACGACAATGAAATCGTATCCGAAATATATGGAACCAAACAAGCGAAAAAGGAGACCGTGCAAGCCTGCAGCCGCCGGCTAAAGGAACTAGTGGGAAAGATGGAGAGTCAGCTAGCCCACGGCTTGAAGAAGAGATGGTTTGTAGAAGGGCTGAAATTGAACCTCCGGAGGAACATGAAGATAGTTCCTCCCACCTCGTATGACGATGAATATAACCGGGCCATGGACCAGGAAAGTGCCATGTCCCCTTTCTAGAGTGGACATTAGAAACGGAGGATTTGGCCTATCATTGCAGTCTCGTAGGCTGGCAAAGGTAGTTAGAGACTCATTCAGGTTATTCAGTCTTCAGATTTGGTGTCTCAGGAAGTAGCAAACCAGTTGGGAGCAGTTCCTTGATTTTTGGAGGCAGTTCCTATTTTTTAGTAGGGGGATTCCTACTTTTTAGGAGGTGGTGTCAGCTTCCAGAGTTGAGGTTCTATAAGGTTATCCCTTAGTTTCAGTTTCAGGAGATTTGGGTGTGTTTCCTAGTTTCTAGGAGCATCCCTAGATTTTAGGGATGAGACTGCCAGTTGTCGCAGGTTGTCCGACATCAGTCACAGGCAGGTGACATTCAGTTTAATGATTTTGGGGTGTTTCGGGTGTTTTGTGGCTATTTGGGATATATTTTAATATTTTCCTAAGCGTTTTATTATTTTAAATAAGGCTATGTATATAGCCATTTTGGAGTAATACGAGGTTTTCTGGCTTCATCTGGCTTGATATGCCTGTGTTATATCTCGTTGGAAAGGTCTCCAAATTTGCTACATGATTTTCACCTTCCAGAGTGTTTTTGGTGCTTGGAACTATTTACTTATAATAAAGTGACATTTTCTCTATAGTTTGGACACCATAATTGAGAAATATCATTTAATTATAAAGTGCACTCTTAATTATCTTTTAGGGTTTGAATTGCAAAGGAAAGGAGATATAAGGAGATGGAAACCTAATTGATGGCATCTTTTACACATTTGAAACTTGTTTTTGGCGAATTTGCTCTGGTAGAGCGATTCTTCTTCTGGGATGCAAACCCCACATTTGGGACTCGCTGGGACGTAGCCCTCAGTAGTTGTTGTCAGTGGATTCGGCAGGCTTTGAGCATTGTTTGTCAGAGACAGGGGTGACATTTCGTGTAGCGAATTCAGAGTGCATACAGAGGGTTTCAACAAAGAGGTTGGATTCGTCTAGCTGGGACGTGATTATTGCAGCATAGAGCCACCATTTGCAGCTTGGACACTATACAGTAGCTGTCATAAATACTTGTATCCAGCCATAGCTGGTATTCTTGGTTCGTGGCCTCCATCTATCCACCAGTTGGCGCCATTGTTGTTTGTAAATCTCTATCAAAATTGCATAAGGGTTTCTACCTGAATATATAAATCAGAAATCTGCCTAGTACGATTTGTATCAATTCTGATTTATTGAATGTTCTTACATGTTTAAAGCTTCCTTTCATATGCATTGTTCATCTTTCATTACTTGCTTCAATATTCTCAAAAAACACAAAAAGAAACAAAACATTCTGCAACTTCTGTCTATTCTATAAGACCACTAAAAATCTCAGAGAAACATAGTTTATTATTTTAAAACTTACAGCAGATTAGTAAGAGAATCTAGCAGGGATCTTTCAGAAAGTGAGCACAAGACATCGAAAAAGAAGATAAGTAAATCCTCTTCGACGGACGATGACACTTCCGAAGAAGAAAGCAGCAGTGACGATGGATCGAAGAAGGTCACGGCGCTCCAAAAAGATATGGAGAGAATATTAGAAGAATTCAAGACAATGAAGGGTGGTACGAGCAAAGACGACGAACTATGGTGCACAGACTGCAAGGAGAATGGGCACATCCAAGGCTCCTGTCCAAAAAACTCATTCTGTGATATCTGCCAAGTTATGGGTCACTTCGTGAAGGAGTGCCCGTACAACATGAAGTCACGAAGTGCACAAGTATTGTTCACAGAATAGGCCACAACATCCGCACCAGCAGGCACATCCCAGCAAACAAACACCATAGTGTCATCCGGAGGCTACCGGGATAACAGGCGAGGGGGAAGTAATAACAATAATAACAATAACAACCGAAGCCGCATCCAGTATGACGCCAAAGGGAGACCTATCATCCAATGATGGGCCTGTAGCCAATGGGGGCACTTCGCTTGTGATTGCAAAACCAAGGGTGCTTCCCCACAACACTTGTGTAAATGGTGTGGTACTGATGACCACGACGATGCACACTGTCCGAAGGGAGTGAACCTCATAGACATTGATAATACCGTGCTCATACTTACAAGGGGCCAAGCGAAGAAGGCCACATATCCGGATCCCCGTACGGAGACGGAGAGGGCACGTGAAGCAAAAGCAACAATTGAGAAGGAGATGGCCGCACAACGAACGAACCCCAGGAAGCTACTAGCACCTCATGCACGAAGGCGGAGGAAAACATCCAAAGGCAGGTATTACAGACGGAGGTGCCGGTAAAACTCCAGGACCTCCTGGAGACCATACCTCAATTAAGGACAGCTATCCTTAACACAACACCATCACAACCTCGTCAGGTACCCGAAACTTCTCCAAGTCTTAACGCATATCCTATGTTGCTGGCCGTGAATAGTGGGCGTCACCCAACGGTGGTTGAGATGGGTATCCTTGGCACCACTCTCACAAACGCCATTGTAGATGGAGGGTACGGAGTAAATGTACTTCCAAAGGAGACATGGAAAAATTTGGGGAAACCCATGCTGTGGCCTCCCATCAGAACCCTCATGGCTCAACACGTGATGATTGGGACACAACCCTTCGTACTCGACTTTATGGTGATCCCACTAAAGAAAAAGGGGTACAATGCCATTTTGGGACGAGGGTGGCTAACCTCGGCGAAGGTGAACCACAACTAGAAGCGGAAAACACTCACCATGGAGACTGTCAGGAGGAAGTACATGATTGACCTCTGCACGCAAATGGTGAGGGAGGAGTTAGCATCTTCGAACTCAGAATCCAAAGGAGAGCAATTGGGAGAAGACGGAGGGCAAATAAGAATGGAGCCCAATGACGAAGGGGTGTTGGAGTTGGAAGAATGTTTTGGGGATGATGGAGATTCAATGAATGGTCTCTTTCATTGGCAAATGGAAGATTATGAGTTCTTCACACCCTCTTGTAACATGCTAAGAATTAGGGAAGAGGAAGTCACCCCCGCACACTAGTTTACGAAGGAAGAGCCCATCAAATATCAGGAAGTAAAATCAAAGGGGAAAAACCTCCATGATGATGCTCGTGTCGGCGACGGTTGGAACCCTGTGGCCGCAGCCTTCAAAATCTTTGTTCTCCTTCTTCTAATTTACGAGCGAGAGACCATGGTTCCTATGGAATTTATGGTGTCAAGTCTCCGCATTGCTATTGACAACAAACTGAGCGACATGTACACTCTTCGGGAACGTCTATACGCCCTAAATAAACTGGATAAACTGAGGATGATGCCACAATGGGGAACCGACGTCACTCAACAACAACGAAAGCACTGGCATGATAAGCACATCCGTTGGACAAGGTTCACACTGGGTCAACCCGTTCTTAAATACAACGGGCGAAATGAGATTAAGCCTGGAAAATTCAGAGTGAAATGGTTGGGTCCTTATAAGGTCTGGAAGTTGGGATTAACAGAGCAGTTAAGTTGTGGGCGCTCGACGGTACGGAGCTTCCGGACGCGGTCAATGGATCGAAATTGAAAATTTACCATGAACGGCCAGACAGAAGGCACCGATCGCGTTCGGAGAATAATTAAAAAGAAAAAGAAAAAAAAGTGTTATCGTACGATGACTGTCACCTGACGGTGAAGTCACCCGACGATGACAACACCGGACGGTGAAGTCACTCGACGGGGACAACACTGTACGGTGAACTCCCCGAACGGTGATTGTCACCAAAAGGTGAAGTCACCGGACGGTGGCTCCCACCGTTGGCTGGTCACTGGACGGTGACCACTCCCATCCTTAAAGGAGCCACGGGCGTACGGATTTTAGAAAGACAGTAAAGACATGTCTCAACCAAGAGGTCATAAAACATTAAGAGCAACAAGACAGACCGTACGGGCAAGGGGAAGGGTCGGCCGTACGACTGTACGGTACAGTAAATCAGTGCATCAAAATGAGCCATCGTACTGAAATGTTGAATGGACGCAAGGAAACCGTACTACCGTACAGAAGGGAAAGACATAATCAAGAGGTGACTGTACGGTGTCGTACGGTTAAGAGAAAAAAATTGAACTTATTTTGCCACATCCGTACGGTGCTACATCCATTGAACAACCAACACGTGAGAGGAAGGAAGGGCGAGCGAGGGAAGGGACCGTTTTGTAGACTACAGCAGCCTGAGGAATATTGTTGCAACTATACGACACCATTTACATGCAGTTTTAATGACCGTACAATGTATAGCTTCCAGTTAGGGAAAAGATAAATTTCGAAGGGCCTAGTATTGACATCACATTTCAAAAAAAAAAATGACGACAAATAACCAATAGTTCACAGTGAATAGATTATGGTACCGAAGGGAAGGACATAAGCAGGTAGTGAAGAAAATACAGCTATTGGTCATTTGCACAGGCACCGTAAGCGATTGGCAGAAAGAGTACGGCATCGAAAGAACATCACGAAAATGGTGTGCCCCATGGACTTCTATGTGGGTTTGAAGGTGCTAATTTGGCCTTAGCGGCGAGGGCGCTGCACTAGGACCCCATGGGGGCGATACCGCTCAACCCCGCCCGGGGCGCTGCCCCCGAACCTCGCGGGGGCGCTGCCCCTCGACCCAACTGGGGGCATTGCCCCTAGACCCCCATTTTATTTTTGAGGTACACTACAACCTTGAGTTTGGGACACCAGCGCAGTCAAGGTAATCGTTGGGTTTGTTCCGCACGGTGAGAAAGAAGTCTGAAGCTAAGCCTTGGAGGGGAAGCCATAAGCCGCAGAGGGAGACGGATTTGGAGGTTGTGAACACACAGAGTTGAACAGAAGAGACCCAGAGATGCTGCAGGCATGGATTGTCCGTGCGCCAGTAGTGGCAAGAGAGGTAGAAGGGTACTACACTTTGAGGTACTCAAAGTATGTCTCGGCTGGAGTGAGGCTGCCTTGGTGGATGCACAGAGAGCTCGGGAGGAGCTGACCACCCGGTTGGGGGTAGTAGAGCGACACTTGGCTCAACATACCCAGGAGTTGGAAGCGGAGAGGGCGGCATGGGTGGTTATCAAGGTCAGATTGGCTAGGGAAACTGTATCATTTTAACAGGAGTTAGTGGAGGCTAAAATTGTAAAGTGTGTTTTGGAGACAAGTTTGGTGTAGGCACGGGAGGAATGTGATGTGACGGAAAAAGAACTACTCGCAGCAACATTGATGGTGAAGGCGGCACTTCAGCTTCTTCAGGGACACCCCTCCGCCCCTTCTTCTTCGTGATTTTCTTTAGGTTATGTAATGGGCATTATCTCCATTTTGTATGTTGTCGTCTGAAGACGACTTTCTTTTTGGGGGCATGATGTTGTCCGGTGAATTGGTAGTTAGACGGTTAGTCCATCCGAGGGAGTTACACAGATGCGACGGTTCGCCTCGCATCCCCTCGAACACTATATGTATGCATTTCTCTCTTCAGTAATGACATGGTGGAATACCTTTGTACTTGATGTTACGAATCAAAAAAGATAATGTTGTTATACTTTCTTTGTTGAGTACTTTACTTTATATGTATCTGTTCAATTCAGTTTACCCCTGAGGGCAAACACCATTTCTATTCATAATTAAACCTGATCATAGAAATATGCATAAAGTCTAACTGAGTACTTGTTGTGAGGTTTTCACACTATCGCTGCAAAGAATTTGGGGACCCCCATTTTTTTGAGCAAAGCCTTGACAATTTTTCCTGGATCCGGGAGTTTGGGTGCCTTAGCGAATTTTGGGCGAACCAGAGGTCTTGAAATGAAAATTTTACACCTTGGATGTTTCGAGCGCCTGGGAGGGTATAGCTTCTTTTCACCTTGCACAGAAACTTGGTTTTCCTAAGCGGTCGATTTTATCTCTGAGCCAAACGAAATTCAATAGGAACGTTTTCTTCAATTGTTATAATAATATCTAGCGGGATAAAATTGCAAATTTTGGACTTAGATGAATTTTTGAAAATTGACGAAATTGAAAAACTTGAACATTTTTCGAAATTTAATTGTGAAATTGGATTTTTTTTGGGAAAATCTTGTAAATTTTTGGTGGTGAAAATGGGAATTAAAAAATTAAATTTAAAATTGCCAAATGAAATTAAATTGCTAAATGATTTTGGATTGCAAATAAAAATTAAATTGCCAAGTGGGATTTTCGAAATTTTAAATGGGAAAAGGAGTAAATGAAAATTGGAAATTATTTGAATTATTATTGGCTTGCAATTTTTGATTTTGGATTTGGTTGTCATGATTAAACGCATTAAAATTATATTTTTGGGCTGAGTATTGGTAATTTGGAAATTTAATTTGGGCCCCTTTGTGTGTTAAATTCAATGTATTTTAAGGCCTAAGAGGTGTGAAATTCAAGGTAGGTTATTGGGTCTACAATGGGGAAGGTTTAAAGCTATATTAGAGGCCTAATTGACTTTTTTTCAATTTTTCAATTTTAGGGCCTTTGATAATTTCTGATTTGGTTAATTTTAACCCATTAATTTTGCACTAGGCTGGCCCCATTTTAAATTAAAATTAAATCCCCTAGGGCTGTGCGATTTATTTCATTTAATTCATGTTTGTTTTGGCAATTTTTAATTTAATTTTTTTTCTCCTCCTAGAAAGTCGGCCCTGCTTTTTTTGAGGGAAAATCAGTATAAAGGGGGAGCCTTCCTCCTCATTTCTTCACTCATCATTTCCCATTTCTCTTGGCAAGAGCAAGGAGCAAAATTATCAGAGAAGGCTGCGAAAATCAGGAATATAAGGAGGCCTCCCCTCCACTCATTTCATCATCTCATTGCTTGTGTTGGCAGCGAAATTAAAAGTTGGAGGCTGCTAATTTGGGGAGTGGTGAAATTGAGGCAGAGGCTACTATTTTGGAGCAGCAAAATTGTAAGAGAAGGCTGCTAAAGTCATAGAAAATTTCCAGATTTGTCAAGGAAAGCTACACATTTGTCTTGGAGGACTTGCGAAAATTGTCAAAAAAGGCTGCTAAAGTCATAGAAAATTTCCAGATTTGTCAAGGAGAGCTACATATTTATTCTTGGTGCTGCGAATTTTTGAGTGGAGGACTGCAGATTTTTTTTTATTGTCTTCTTCTTTGGTGGAGTTGTCCTCTTCATTGTTGGTTAGTAGAGGAGGGTCTTCAATTTGGAGTGAAGGCTGGTTAGTAAGGCAGATTTATTCCCTTGTTCTTACTTGGTTCTTTCCCATTTCTTGCTTGCATCATCCGTCCATCACTTAATCATTTCATCTAGGGCTTGAAGTTGGGAGATATAAGTGTAGTTTTCATCTAGGATTTGGAGAAAGGAGATATAAGTGGTAGCCCCACCCCTAGGAACGAAGTTGGGAGATATAAGTGTAGTCCATCTCATAAGTTTTTGAAGACGCAGAAATAAGTGGTAATTCCATCCCTAGGCGAAGAGGCAAAGATAAGTGTAGTGTGATAGGAATTGAAGAGGCAGAAATAAGTGGTAGTTCCATCCCTAGGATTGGAGGGGTAGAGATAAGTGTAGTCCCATCTCACTGTAGAAAGAAGAGGTAGAAATAAGGGTTAGGATGGCGGATGATAGTGCAAGCAAGAACCTAAGGGGAATGCATACCAAGAAAGACAAGGAAGACATGATGCCTAAAACCTCCTTTTTCTCAAAATTGAAGCGAGTGGGTGACACCAACATTGCCACAGTGGACATGGTACAGTTGCGAGTTGGTTGCACGGAGGCAAGAAGGGAGTCACCAAGTCATCAAGGCTCACCAGGTCAGATTTCAAATCAGTGTATGGTGACCTTATTGTGCTTCTCAACCGAATCATGGGCTCCGCTCAAGGTATGCAGTTTGATCCTTGGATGTATTATTTTATTGAAGGATTTGAGAATGGAAAAAGAAAGTTTGATTGGGCTAGGATCATTAGCGAGGATTTAGACTTGCAACTTAGGATAGTGCAAAATCAGAAGCAATTCTACATGGGGTCCTACCTCTTCTATTTGATTGCAAGGCTATTGGTGATGCTTTGCTAGTCCAACCAAATCCAAATTTGGGGAGATGCACTGCACCACTATGGTTGAGGCAGATGCTTATGCCAAGGGGCGAAGTTGTGGCAGTCCGAACAGTTGAGGACATTCAAGGGTTAGCCAAAGAGGAAAACAT
>MU226741.1:799400-822729 GCA_018584345.1 Thuja plicata | reverse complement strand
TGACATTCTAATCTTAACTCATGCTTCTAGGCTGCATAAATATCAAAATATGTATATATATATAAAAAAAATTACATATTTTTGAAAAAACGAACCCGAACCCAAAAACCCCTTTTTCAAAATTTTGTCAAACCGGCGAACCGGTTCTTTGAACCCGAACCCGAATTCGAACCCGAACTGGCATCCTAGAATTTTATAATAAAACCTTGAGGACCTCCAGGTATGAATGGTTAATGAAAAGCACTGTATATATATATATATATATAATGCTCTATAAGAATTATTGTAGCTCTATTTTATTTCTAGAATATTTGATATTTGCAATGTTATTATTTCTTGCCTGGCAATCTATTTGAAAAATTCAAGAAAATTCATATAACTATTAAATTTCAAGACAAACATCTCATTTGCATAGCAAATCAGTGGGTTGGTGAAGTTAGAACCTGTTGGGGTTCTTACGCCCATCTTCCCCTTTATGGATCCACTGGTGATTCATATTTGATGCCATTATATGTAGAATATTTTCATCGTCTCTCCCTCTTCCATTTGTCTAGTGTGTTTGGGATTTATGCGTTGAAGATGGACTTGAGTGTATGTTTGTTATAAAGAAAATTTATTATGATGATTCAATTATTATATCAACATCCTTGGTTGTGTGACGCATTTATCATTACATGATCATTTATTTATGAGCTTTATCAATGATGCAAAAATGAATCAACTAGATAACAATACCATAACTATTGGATTAATTACAATGTAGATGTGTCTATTCATATAGGCAAGGCAATTAGAGACCATGGTAAGGAGATAAATTATCACCTAGACAAGGTGGAATCACATGTCCACCAAAGGTGGATCATCCTCCATTGTGCAATGATGTGCAACATGTAGAGGATGATAATATGATAAATGCACTGAAGGTGGAGACAACGCAAAGTGGAATTTCTCCTACACAACGTGCAACTAAATGTGCAAACTCTTAAGTGTCTCAAACGCAAACTACTATGTAATGCATTATCCTAAGTAAGCTTAAGTAAAGTGTAATTAGGTGAATAATTAATTACACCAACACCCCCCCTTAAGAGCAACTTAGGGGAATGCAGATTTAAGCTAACAATGCAAGATGGGTCTCGACTACTATAACATGTTAGGTACTCATGTACAAATCCAAATGCAATCTCTCACAAATAGAGAAAGGGAGTAAACCACAATGGAAAAAACTCTGCTCCAAAGGAGAGAAAATAAACAAATAAATTATGATGCATGAGGGCTCAAGACCCCCCAAGGACTACATACATCATGTATATACAATCAATTATCCCTCCATAGGAAGGAAAAGGAGAGACATAATATCCCCCCATGATGAAGAATCTCCAGCAAAAATAGTCAGTGCTTGAAGGCAAAACATAGGCCAACACCTACAACCAACATTTCTCCCGTTGGGAAGAAGATAAACCAAGCATAAATGCAGGAATGCTTCTCATTTTGGATAGGACTTAGGAAGCAGGATCCAAATGTGGTATGATCACGTTGTCTCTGAAATTTGCTCATGTGTTGCCAAGTCCTTGAACGATGAAGATGCCACGAACCAATTAGGAACATGCCTAATCATAATAGGTCACAAACAAGGAACCAACGAAACCTGATTGTTAACAAGCTCCAAAAACAAAGATGAAGTGACAACATTGTTGCCACAACTAGCATCAAATAGAAATGATGCCTCTCAAAACTAGATGGGAGTCTCCAAGCTCGAAGAATCCATCACATAAGCACGATCAAACTGAACCAAGCAATGTGACATATCAGGTGAAGGAGGAGACTCATGAATGTCAATCTCTAAAGAAAGTGAAGAAGAATCTCCAATTGTGACAAAATTGTCATTAAAGAGAACATAAATCCCCTCAAAGTGTCTCCCAAATATGAAATTTGAGAATCCAAAATCAATGAACCAATATCTGGCAAATAGGAATCCCAATCAAGAAGACAAATAGATATCTCTTACAATGATACACTAGAATCGCGAGCAAGAAATGAATGTGTGATCTCAACTAAAGAATTAGGAACCTTTGAAGCATCTACAACCTTCTCTAAAAGATCACAAACATAGGTTATTTTCTCTAAAGAATGAAGTGGCTCATTGGAGTTGGAAAGAGGAGCGTCGAGAGATGGTGAAGAGTCATGCTCTTCATATACCTCTCGAATGTAAGTCCAACAAGCATGAGGACACTCAAAGTGAATAAGTGACTCACAAAAGTCATCATCAACATGCTAAAAAATGACTACAAAAATTGCAGCCCTAAAGCCTTTCCAAATACTATACTCCCAAGTGTCATCAAGATAAGGAACCTAATTATACAAACAGGGTAATAGATTACGCTCACTACGATGAGTGAGAATGAGATCACTCCACTGCTTATAGTTCCCTTTCTCCAAAGTAATTAAATCACCAATGATTACATCAATGATACATTTCTCAAACCACAAATGGAGATCAACAACTGATTTACCCCCCCCCCCCACAATACACTTAGCAAAAAAGGGTAAATTGGACTTCTGATTTTAGTGTTTACAATTGCCAAAATTAGGCTATAGCAGACTCTAACAAACAACGCATAAGATCCATCAAAGATCCAAGCAAACACAAGTACCAAAGTAGGCCAAAATAGACCAAATTTTTAAAGTGATATGCCCACTCACAATGGCAATAATTTAGTAGCATAAATGAGAAATAGACGAAAAATTATGCAGTTTCAAAAAAACATCACTTGAAAATGTGTTCCTATGAGCCTGCATAGAGCCCCAAGAGTTGCAGAATTGAGGATTAGACAGGTACAGTCATGAAAGACTGAGAATTTTGAACAATACATATACCACTATGACGCTCACAAAATTTTAGCCCTAAACAAAAAAAATGCTCGAAAAAAGACCTCAAAATGAGCAAAATCTGAGGCTCCAACGTTAAATTCCAAATCAGAATAGTTCAATAGTGAAAGGGCAGAAAAGTCAAACCATGTGCGAACATTAGTAAACAATGGGGTTAAATTTGAAGGTCGAACGACCGTCGCAAAAATGCCATCTACCCCTGAATCTGACAGTCAAAACCGTCAATTTTATTGTAGTAAATAACACATGTCAAAACAATATTCGTCTGACCGTACGAATATGCTGGCAGGGCTGCCAACTAGGTGTTGTTTCGGTTGCTAATTTGTGAATCGTACTTGCTGATGCGGCACAATGTGATAAGTTCTGACGTATATCGAGAACCACATGTGCTGCTAATGTGGCTCTCCATCTGTCCGCATGACAAACTGCAATTTGGCCACGTGTCAATGCAAATGGGTGGAATCTCCAATGAAAGCCGCGTTGTCGGGGTTTATGGTGTCACATATGCGAAGCAACTCCTTGGGACTGTTAGTCGCACATCAATGGGAATGGGGAGTGCTATGGATTTAAATAAATAAATATTAAAGTAATATTATAATCACTATATAATAAAATACATTTAATAAGTTGTAGCCCCTTTTCCTAGGCGTATGAGCATAAAATGTTGTAATAAAAGGGGGAAAACATTATAATAATACAATATAATGACTAAGGGGTCAATTTTTAAATAAAGGCTTGTATTTTTGTAAAAAATAATAAGGTGAAATCATGCAAACCCTAAAAGTGACGACCTAGGGTTTTGAGATTTTTAAAAGGGCATTGGTAGATCATTTTACACATCCAGATTTCATAATTTTCATCTACAGCATTTGAGGAGAGCTCTGACAGGGTTTCAGCATATTAGAGGCTCAAGAACAAAAACTCTTGGGTTCTATCAGGTTTGGACAACACCCCAGCCTACAAGAAAGAAGGAATTCATTGTCTATTCAACTTTTTGAAGCAACTGGTGCTTAAATTGTCTTTAGTAATTCATTTTGGATAGATAGGGATGAGAATTCCAATACATATCATACAGATCAGATTTCTTGCAACTTAATTGAGGATTCATAGACCATTCAGGCTAGCCGCACTTCCCAGAAAGAGCCAACATCCCATTGCAAGGAGAAAGTATTTGTTTTCAGATTGGGGTTGTGTTGGATTTGGTTGCATCTCAGATTGGTGGTTAAAAATCAGAATTTGCAGAAGTTGCTCATTGCTTCCAGCTAGTCGTACATTCCCAGCTAGCCATACAGTACCGTTGGAAGTTGACGTCAGCCATGGAAGATAATCAGCAATGAATTTGGTTATCAATCAGTCATTGGTGTATTCCCAGATTTTATCAAATCAATCAATTTGTGCATCTTTACCTGGTACGACTTTAGTGTTGGCCATTTGATTGGCATAAGTGAAAATCATCTTAAACAAGCATCAAAACCAAGCATTAAACTCAGAAATCAGTATGCAGTGATCTTTCATGACAAGTGTTTGACAATGTCAATACACTTAAAGTGGGAAAATCAGGACAGAATTTAGCTGGGATCTTTCATTTGTTTTGTAGTAAACTTAATATCTAGAAACATTAGTTTGCTGCTGTAACTGTATCAGGCCTATATCAGATCTAATTTGAGGCTAATAAAGTGAGGTTTTATTGAGAAATTTGTTGTTTATGGTTTATGCATTTTAGTACATGCATTTCTACGTGTTATTCATCGTTTGGCATTGAAAACAAACTTCAAAAAACAAAGCAAGAACTCAGAAATCCGAAATCAGACCTTGCATGCAAAGTGTTTGATAAAATGTGAAACATCCAAAATTTAAAAAAACAGATCAGATTGAGCAGGGGTTCTTACATCACTGCTTCAATATGTTATCGCTGCTCTTTATTAGTTTATCACTGCATCTTATTGATGTGTATATACAAATATATGCTTAATTAATGTGTAATAAATTACCTTTGACCTTTCGCATTTGTCATTCACTGACAATATGTTTTCCATACATCTTACATCAACAACATTATGAATGACATTGTTTTCACCCATGATATTAACAATCTCAACTGAGCGTCTTTGACATCAATGACAATATTTCCTACAATCTCCACTAAGTGCCCTTAATATCAATGATGATGTTTCCAACATCATTGCAGTATGATACAGAGTAGCATCTTAGATTTAAACATCCCTAAGGATTGTCCTTAGTTGCATTTATCGTCCTATGGGACCTTTCGAAATTTTCAATTGCTTTTAAAAAAGGTAATTGCAGTCGCCACTGTGGCTTTCGCTCCTAGGAATCTATAGCTTTCTCCTAATGGCTTTGCATAAATTTCCATCGTCCAATACAAAAACCTTCCCAGTGAATGGGATGTAAGCTGCTCATATGGAAGTTTGTGCAATAATGTTTTTTGCATTTGTGGGCCTTGACAGTAAGCTGTGTTATGACAGTGGTTCCTAGTTGGTTTTGGTTACTGCTGTATAGGCTCTCTCTTTGTTCTTGTTGTATGGATGGCATGTAGAAATAAAGCTTCAGCTGAAGGGATATATAGCATCTAGGCATGATCTCCAACAAACTCTAGGAAGCAACAATCAATTGCATTGTGTTGGTCAAGTATCTTAAAGGCGCTCATGGTCTGCCTAGGTCAAAGGTCATGATTGTGAGAAACTTTGTTAAAAAAGTTGGTGCATTTTCTTCCAAAGATGGAGTAGTTTACGATTTGGCTATTGAAACTAGTTCTCCAATTGCTATAGAGTTTTCTTTACCATCAAACAATTGTGGGAGACGCCATGAAGCAAGTCTTCATGAAGATGGAAAATGGAGATGGCACTTCAGGCTCTAAGGAGCAGAATTATTCCTCTCTACATCATGAAGTCCACATGCTCTAGGTGTATCGTGGAAACATTTGGAAACTGCTGTTGGGTCTTATGGTTAGCCATCACAAAGGCCACTCGGAGATTTCAAGTGATCACACGAAGCCAATGCTTTGTGGGCACTCCCTCCACAAGGACAAATGTCCTGTGGAAATTCTCCACAACTTTAATTGGAATAATTCAAGCAGCAACGTGACATGGCAATACATGCATTGAAACTAGAGAAATGATCCTTCAATGAAAATGTAATATCCCAAAAGGATATTTTCTCCAGATATTTTTCAAAATATATAACAGAAATTTAACAACAGGTTTTGCATGCAATTGATTTCAAATTATCCAACAAAATTACAAATACCCAGCTGAAATATAGATTCTGAAATAATATTGCATTTAAATTTTCAACAAAACAATAACAAAATCCAATCATAAACATAGAGGTTACAGTCAGATTGGATAACCAGAAATAACAATTTTTAGCATAAGTGAGACACCTATATGATATCTCCAATGGACAATGGGTTTTCATCCATTGCCTCCAAGCTCGAGGGTTTCCGTCCTCAAACCTGTTGATCTGAATTTAGTCATAATTCCTAAAATTTTAGCCTTCTTAACAAAGGTAGGGCCTTTGTCATCTTATAACCCCTGATAACTCTTCACAATCAACTGCAAGACCTTTCTGAGTACATCATCATTGTAAGGTGCTATAGGAGCTGTTATTCGTGTAATTTCACTACGACATGAAGCAACTGCAAGTCTAACATCTTTATGTGGATGTTCCATAAACTTCTGCTGAACCAAAACCAGCATTCAAGTCTGCAAAGCCCAGTTAAGAAGCCTCCAATCTGCATGATCTACCTTGGACAAATATGTTTCCAGTTCTTCCAACTTGCAGAGAACACCATCTACGGATTTTATGGACTCCAATTGTAATCCAATCATATACAACCAATTGCCCACTTCCTTTTCTTTCTGCCAGTCTCTTAGTTGTTCACCATTAAATATGTCATTAAATTCTTTTGAAAAGAAATCGCTTTTCAGATCTGCCATTGACTTCATTTTGATTACCCCAAATTGCAAGATGCTATCCCTATTCTGCCCCAATTTTAATAAACCTCTTTCACCAGCAACAACTAGGAGATTTTGTCAAACAATTTGCATAAGTTTATTGAGGATTGTTTTCTGCTTGCATTGTTATTCTCATATTTGATGTCTTTTGTGATTCCTCGTTAGCTTGATAAGACTATTCAGTCTTTGAGTACAACAAACAAATTGCACAAATTGTCAAAAGCTATGCATTTGTGTTTGTCTAGAGTTTGCAGGTTCAAGGACTGTTTAGTTCTCTGATAATTACTTTCACATAATATGATAATTACTTTCACATAATAGAGCAAACTGCTCAGAGCATAAAGAGACTACACTTCGTTTGAAATTTCTATTTACCATTCAGTTGAAACATAAGTGATTAGCAGAAACTACAGAAGCTTTGACCTTGAACACCAGAATTTTAAAAATTCAGTTGCTGGACTGAATTATTTGAATATCTGAGAATGCCAACAAGCTGTAAGATATGCCTTCCAAAATTACTTTTATATCAGGCAGTCCAAACAGTGATAGCAGCACCAGCCATAACTCAATACCGTGCTCAGAATTTGACCAAATTCTTTATGTTTGAATCCCAATTTTTTCAAACCTTTGCACCAATTCATCTACTAGGACATTTTGTCAAACAGCATACTTAAAAACGTGACTAATGTGAAATTGGGGTTGCAATTTGCATGTTCCTGACTTATTTGCTTGGATCATAAGAGGACAGCAACCTTTATAAACTTTGATTTCATGGTAGCAGCTGTCATAATTCTGGAATCGATATTGCTCAATTCCATAGTCCCTTCACAAAATTATATCAGTCTGGTAGCAGCTCTCATAATTCTGGAATTGATATTGATCGATTCCATAGTCCCTTGAAAGTTGTAGTTAGTTTGATTTCTCAGGCTGACATATGAGATACAGGTCTGCTTTCCAAGATTAAGAACATCCTTTCACAATAGTCTCTAAACACCTGAATATACTTTAACCCTGCCTCAGTCTGAAGCCTTAAACATAGCAGAAGTCACTCCTCTGATTGTGATCTTCGATGCCTAACAGGAGATTGAAATTCCAATGATCCCTCTATCCCTTGTGTCTGCAATCTACAAGCACCTCCTCCTCCTTGTCTTTAACAGTGCCATTAATCTTCACTAAGATAGGCGCAGTGAACTAAGTCTCCTTAAGTACATAAAATATGATGAAGGTAACAAGGTTCTACTGCCGCTCACCACCCTTCTCCTTGCTTACAACAAGCTGAAGACTGACAATACTCACGCAAGACACTCTGATATGGATCTCATGCTCAATACAATTGAAGTGAAATATATTATGTTATCATCAATCTATTTTGTAATAACAGGACCAATGAGCATCACAGCAACTCTGTGTAGATAACACAACCATATCTACGATAGTAATACAGGCAAAGGATGAAATACACGGCACTGAAATATTTCATTTCGGCATTAAAATTATCAATTGTTGTGCTTCAAAGATCCCCCTGAATACACAGGTGCAACAACAGAAATAAAACCAACATCATACAAACAAGCAGAAATCAACATGAATCTTCTGTTGTAGTAATAAAACATCTCCAAGATTCAGAGCTTCATTTCCTTGCATCCAGACTTATGTTGGTCGTGACATAAACGGCTATAGATATATCTTTTGGCAAAGATGTTCAACCAATAAGATTGCCGGAAATCATGCATATTTGGGCCAATACTATAGACAGTGACCGAATATTTCTTTTAACAAACCATACCCACGGGTTCAAAGAAAGATAAATTTCCCAAAATATTTTAAAGAGCTTCGATCCCCGATAAAAACAATATATCCATCTTATAAAGTGTGGATCCACACTTAAAATATATGGTTTGCCGTGAAAGGTTTAGAATTTGCCCAACAAATAAATAATGCTCACTTTTTCCCTTGATCAATGATATTTTTTTCCCACTTTGATCAACGATATTATTTAGACCGCAAACTTCAATAACATTATTGAAATGACAACAGGCAATATATGTCTTCCCAAAATAAATTGTCACCAATAATGTTTAATTTCTGGAAAAATGTTTTCACAAATTTTGTCGAATCCTCTGTTTATCAATCCCTCTTATGTACCCTCCAGGATGGCAGCATGCACTGCTCTGATACCACTATAACATCCCAAAAGGATATTTTCTCCAGATTTTTTTTGGATATATCACAAAAATTTAACAACAGGTTTTGCATGCAATTGATTTCAATTTATTCAGCAAAATTACAAATACCCATCTGAAATATTGATTTAAATCTTCAAGAGAACAATAACAAAATCCAATCGTAAACACAAAACTTATAGTCATATTGGATAACTAGAAATAAGGAATTTTAGCATAAGTGAGACACTTGTATGATATCTCCCAAATGACAATGAATTTTCGTCCACTGCCTCCAAGCTCAAGGGTTTCCGTCCTCAAACCTGCTGAAAGCTTAGGCTTCCAAATTCTCCAAGAGAACAATACTCAAATCATAAAACAAGCATAATGAGAATGAGCCTCTCACTATTCTTTAAAGTACAACCCTATGACCCTTCATTTCCCTTATGCCTGACTCTTCATATTCCTTTTTCTGTCTCTTTATTTTCCCTTTAAAATAGCATTTCCCACTTAAGTGAATAAAGTGTTCTTTTAATAATAAAGTGACAATACTATGTACTTTAATTTGAAAGTCACTTTATTAATAAATTATTTAATCTTCAGGCTTTAAAATTACTGATCAATCGGACTCGGATAATCAGCTGTAATAGCTCGTTGGAAAGGTCTTGTCGACACACTCCCAGACCAACTTTAAAATACAAACATCACTGAGCCCACTGCTAACTTACTAAAAATAGCAAGTAGCTGGAAACACTCCTAAATAAACTCCGATTGGCCTGAAACTAGAATTGCCTAGGCCAAATCTCACTCTAATCCTTGTAAAGGCCTGGTTAGCCCACGGGACCAAGGCAAATAGGGCTAATGACACATCACGAATTAATGGGCTAGAAAAGGGGACAGTCCCGAACAGCATTCAGAATAACCCACCATGTTATTTGTTATAATTAGATGAAGAGAAATCCCACTAAAAGAATTATTAAAAAATAAACATGTTTTATTAATGCTTTATTTCAGTTAAATTTTAACATAAAATGTATAGACATGATAATTAAAGCCAAGAAAATTTTAAACCTTTGCAATCTGATCAGCAAAAGAGTCAACAGTCTAATACTTGAAAATGTCCTCTTAAGAAAGGTCAGTACAAATTTAGTTTATTTCATATGAAATATAGTCCAATTCTTTCAAGAAGGTTACATTTCTACCTTCTTAATTAAAAACTTAGGAAACCATCCATAAAGTGTTCAAGAAAAAGCATAAAACATATATATCATAAAAGAGAATTTTCTGCAACTTTTTAATATCACATATGGTTGCAAACAGAGAAATCCTAGGGTGTGCTTTTTAAACTCAATCTGAAGGATCAGAAAGCTTTCTGCATTGTGTGAAACATTTTCCTAGAACCAATTGAGGTTTAAAAGCTAAGCCATTTGCATATCTGTCATTTGGGACTAAAAGCTACCATATCTGAACATTTTGTTCCTGAAAATATTCTAGCAAACGATACAAATTAGTCTAGCAAACCCTACAAATTAGCCATAAGTTTTAGACCATGAAACCATGTAGATATCAAGGGCTGATGTGCATTAGAAATCCATACCTGTAGAAGACGATTCATCGGCACAGGCCTTCGTAGGTCCCAAATAATCTCTGAAGCAACCTTTAATTGAGAATTTGTAAGTGAAAAGGGAAGTGATCTGAAAACTTTCAAAGTCAAATGTGACCATTTATCAATACCAAGGCTTCCAACTTCAAGGCCTATTGAATTCTCAGCCAAACCACTATTTTTGGTGTACATGTTTACAACTTCATTCCTCCAAAATTGCAATCCCAACTGTATTCAATTAAAAAAATTAGTTTGAAAGATAACTAAAACAAAAACGAAATAAGGATTACACTGTGTGTAAGCTTCTACTTTCTATTGTTATAAAGTAAGCAATAACACATTGTTTGATTTCTGTAGTCTACTATTAATGTTCCCAACTTGGAACATAAATTTTATGACCAAATAAATTAAAACAAAGTCAATTTAGGATTATGTGAAATATTATTGCAATAAACTATATTGATGTTTATATAGGTTTGATTTTGGTTCACAAATACTTCAATCAGATCATAAAAGGTTGACAATGTAGGGCAAGAAATAATCTATAGAATGGCCTTGCAGGTATATCAATGTTACCAGAAATTTCACCACTGTTTGTTTTGAAAGATTAAGAAGTTTCAGGAGCACAACCAAGGAGTCAAGGAAAAAAAATGCAAATCATTGGTAAGGCAACAAAAGAATTGGTTAACCACAGGCTATGCAAAATAAATGGCAAGGTGGATGATATGTATAAAGCATATGTGGATTTGAAATATGCTTTGGCCAAAAATGAATTGAATTCTGAGGACATCAAAGTAAGAAAAGCTAGGTACATCCCAAGGACATCAGCAATAAGGCAAATTGCCATAGTGTCTAGGTTTGGTCCTGACAGACCTGCAAAAATAAAGGCACCTAGTGAGAAGATGGAGATTCTTGACGAGGTAATAGCCTGCATGATGAACCCTAACAAGCAATCGAAAAACAAGCTTCTTAGTATTTGTGCTAGGTATCTTGCATCATTGGATGCATAAAATAAGTATTTGATATAGTTTGTTAAAGAGGTTATTAGAATAGTGGAATATATTGGGTTGTTAAAAACAACTCAATATTTATAGGAAAGTTTTTTAGGAAGCTACCTATAAAATAGGATATGAAAATCCTATATATGTGGATGTAATTTGTATTATGAAAGATATAGAATTAACGAACGTTATATTTGTTATGTCCCCCTTTTCTAGAGTACGACTTAATAATAAACCATAAATTAATAAATGAATAAATAATAATAAATTATAATATAGTTTATTAATATATTAATTATATTATTAATATAATAATAAAAGAATGTAATTTTATATCTTAATGAATGAATATATTAATATTATAATACAATATATTTAATAAAAGAATAATATTATAAAAATAAATAATCATAAATATAATTTATTATTAAAATTAATTATATTATAAATATGGTATAATAATGAAGGATGTAGTATATTTATGAATATGATAATATTACAATTATAATTATTATTATTATAATAATACCATAATTATAATTTATTATAAACATAATAATAATATTTTAAATAAATACATTAGTCAATAATAAATAATAACATCTAACTATATATCCATATAATATATTAATAATATATTAAACATAATAAATGAATGTAAATCAAATAGCGACTTAACAAAAGTCGCAACCAAGAGACAGATCGCGACTCATCCTACCATCCGTCGTACATATAAAAGACGATGGGTAAAGCAAAAGGAGGGAAAAAATATGGCCAGCCCATTATGCATAGGACAACGAACATAGTCAGCACATATACAGTCAGCAACTGAACACTAAATCAGCGTTGACACAACCCAGCAGCAATTGAAATCAGCATTTGATCTCATCCACACAGCGTTTACTCACAAGGAAAGTTGATTTAGTAGCAGGAATGAGAAAAAATAAACCATAGCAGACTCTATAACAATCATCAGCGCCAAATAAAGATATATATTTATATGTATGTATATCAATGGACAGACAAGACTTCCATTATTCATTTTCCAGCATAGAAGGAGATAGATCAGTTATAAGAGGAACCAGATTATCAATCAAGCAAGTCCGCATATCATAGTGAATCGAATTTGATAAGAAGTAAGGAAAGGCTGTGAATTAGTTTTTAGAAGGCAGATCATTACAAACATATACATATCTATTACTATTCAAGAGGAATTAGCCCCCTTTCTTGGGAAACCAAAGGACTGGAGACGAGCATTACAAAAGCAACAAGAACACAATTCAGAAGACAGTGATATTAATATAGCTGATTACTACAATAATTGGAATTCTTGGGATTTCTATACCATCACAAAAATAGCAGATCAGATTTGGAACCTTTTATCTCTTAAGTTATTCAAACAACATTCAATCTGGGAAACCTCAACAAGATGAACATCATAGTATGATCAAATTCGATAAGAAACATCACAAACACCAGCAATTCGTTACATATCATTGATCCTAAATTTTGATCTTCAAATAAGATTCATATACATTGATGAGATTACATAAGGGCATTGAATTGAGGTCAAACCATTAACATTGCAATATTTATTATATCTAAAACCAATTTTGAGTATAAGATTCAATAAGATGAAGTATTTTACAATTGAAATTTCAGAATTAAGTCCCAGTCCCTTAAGGTCCTAACCACGGCCATTACACTGGTATCAGAGCATGATCCTGCCATCCTGTAGGGTAAAAGATAAATATGGAATCATCGAATAAGAGAGCAAATAAATATATATATACATAAAACGACAACAAAAGTAGCATGAATCTTGTATTCATTTCCAAGCTATGATTGAAGGAAGAGAGCCTAATATAAACCTCCAAGGAATGACAATTCGAGGGTTGATAAAATCCTTATTGTCAAATTGAGATTGATATAATCTCAAGAAGTGGATATGATCTCTCATAAGCCAGTATATACTGATGACCAGCCTAAGAGCCTTGGATAGAGAATGTCTCTTCCAAGAAGAGAAATGGATCATTTATTGACAGCCTAAGAGCCTTGGATAGGGAATGTCCCTACCAAGAAGAGGAATGGGTCAATTATTGACCAGCCTAAGAGCCTTAGATAGGATATGTCCCTACCAAGAGGAGAAATAGACCTAATAAAGGTCAGCCTATAAGCCCTGAGTGATGCGCTCTAGTGGATGACGGCAAGATTTTTCCAAAGGACCACAGAGGGTCCTTATGAAAGGTCATGAGCCCGACTTGGCAGACATCACTCAGGAAGTCCCTAGGGATGCGCTCTAGAGGACGGCGGCAAGATTTAACCAAACGACCGCACAAGGGTCCTTATCAAAGGTTATGAGCCCGACCTAGCAGACTTCACTTGGGAGCCCTAAGGGATGCGCTCCAGAGGACGACGGCAAGATTTAACCAGAGGACCACAAAAGGGTCCTTATCAAAGGTTATGAGCCCGACCTGGCAGACTTCTCTTAGGGAGGGTTACGAATTCCTAGGGGATGCACTCTAGAGGACGACAACAAGAATGACCTAAGGGCCGCTATGGGGATAAGGTCCCTTAAAGCGAAGAGGGTCCTTATTAAAGGTTATGAGCCCGACCTGGCAGACTTCTCTCAGCAAGTGTTAAGAATTGGATACATAACTTGTTAGATTCTTAAAATTATGTTTACATGTTTTGTTTTCCCTCTAACAACTCTTTGTAGGTTCTTAAACGGAATCCAAAGATCCTAAATATCCTTGGTGGAGGGCATTTGTTATAAAATGTCAAGATTCCTAAAGGGAATCTAGTGCTCAAAGACATTCTTGATTAGGCATCAAGGACCAAAGCAATATTTAACAAAGGAAAATGACAGTGTTGTAGCAGATCAAGATAAGTTCTAGTTTTGAATTATTTGTTGAGTTTTAAATTGAATATCTTGATAACTTTATATTAGTAAATATATTGCGACTCTAATCTCGAACTTGAAATTGTTGTTTCAGGACTAAAAAGGATACATCAACCATATCACAAGGAGAAACCATTTAATTGCTTGAGGACAAGCAATTCTGTGAAGGGCGGATTGTAATGTCTCCCTTTTCTAGGGTACAACTTAATAATAAACGATAAATTAATGAATGAATAAATTATAATAAATTATAATATAGTTTATTAATATATTAATTATATTATTAATATATTAATTATATTATTAATATAATAATAATAGAATGTAATATTATATCTTAATGAATGAATATATTAATATTATAATACAATATATTTAATAAAAGAATAATATTATAAAAATAAATAATCATAAATATAATTTATTATTAAAATTAATTATATTATAAATAAGGTATAATAATGAAGGATGTAGTATATCAATGAATATGATAATATTACAATTATTATTATTATTATTGAATAATAATAATTATTATTATTATTAATATAATAATAATAGAATAATAATATTTTAAATAAATACATTAGTCAATAATAAATAATAACATCTAACTATATATCCATATAATATATTAATAATATATTAAACATAATAAATGAATGTAAATCAAATAGCGACTTAACAAAAGTTGCAACCAAGAGACAGATCGCGACTCATCCTACTATTCATTGTACATATAAAAGACGATGGGTAAAGCAAATGGAGGGAAAAAATACGGCCAGCCCATTATGCATAGGACGACGAACATAGTCAGCACATATACAGTCAGCAACCGAACACTAAATCAGCGTTGACACAACCCAGCAGCAATTGAAATCAGCATTTGATCTCATCCACACAGCGTTTACTCACAAGGAAAGTTGATTTAGTAGCAGGAATGAGAAGAAATAAACCATAGCAGACTCTATAACAGTCATCAGCACCAAATAAAGATATATATTTACATGTATGTATATCAATGGACAGACAATTACTCATCGACTTCCATTATTCATTTTCCAGCGTAGAAGGAGAAATATCAGTTATAAGAGGAACCAGATTATCAATCAAGCAAATCCGCATTTCATAGTGAATCGAATTTGATAAGAAGTAAGGAAAGGCTGTGAATTAGTTTTTTAGACGGCAGATCATTACAAACATGTACATATCTATTACTATTCAAGAGGAATTAGTCCCCCTTTCTTGGGAAACAAAAGGACTGGAGACAAGCATTACAAAAGCAACAAGAACACAATTCAGAAGACAGTGATACTAATATAGCTGATTACTACAATAATTGGAATCCTTGGGATTTTTGTACCATCACAAAAATAGCAGATCAGATTTGGAACCTTTTATCTCTTAAGTTATTCAAACAACATTCAATCCAGGAAACCTCAACAAGATGAACATCATAGTATGATTAAATTGGATAAGGTCCATTACAAACACCAGCAATTCATTACATGTCATTGATCCTAAATCTTGATCTTCAAATAAGATTCATATACATTGATGAGATTACACAAGGGCATTGAATTGAGGTCAGACCATTAAGATTGCAATAGATATTATTTCTAAAACCAATTTTGAGTATAAGATTCAATAGAAAGAAGTATTTTACAATTGAGATTTCAGAATTAAGTCCCAGTCCCTTAAGGTCCTAACTAGGGACATTACAATATTTCTGTGTATAATCTTGTACACGCTCTGCCCAATTTCTTTTATGATATTAGAGCAGGTTGTGTAAGCTGAACTTGACCTTGCTGTTTAAGAGCTGTGAGTTATCTGAAGGTAATGTACAATATGTGGTGGAGATCAATTCATACTGATTTTGGTATAAACGAACATGCAAATTAGATGATTATTTTCTGTGAGACAAGTGGCTGGCACATTTAGCAAGAAGGAAGAAACTTCACAAAAGATGCGGGCACCGGCAGATCCACTAAAGGGTAAATGATTCAAGGGATTTTTTTGGTTAGAAACTGATATTGCAAGGATGCAACACAGTAGAGGAGCCACGAGAACCTGTATAAAACCAAAGCTATATGCTGGTCTGTGTATAAGATTATATCAAAGTAAATATAGTTTGATGTGAATGCATTTGAGAAAAAGGTGAAGTTTGTAATCTATTTACCTCGAACAGAGAGGCGTTTACATTTCTTGCTTGATCTTATAGATGTTGGAGATCCAAAATTCTAAGTTGCCGAATCGGGTACGGGTACGGGTACGTGGGTACGAAACACTGGTACGACAAAAAAAAATTGGGGGTTTGGGTGTATCTGTGTGCAACTAAAAAACAACTTAAGTTTAAAATGTAACACACGAATACATGTATAACAACCTCCCATATATTCTTATACATGTATAATAGTATAATATATATGTGCAGCTAAACAGCAAATTAAGTTTAGAATGTCACATAACGATACATATGCTAAACTAAACAAAACCATTACAAATTTCAAATTTTGAAGCGTAACATACTAATTTAAATTCAGTTTTTGATATCAAAAAGATCGAACTAGAATCTCATGATATATAGTCATTGTTTAACATAGAAATAATACTAGGAATCAGTTCACTAATCAGAACCATATGGGTCATTATCACTATCAAGATTGTCATCAACATTGACATTAAATGATTGAACCCCACTGTTACTTGCACTAAAAGTATACTGGCTACTTGACTCCTCAATTGTTAAAGACTGTGCAGCAATAGAAAGATCCAAGTCATTACGCTCCGGTTCTACATCCCACAACTTTGCTGCCCCTTCCTTGTACTCATCGTTTTTGTGAGTAAGAAGGCGCAAGTCGGAATGCACAAAAACTAAATCCTCAGCTTTGCTTGATTCCAACCGATTGTGCTTCACTGAGTGGATGGAGGAGTATGTACTCCAATTTCGTTCAGCTGAAGAAGAACTAGCAACCTATTTAAGCAGAGGCAGATCTCATTAGAGTCTTTAAAATTTAAATTAACAATTTTCAAATTTGTAAATCAAATGACAAATAGTAATTTTTAAATGACAACCAGATTTAGAGAGTGGATAAAAATCATAAACTTACTTATGATAAAACTTTGATTGCGAGAAGTTGGAGGTTTGGCGATTTGTGGCCATTGATGTACCACCAAGAGTGAGCACCCTTCTTATACTTGTCACGAAGAGCAGCATGACTATGACCAATGGATGCTGCAAAATCGGCAAAGTCACTTGTAACTCCATCTTCCATTTCAGTATCAGGGAAGAGTTTAGTAACAGCTTTCCTAAACCCTTCACCTACTTCTGCATCACGATGTGGTGGCACCCTTGTTGACATAGCAAGAATTTCTTCACTATAATATTTGGGAGTCAATGAGAAGGCAAGGAGATGGAGTGAGGTGGTCATTTTGTTCCATCGCTCAACACAAATTGATTGCACCTCTTTGAAGAAGGTTTCTTCAGGTCTTGCTCTTTTGCATTTATGATAGATCTTATATTCTCAATCATTGAGTCTATTTCATCATAAACCTCCCCCAAGCATGGCTTATCAATGTCAGTAAAGTGAATCATACGTAGGATGGGCTCTGTGAAACTAAGAAGGTATCCCTCACGATCCCACCTAGTGTTATCCAAAATCCTTTGCTTGACATTTGTTGCCCTCTCAGTACTGGATTGCCTCCATACAGTCCATGCTTGGCTAATGACCATGCCAGAAAGTGCCTCTCAAACATTCACAAGTCGTCTCAAGACAATTGTTTTCGATGCGAATCTAGTCTCAACAACCTATTTGAAAATAAAAAATAAGTAATTAAAAATAAAGAAGAATGTGTATACATAATTTTGTTGAAATAAATTACTAAAGTAAAACATAAAATTGGATTGTTTGAAATTTGAATTACCTTCAATAGCTCTAACCGTGAGAATGATCTAAAAATAGCTTGCGACAAGTGGTGGTTTTTTATGAACATTTGGATCTCTTGAGCTTCATCATACACTTCTTAAATCCAAGCTATTTTAGTACCCAACTTTTGTAGCATGAGGTTGAGTGAATGTACGGCACAAGGTGTCCAAAATATATGTGGGAATCGTGTCTCAACTAACATACCAGCTTCTCTACAGTACTTTGCATTATCTTTTACAACTTGAACAACATTTTGAGGACCCACTTCATTAATGCACTGTATAAGAATGTCAGCAATAAATTGAGCATCCTTCACTTGACCCTCACAATCAACAGCTTTTAGAAACATTGTCCCTTTAGGGCACACTTCAATCACATTAATTAAGGGTCTATTTTTTGCATCCTTCCACCCATCGGAAATAATAAAGACACAACTTTCTTTCCATGAGGCCTTAATGGGAGCTAATGAAGTTTCTATATGTTTGACCTCCTTTGTCAATAAAGTGGTACGCACTTTCTCATAACCTGGGCCTGTGTACCCCTTTGGAGCTTCATTGATTTTTCTTACCATGTCTAGCCAATAGGGTAATCGAACAACATTGAATGATAAACCATTTGCATAGAGGCACCTAGCAATCGCTTGCTCAGCAATATCTCTAGCATCATTACTAAATGCCCTCTCCAATGGCCCTTTTTCTCTCTTTGGAATACTAGCCTCATCTTCATTTCTCCTCAAATATGGATGGCTTTCTATTACAATATCAGGAGCAGCACTATGAGATGATGAACCATGTGGCCTCCGTGAGCCCTTTTCTTTAATCAGTGGATGCCCCAATCTACTTTAAACCCTTGCATCTGCTTCCTCTTGCTCCTTAATATATGCTGCTACTTGAGAAGCCGGTATAGGTGCACCTTTTTTTCCTAGACAAAATTTGATTCCCTTTTCCAGGAATTTCACACAAATGCCTTTCACTCGGCTGTAGGAACTTGTATATTGTGTGCCACACCCAAGACATATCCAAATACATGTCCCTCCACCTGGAACATGCTCTAACATTTGCACAGGCCTCCATAATGGTGACGTTGGGACATAAGTGAATCGAGAAGTGTTGGTTGAATTAGAACAAGTTGCCATGATAAATTTGAATAGCACCCTGCAATTTATACATAAAAGAGTAAAGCTTTAAAAATAAATTAATCAGTTAAATTTAAATAATTATTAATTATATTTAATAAATTATTGATGCTAAATATGATATATAAATAATATATTAATATTTATTATTTAAAATTTATTATTAAGTTAAAAAATATTGCAGAACAAATTTCATATGTAAGCAGAACATATGTATGACATTTTTTCTATTCAGACTGAAGCTAATATGAAAACATATTATGTATATGTGCTCTGCAATTGTCTCCTTTAATGCATGCATTTTCCTTTTAAGTAAAGAAATCAAGGGTTTGTAAGCTTATCTATATACATTCGCTATATAGTGCATCTTGTGTATTGCTTCTATTCAAGTAATTGATCAAACATGCTTTAGAAAATGTATGGAGGGATTTGTGTTTTTGTTGAGGGATTTCTAAGCAAAGTTGCAAATTATACCCTTTGTTGGATATATCATTGTAAGATGTTGATATCATCAGATCCTTTCAGTACAAAATTTTGATGTCAAAAAAAGACAATTGCATGTGATAGTTTGACTCTTTAATCCTGGATAAGCACCAATCTGCCCTGATTAAAAACCTGGGATCTTGAACCCTAGAAATAAAAAACAAGCATATTAATTTCATTTAATGTGTTCAAGTTGTTCCATGTTCTCAAGGTACTGAAATGAAGAGACATTAAGGATCTAGCTAATGTGATTAGAAATCATTCAAACCTTATTTTGTCTCCTATTTGTTGGACACTAATCTAAAAGTTCCAAAGACTAAGGATAGCTAACTTATAAAAATAATCAGGTAATCAACTGGAAACACCAATACACACCTCCTGTGATGTCCCCTCCTAACTAGAGACATCAATTTAGCAGGATTAGCCTATCAAAAGCCCTTGTAGGCTAATGGGATTGGATAGAGGGTCATCTTGTTGCAAAGACCTAGTCAGTAGATGACATATTAACCTTCTCGAGAGCTCAATGGTTGTAGTTTTGGCATTTATATGGGTTTCATGGCTCCGTTCCTCATACTTACTATTTATCGTAAATCTTGGGTTTTTCGAGAAGGAGCCTTTCTATTTTCAGCAGAGCACTTGATCACATGGGGATTGGCAATGTTGAATCCAAGTTCAGACGGCAGAGTGAAATAATAAGTAGCTGGAGAGTTATTAATATTTAGTGGCCAAAATGATATCAAATTATTAAAAAACCTTATTATAAAGTTATTGGCTAACTTTATAATTGAGGGTCAATTCATCATTAAACGGAGGCCATTTGAGGAATTAAATATAAATGCTAATGTTAATGAAATATTAAATGTTTTCCCTAAGTTTTAATGAAATAACATTTTTAATGTTATTAAAATGCTTTTAGGGGGAAATTTGATGAGGAATTATAAAGGCTTCCAAAGGGAAATTGAAGGGATTATTTTGGCATTTGATACTCTTTTCATGAGCATTGGAGAACAAGGACGATGGTTTCTACAATTCCAGAGCTTTTTGGGCATTGGAAAGCATAGCTTCTTCATTGTATCAGCTTTCTGAGGTTGTGAAATATCAGCTGAAGATTGCTTATCTGTTGGGTTCATTCAGAGGTCAAGATTGTGCAAACTGGAAGAAGGATTTCAGAGGTCAAGATTGTGCAAACAGGAAGAAGGATTTCAGAGAAAGATAATCAATAAAAGGGTTCAGCCTTGGGAGGATTGAAGGTCTGTGTTTTTGGGGATTATCAGCACCATTTCTTGGCTGTTTGATTTCTTTTTTTTCAGAGCCATTAAATGCAACAAGGCAGGCGCCAAAGACACGAGGGCGATTTTGCTCAAGGAATGCTCAATAAATTCTAAGAAAATTCCAGAGTGTGTGGGTGTTGGCATCAAGATTTCAGTATGTCATTGATATTAAAATACATACAACTGGAAATAATAATCTGAAATATATAAACAATGGTGTGAGATTAAAGTTCTGTTCTCAGTATTTCTCATTTGCTACAAACTTCATATGCCTACGAAAATGTCAGCACCAAAAGATAAAACTCACCTTTATGCAAATGACTGGAAGTGTGTGTGCATCAATAAATATTAGGGAGGATGGAATGAATTACTTTTGGTCTGTATTGGAGAATCCATGTTGTCTGTCATCTGCATTTGGCATTTTTCAGAATTAAAGACTATATATGCTGGCTCAAATATTGATTTTTTTTAATGTAGCTAAGTTATTTCTGGAGAATATCAGGTGTATGTATCGGGCACATAATAGATTTAACAACTGGGAAAATGAAAACAGTAAAGATTCTACTGAATGTTAGGTTTGATAAAGCTTATAAAAAAACAAAATATTATTATTGCCAGCCCTGGGCATAATCGCGATAGAAGTATTATGAATTCTTCGAAGACTTGTGTGTTACGTCAAACTTAAGTGCCAGGTCACCAATGAAAAGAATCAAAACAAAGTTTGTCGGCATTATAAACCAAGTATCGTGTAGTTAATTTCTGAAGATGCATTGTTTTGGCTGAACACATGTATTTTATGGGGGTCACTTTGACTAGTTGGTTTCAGATTTTAAAGTTGAACCAAGCGGCGACAAGTCTCTATAATAAAAAACAGTGTTCAAACAATATCGGGTCACGTAATTAGTTTTGTCACAGGAATGATCGGTTGATCAGTTCAGTTATAACTGTGTCTTTCCCACTGCAGTTATATATACATATACTTTCATTCATTCAAAAAAGAGTGTGCGATGATATGTAGTGATAAAAACAAAAGTCTGGATCTGTAATTGAGGATTATATTATTGTGAAGTATATGAGAACCAGAGACCTGCATAAAACACAAGAATATTGAAGGTAATTTACATAATTCTTCATTGAGAAGTCAGAAGATGCAAATCAGACCGTAAATAATCTAAAGATTGTTGAAAGATAAACGTCTGCAAGATGACCTGGTCAGTTTGAAAGGAGGTAATGGTAATCATTAAATATTTGTATCTGCTGTCATTCAGGCTTTATATTTTAATTAGAAATTTACAAAGTTACAATATTGGGATAAATTTGCTTGCGAGTGTTTGAGTGTTAAGGGACTGTTCAAAGTGATTTAAAATGTGATTACCAGGGTTGATTATATTCAGTATTGCAGTATTTTTTATACTTGGTTCAGATTTCAAAGAAATTACACATGTCTCAGATTTGAAATCATTGTGCAGAGGAATAAACATAACCAGTTAACAATGTCATGATTTCAAGGCTATCTATATTTGTTTATAATTCACAGAATTATAATTGATTCAGATTTTATCTCAGAAATAGTTTTGTCCTCAAATTCTCTGTTTGTTGTAATTAAGTTGATGCTCATATTCATTGACTTGGTGCTCACATTCATTGAGTAGGTGCTCAAATCTTGAAAGAGTTGTTTCTCTAATGCAGGAGTTGATGCTCCTTAGGGTTGAAGCCCTTAAAGATTATAAGTGTTTCAGATTTGTGAGGCTGGATAAGGACAGTAGATCCTAGCAGTGATTCTCACCATAGTTTTCTCCCTCATTGGGTTTCCACATCATATTCTTCTGTTTGATCTCTTGCTTTGTGGTGCTTATCTTCTATATTAAGTTTGGTGCTTTATTTTGATACACAGTAAGAAGTTATTGGTTAAAGGATGAAATTGTAAGAATTGTTTTAGTTTTATTTACTACTAATTAACCCCCCCTCCCCCCCCCCCTCTTAGTA
>MU226741.1:787060-798505 GCA_018584345.1 Thuja plicata | reverse complement strand
TTTTGTAATATGTGATTTAATTTCATTATTATTGATGGTTACAATTGAAGGTTGTTTACTTGTTTTACAAAATAAAAAATAATGTTTATCTTGGAGATTTGGCATTGATCAATTATCAAGCATCATAGATTCATACTATGAAATGATTTAGTTTTAGAATTATGTATATTTCTCTTATTTTTTGTATATATAATGCACACACACACACACACACACACACACACATATATATATACACTCACGAACCCATACGAATCCAAATGGCAAAAAAAAAAAATCACGAATCCACAAACCGGATTCGCGAGCCCGAATCCGTCCCCGAACCCGAATCGGCAACATAGCTTAAAGGTCTTCACACCTCCCCAATATAGAGGCATTTAGTTTTCAAAAGCTAGGTAAAGTCAAAAAATGAATATGATCCCTTCAACGAAAAAAATGACTTCCACCAAACCTTGCACTACTACAACCAAGAGCTTAACAGTTTGTTTTCAACTATCCAAAGGTTTTTGAATGGCTAGTAGGAGGAACTTCACCAAGAATCTTATTTAATCGACTGAAGAGGAATCCAGTGCTTTTGTTTAACATCCTCCTCACTTTAGTATTCAAAACCTTTGTCTGTTCCTTGCCCTTCTAAGAATGCAACATAAGTCTGTTCCATCCTTGACAAAGTGATACACATTTGCCTTAAATATGTCAACCTTTTAATTTGTTTCTTCTGAGACAACACAACACAAGGATAAAATCTCTTCAAATTCACATGGGAAGCTTCCTAAACCCTGTAATTTAAACAAACAAAAAAATTCACAGTTTTGCAGACTTAAAAATATTATCAAGCGGGTATTCGCATGAGTCGAGTAAATGAAATATACCATGCACTATTTTTTTGCTTCTCAAAGGATGAGCACAAGACCTGAAAGGTTCTCTTACAACCGATATTTATTAAGAATAAATCTTTGAAAGTAAAACAATCTAAACTAAATCACTGAATGCTTCCTAACTAGCTCAAAGGAAAGACAAGCTAATCCACATTAGAAAAAAAGGATAACAAGCTACTCTAAACATACATCCACAAAACAAAACAAAACAAAACAAAAAATCATATAAATGATAACTTTGAAACGCACCAAGTTAGTTGCTAAGACAAATTGCACATTCATACAAAGCTCAACACAGTTCTTTGCATAAACCCACTTAATAAACCTCAAACAAACTCGCATGAAACTTCAATCAATATCGAACTGATAATTTATGTAGCATAAGCTTCACTTCAACTACCATTAAAGTTTCCTGTACCCAAGGCACTTATAGATAGATTACAATAAATAACCTTTTAGGGGTTTGAAAATAATAAGTTATTATCCCCAAATCTCAAAATTTCAAACCAACCCCAAAGAGATACATAAAAGTCAGAAACAAAGATACTTTCCAATAAAACTAAACTAAACAAAGATAAAGAAAGCGCCTTAAAATAAACTCTTCTCATCCACCCAAAATAAACCATTTCTAGGTTCATGCAAATACATTCAAAGCAACACAAAATAAATACAATATCAACACTTTTATAAACAACAAACCTGGTGATAAAAGAAATCATCAAATATAAACCTCCTCCGGGCAGACACGGCTTCTTTTTGATCCTTTGGCCAATGAATGCCAAAGTACGCCTGCTCAAAGCAAAAGAATCACAGTTGAATTCACTACTGTTAGTAGTGCACATATAACACCAAAATATATTTGATAACAACATTAGTACTGATATAGAATACCTTCATCATGCAATATACAAGAAAGACTAACATATCATTTTAATGACTCCAGAAGTTTCATTAACGCATACGATCAGTTGTATGTGTTACAAAACCAAAAAAGGAAGGTTTTTCCCAGTGAAATTTTAAAATTTTCATAAAGGAAATTAATAAACAATGTCAATATTTACAAACCTTATTTAGGTAAATATAAGTGACCCTGAACATCCAAAGGTTTCAACAGTTTCCTTCTGGTTAAAAAAATAGCATTTGTTTGAGTAAATTAATATTTACTCTTATGCTCAAGTTTACTTAGACAATTTAATTTTTAGTTTTCGTACTTTGTCAATTGGTTATCTATCAACTCTCACTCCTTCACCTTATAAGCAAGGAATTGTACATTATGTTTCATATCTCAATATCAGTTATCTTTCTGATAATTTGTTTGTCTCTCGTGAAAGTTTATAACTGTGTGCTCATGGGAGGTTAATCACTTCTACATGGTATCAAAGCCATCTTACAGCAACTCCTTTCGCATCTAAGATCTTTCCATCATTTGTATTTGTTGAGGTCCCAATTTCGGATTGATGATATATGCACCATTTCATTTGGCGCATCAGTTTTAGATTCAAGTTCTAAATTATCTTTGCCTACGTATGTAGACCCCGGTTTGGTCAGTCGGCGCCATAGTTTGACCTGTATATTTGCTGGTTAGCTATTCCATTTGGCTGGGCAATATTGCTCAATGGCTGGCGATTTATCCCTGATGCACTCTATTTTCCTGATCGATATTAAGATCTTTCTTGGGACGGTTGATTGCTCATGTGGGTGGTTTTGATGCTTTCTTCCTTTGGTCGAGGCATTTACATATTGTCAAGCCCGCCATGTATTAATCTACCACCAGGAGCTCTTCTTTAAGGCCGTCAGTTACTTGTATTTAGCAGGGCCACGTTTATCCTTGGACCAGCTCATTGCACAGGCATTTGATTTGTCACATTTCCTTGTGGGGGTCGTTCTTATCACCAACAATTCAAATCATTTGCCATGCTCGACTCTTTGCATACAACTCTCCCTGTATTTACAGAACTGCTTAGGTTAAAGCCATATTTTTTACCCTCTCAGCCCAATCTCCTCTGTGGCAGATCTACATAATCATCTGGAAGGCGTATCTCTCTGCAGTGTGCATGTTTATGGTCTGTGACTATTTTTGAACACTGCATTGAATACCAACATATCACTAGGACCTGGTGCTTCATCAATCCTCTTCACCCTGATCAGCGTTTCGATCAATTTTAATTTCTTCTGCAGAACATTTTTTGAGCTCTTTAATTGGCAAATATATTTGATGCAAAACTTATAATAGCTCTCGCAAATATTGTCGATTAGGGTTTCATCTATGGTTGAATAGTGGGCTGGTGGGTCCCAGGACACTGTACTAGAATTTACTTGGGACTTTAGTCCCATATTGTTCCTATGTTGTGCTATTCTAAGCTTATTTATAAAATAGTGTCCAAAAAACCTAATGTGAGTAAATGTTCACGTGGCCGGAAGAAGCCTTCTCTTGCACATAGTGTCCCATGTTGCTGTAGAACGTGTTGCTTTTGTAGGCTTTGGTCTGAGCACTCCTTGGTGCAGCTTGCTAGCTTGGTGATTGCTTGTGGTGAGGCTTGCTAACTTGATGATTGGTTGTGATGACACATTAAAGGGTCCATATTTTGCAGCAATTGAGTTTTTTCTTTTTCAGAAGTTTACATATTTGTGATGGCTCTATCTCTATAATTTTTTGAAGAATTATAGTTGTCAAAAAGGGTTTTTTATTTACTTTGGAGAGGCGGAGTCTTAGGCAGTGGAGATAATTTATTATCACTCATCTGAGTGAGCTCTAGTTATTGCCCTATTTGTACAATGAGGTCCCTTTTCCTGACAAACCATGGGAGCGTAGTATTTGGAAAGGTTATAGGGCTAAAGTCTTTAAAGTCAGTTTTGAGAGTGTTGATAATGACATCTTGGAGTCTCTTATTCATTTTGAGTGCCCACATACTCTTTGGATTCACATTCAAGAGTTATTTGGAGATTATAATATTATGCCATCTCTTGATGCTCCTCTTTCTGGTTCCAATATGTATATTAATTTTTCAAAGCAAATCATTTATGTTTGTGATCCTTTGGAGGTTACAGTTGCTTAAGAGGTTCTTGATTCTTCGTCCAAGGTGATTGATCCGTCTTCTCTTGAGACTTCCATCATTCCCGATCAGCAAGTTTATTATTGTCTTTCTGATTGGGATTCCTATTTGCCAAACATTTGTTCATTGTTTATTGCATCTCATAGTTCAGAATCGGGAGACGCATTTGAGGGTTTAACTCTCCTATTTGATGATAACTGTGATACAATAGTTGTTGTTTACCCACTGGGGTAACTTAGTTTATTGATGCATAGACATTATATAGGGAATACAAATGACATAAGATAGATCAGAGAATACCAAAGCTTTCATTAATCATTCATAACTTGAGTACATCCACAATAGTCACTATGATATATCCTTCACAGAGAAAGTACATTGCTTATATAAAACCTGAAGGGGTGTGACCAAACATCGCCACCCATTCCCAACTGTCGTCCGGTAGTAACTAAGTACCGTCGGAACACACATAATACAACTAACACCTAACACACCATAAAGTAAACTCTAGCCTCCATAGCCAATCTGTCCTCAATAGCCATGCTGCCTTCTCCACATCCAACTACTGGGTACACTGAGCCAAGTATTGCTCTACTGCCTCCAACCTGGTGGTCAACTGCTCACGGGCTCTCTGGGCATCCACCACAGCAGCCTCATGTCCAGCCGAGACATACTCTGAGTGCCTCAAAGCGTAGTACCCTTCTATCTCTCTCGCCAACACTAGCACGCGGACAATCCATGCCTACAGCATCTTTGGGTCTCATTTGCTCAACTCTGTGTGTTCACAACCTCCAAATCCGTCTCCCTCGGCAGCTTATGGCTTCCCCTCCAATGCTTAGCTTTAGACTTTTTTCTCACCGTGCCGAAAAAACCCAACGCTTACCCTGACTGTGCCGGTACCCCAAACTCAAGGTTGTAGTTTGCCTCAAAAATAAAATGGGGGTCTGGGGGCAACACCCCCAACAGGGTCGAGGGGCAGTGCCCCAGGCGCGCTCCCTGTCGCAATTTTTGTCTGATGCCCTCTCTCCTCTGCCAACTGCGTTATGGTGCCTATGCAAATGGCCAATAACTATGTTTTCTTCACTACCTGCTTATGTCCTTCCCCTCGGTGCCATATGCTATTGACTGTTCTTTATCTGTTGTTGTCGTTGTTTTTTTTATTTATTATAAAAACGTCTTACCAACTGGCCGGGTCTGCCGGTGGGTCATTGCTTTGTCACCGCTCGTGATAGGGCTTCAATTTGGACCAATTTATTGTGTTGGGGACTTCGTTTCCATCGAGCGTCCATAATTTAATTGCCCTGTTGTCATCAACTTGCCTCACTCAACACGGCCCCAGCCACTTAACGTTAAACTTACCAGGCTTAATCTCATTCTTACCATCATATTTTAATACCAGTTGGCCCGGTGTGAACTGAACGCGTTTGAGGTGTTTGTCATGCCAAGCCTTCCGCCACACTTGTGCCCCCTCCGTCGCCCACTGTGTCATCCTGTGACGCTCATCTAGCTTGTTGAGGTTGTGCAGTCTTTCCCTGAGGCTTTCCATATCTCTGACTCTGTTCCCAATGGCTATCCTCAGACTTGGTACCATAAATTCAATAGGAACAACGGTCTCTCGCCCATAAATTAGGAGAATAAAGATTTTGAAGACTACGGCCTTCCACTCAGGATTCCAATCGTTGCCGACAAGAATGATCTTAGGTTCCTCTTCCTTGCCCAGATTCTTTGGTTTGATAGACAACTCCATATACTCTTCGATTACTTTCGCATCCCCTTCCTTGTATTCACCGTACTCCAGGGAAATGTTTCCAGCTCTTCCTCAATACTTAGTACATTGCATGTTGGTCGGAAGAGTTCGTTGTCCTCTATTTGCCAGTGGAAGAGACCGTTCATGGAGTCGGCGTCATCTCCCGAACACCCTTCCAATCCTAAGACGCCTTCTTCGTTAGGTTCCATACAACTCCTTCCTTCATCCCTTTGGTCGTTCTCACCGTCAGATTCTAGGTCTGAAGAAGAGGCTATCTCTTCGCTCACCATCTGGGTGCGAAGGTCGATGGTAAACTTCCTCCCCCCATTCTCCATCGAGAGGGTGCTTTTCTTCCGATTGTGGTTTACCTTCGTCGTGACCAACCACCCTCGACCCAGAATGGCATCGTAACCCTTCTTTTTCAAAGGTATCACCACAAAATCTAGTACAAATGGTTGCAAGCCAATGGTGACCCGTTGTGCCATCAGCGTTCCGAGGGGTTTGATACCCTGCTGATCGGCGCCCAATAAGTTGAAGGTTGGGGGCCACATTGTTGGCTTGCCCAATTTCTTCCATGTCTCCTCTGGAAGGACGTTCACTCCTGACCCTTCGTCCACTATAGTGTCTGTCAGGATGGTGCCAAGGATGCCCATCTCGACGACTGTTGGGTACTTACCATTGTTTACAGCAAGTATCATTGGGTCAATTGCAGACCCTCCGGGGATGTCCGTACTTGTGGTATTTGGCTGCGTGGCTAAGTTCTCCAACAATGTCGTTCCCAAGTGAGGCATGGTGTGAAGGAGATCATGGAGTTTCACTGATACCTCTACATGTACCAGTTGTCTCAGAATGTTTTGTTCTGCCTCCCTCCGGCCCGAGGTGGTGACCATCTCCCATGTTTCTTTTTGTGTCTTCATCGCCTTCTCTATTTCTTCCTTAGCCTCCCGTGCCCGTTGTTTTTCTATTCGAAGGTCTGGATATGTGGCTTGCTTTGCTTGCCCTCAGGTGACGGTTAGTACCGTACTTGTGCTTCCATCTATGTCTAGTGAATTAATGCTGAATTTCGGGCAGTTGGTATCCTCGTGGTTGTCAGGACCACACCAGCGGCATAGCTTCTGAGGGGTGTCGCCATTGTCGCAGTCCCTTGCAAAGTGGTCCCATGATTGCAACCTCGGCACTGGATCATCGGCCAACCCTTGGAGTCATACTGTATTCGACCCCTTGTGTTGGTGTTGTTGTTATTGCCCCTTCCGCCACCGCGTTGGTTGCCTCTGTACCCGCCCGAGGATGCATTATTGTTAATCTTTGTCGCCCCTGGTGTAGATGGTTGCTCTTGGGTAAATAGCACTTGTTGATTCCTCACTTTCAGGTTGTATGGGCATTCCTTGGTGGAATGGCCCATGATCTGGCAAATGTCACAAAATGCCTTTTTGGGACACAACCCCTTCGTATGGTCGCTCTCCTTGCAGTCCGTACACCACAATCATCTTCCCCCTTGCTGGTACCCCCTTTCATGGTCTTGAACTCCATCATTCTCTCCATGTCCTTTTGGAGTGCCAAGACTTTTTTCTTTGACTCACCATCACTGCTATTGTCACCGTCCGCAGTGTCATCTTCGTCGAAAGAAGACTTGGTTCTTTTCTTCTTAGAGGTCTTATGTTCACTCTCCAAGTCCATCGCCGGGTTATAGGCATCTTCGTATGAGGTGGGGGCACTATCTTCATTTTCCCCCGTAGGTTAGATTTCAAGCCCTCCACGAACCATCTTTTCTTCAGGCCATCCGCTGGTTGGCTCTCTATTTTCCGACTAACTCCTTCAGTTGGTGACCGTAGGCCCACACAGTCTCCTTCTTGCCTTGTTTGGTAACGTATATCTCTGAAACAATTTTATTGTCATCCCTCAGGAGTCGAAACTCCTTCTGGAATTCTTTCTTGAGTTCGTCCCAAGTGGTCACCTTTGTTTTGTCCACATCGGAGTACCAATCGATGGCTACCCCTCTTAGTGTGGCGGGAAACTGTTTCACCGATTATGCCCGGTCGGCGACTCCATTCGCAGACTAGATTGTCTCGCACATACGACAATGTTGTACTGGATCTTCCTTTCCATCTCTTGAAATTTTGGCAACTTCTCCTTGTTGGTCGCCATGTTTACTTTTCTAGGTGTCGGTTGTGTTTGCAGTACCGGTTGTGTTACAGGATGGGATGGTACTGCCGGCGTCGGTACCCCAGAAATGTTTCGTACAGTACCACTTGATGTCCCTGAACTACTGGAACTGTCCAGGCCTGGTGAGCTACTATGATCCCCGTGCCCCTCTATCACTTTGATACTCGCGGCGGCAACGGTATTCTGAGCCTTCCTCTGTGCGACTTCCTCTTCTTCCTTCCTTCGGGCTTCTCTTGCTTTCGTCTGTGGGGTTAAGGTTAAGGACCCGAACAAGCTCCTTGTTTCCTCTAGGCGGTCCTCGTCACTTCTCTCAGCCTCCCGGTCAGATTCCTCCAGACCCTTGCCTTCACTTACTCGCTTCGGTAGTCCTTCGGCGCTTCTTCTGAATCTCTCCCTTCGCTCGGCTTGTTGCTATGCGAGTACGGCTTTTCTAGTGGCTCACTTCTCCACGGGGCAATAATCAACACATTAATTTTCTTTTTTCTTTTTTTTTTCTTTTTTTTTAAAAATACTTTTATTCATTCATGTCGTTTTATTCCAACACTTCTCAATTGAGTGATTTCCTCAATGTAGTGTCTTCTCTTTCGTAGAGCTTCATACTTGCGTCGTCGGCCTCTGGGTTAATCTCACCAACTGGTAGGCCCATAGTGCCCGTACGCCATCTAGTTCTTGTCTTCCCAAGTACATCTAGGCAACGGCGCCAGATGTTTACCCACTGGGGTAACTTAGTTTACTGATGCATAGACATTATACAGGAAATATGAATGACATAAGATAGATCAGAGAATACCAAAGCTTTCATTAATCATTCATAACTTGAGTACATCCACAATAGTCATTATGATATATCCTTCACAAAGAAAGTACATCCACAATAGTCACTATGATATATGTTTCTGCATATTGTTTGGTTTTCTCTTTTGGAGAGGAGTTTTTCCCTTGTGGTTTTCTCCTTTTCTCCACTTTGTGAGAGATTTTTGTTTTCTTTGCATTTCCATTATACATGGGTACCTAAAATGGTTGTCGCCAAGACCCATATTGCATCATTGCTCATTTCGTATAATAATCTTCTCCCTAAGTTGCATTTAAGGGGGGATGTTGGAGTAAATTAATATTTACTATTATGCTTAAGTTTACTTTGGCAGTTTATTTTTTAGTTTTGGTAGTTTGTCAATTGGTTACATACCAACTCTCCCTCCTTGTCCTTATAAGCAAAGCATTGCACATTATGTTTCATATCTCAATATCAATTATCTTTCTGATGATTTGTTTGTCACTCATGAAGGTTTATGGCTGCATGTGCTCCTGTAAGGTTGATCACTTCTACAGCATTAACATGGAAAATATTTATAGTAAAACAGAATGAATATATAATGGTACCCAACTTAAACAGTTTATGAAACACCTGTGAATATAACAAAAAAGCTAAATGTTAAGCAGTTGTGTTTGTCAATAGGAGAGAAAAACAGCTCTTTTAGTACAACAAAGTTGTTACTCATAGATCCACGAGACTTGCTTAGAATTGCAGCACTACTAATTACCTTCATTACCAGAAACCAGACATGGAAAATATGACACAAACAACAAACTGATTAAAAACAAGGGTTGGATGAGGTTCCACAAAAGAAACAGTTTTTGTACACAATCATGCATTTTACATTTTCCAAGTTTTAACAGTTACCACTCCTACTCCATTGTGATGAATTTCTCTTGTTTAGTGATAGACCTGGAATATATGAACCCCCACAAGAGAAATTATTTTGCAGTACCATAAAGTAAATTAATAAAATTGAGATAGGTACAAGAACATCTATCACAAGATTAGACAAACTTCATGAGAAACAGGAACAACTGAAATAAACATTAACGGTTACCAAAACATATCATACAAAGTGTTGTTGACCTAGTCAAAAGAAGCAGATAAGATTAAGGCAGATTAAGATTACTGGAAAAAGCTTTTTGTCTGTACACGAAGAAAGAATGACGATTTTTAATAGTATTCATTTATACAATACAAAAATATGGTACGCAGAAGTTAAAAACAAGCACTGGTAAAACTTATTTTTTATACCAGCAGTGGTAGCATTCACGAGCACACGGGAAGTTCTTCCTCAAAATCTGTTGTTGCCAAGTGTAGAAAGATATGTACTTAAAGAGAACCTTGTTGTGTTATAAAAAAAGCATGTCGTACACCTTCCACAAGCAAAGAATTATTTTAGTTATTTAAAATGAATATATTTATTTCTGATGTAGCTTTAGGAGAAATGTTTAGTCACATTAAATCATAGTAACAAGAATTGCCCTTGAATCGCCTGAATCGCCGGTTCAGCAATTCGATTCACCCTCCCCGATTTTTTGAGAGCCGGTTAATCAGACCGGCGGTTCCTAGGCGTGAATCGCCAATTCAGGTGATTCATGTAAAAATCGCTCGAATCGTCATGCGGGAACCGCCATGAATCAGCCGCACGGCTAGGCTTAAAGTGAAGTCAAAAAATATTAAAAAACACTTGTTTTTTTTTAATTTTTTTGTCATTCCTCTTTCTTATAACCCTAAAGGGTCTTCTATTTGCAAGAGAGGAAAAGTGAGAGAGAAGAAGAGAAAAGAGAAAACACAAGTTTGCAACCAGCAAGAAGGAAGAGCATGAAAGACATCGAAAATCCATTTGGGGAGGCCATAGATTGCATTGGGAGCATTAAGGAGTCAATAACAACACTCCTCAACTCATTTGCAAGAGGTAAGTGTTCATTTTTTTTTTGTGTGTTAGTGTATTATTCGGTTTTTGTTAAATTTTTTTAGTTTTCATTTGCAAATCTTGAATGTTTTGAGTTTTAGTAAATTACAAAGTAGGCTTTGTTGTTTTGTATAATATTTTCAAACTTTGAGCTTGTATTTGAATTTTCTTAATTGCAGAAGCCTTAAATTTTATTTTTCACAATGGGTAAAAAAGATGAATGTTGGAAATATACCGAAGAATTTCCTGGAAGAAAAAAATTTCAAACAAAATGTATGTTTTGTAAAGAAATAAATTATGGTGGCATTTACAGATTCAAATTCCACATTGCTATCATACCTAGACATGATATCACAGTTTGCACTAAACAAACTCCTGAGGCAAAACGCACTTGTATAGTGGCATTAGAAAAATTTGAACAAGACAAAATAAATAAGAAAAGGCAACTTGAAGAGTTAAGGGCTATTGGCTCCCATGCTCCCACAGCTGCAGCTACACCTGCATCTGAATCTGCATCCGTAGATTGTGTTGGAGAGGGTTCTTCCAGGCCTCCTTTTCATCCTAGTGCTAGTGTCCGTGCTATTGTTGATGCTACTGCTAGTCGTTCTTATACTGAGAATGGGTCCAGCCACCTATTGCAACCTAGAGTGGGGAACAACAAATTGGATAATTACTTTGTGCCGCGCACTACTCCTGGCTCACAACCCACGCTTCAAAGCATGGGTTTGAACAAGAAGATTCATGATGCTGCCAGAAAAGAAATTTGCAAATTTTGGTACTTTTGCAACATTCCATTTATTGCAGCCAAGTAATTGATTCTTTTTTATTTGTTTTCTTTAAGTTTGAAGTTAAATTTTAATTATATCTACTTGTTT
>MU226741.1:757907-776742 GCA_018584345.1 Thuja plicata | reverse complement strand
GTTGTGAAATTGCATTAGTATACTTCATCTGCATTTCATAAGTCATTTGCATAGTCACACTTGCATACTTTGCATCTTCATATTGTTATGTTATGAGATTCATAAGATTGTGGAAATCATCAACATAGCATCTCTGCATTTAAATCCTGCCTGAGATTTCACTTGCCTGGGTGGAACTCGGTTTCCTCTACTGTTCTCTGGTTAAGAACATACTTGCAGTAGGGATTAGAATTGAAACAAAATTCATTGAATATTTTTCACATAGGGAGCTGTACCTCAATTCAGAGGGAAACTAGATATTCTCAGAAACAGTTTCCCAACTGTTGAGTAAAGTTGTTCTTTAATATAAATTGGGCAAATATAAGGAGTATAAAAGAAGAACAATCTGTTTACCAATACACTTGAAGTATATGATGGTATGATCACGATTCATGATGCTATGATTACAACTGCTTTTGTTGGTTAAATGGTTTTATGATACATTCTAATCTTAACTCTTGCTTCTAGGCTGCATAAATATGTGACGTATGTGATGGATTTATCATTTATGTTCCTTGTTTATGTATGTTAGCTTCTATTTGATGATGTTATAACGTGTTTAAGTTATATTCCATAAAGGGTGCATGAAATAAGTTTTAAATTGTTAAAATCTCTAAATTTCAAGGGTTTTTTAAATTTGTCGATTCATGGCTGATTCGATTCCGATTTATGGTCGATTCGCGATTCGATTCGGCCTTGCCGATTCTGATCCGATCCTTATTCTCGTTACTTTGGTTAGGAGTAGAATTAGGCTAGCCAAAGGAGAGACTTGATGAAATTGTTGTTAACATACTCACAAAATTATTCGTTCTTTTATTGTTAGCTTTCATGGTGAATATATGTGACATTTGGAGTATTGCGTGGTTTCTTCAATCTTTTACTTGGAGTAGATTTCATTTCATGTTGTTAGAAGTAGCTTAGTTAGATGAAAGCAATTATGGATGTTTGCTTGTTTGACTCAAGTATACTAGGCCACTAGCCTCCTTGTTAATTGTGAGGAAGTCTTGTGTGGTAAGCTAGTCATTGCACTTAAGTTCAATTGGCATTGGATCCTTAGTTTATACTTCCAAGTTAGATAAAGAAGCGGGTGTTGATATGAAAACCATTTGAGATCCTTAGAAGCTTGCACTAGGTGAAGTTGAGGTCGCTGATAAGATTTCACCCGGTAGAGTCAAAGTCATCCATGATTCCTTGCATTCCTAGTTAGAAGTAAGAGTAGAAGTAAGTTTAAGTTTAAGTCAAAGTTGAAGTGAAAGTTCGAGCTCGAAGTTATATTTTTCATTGCACATTGTGAAGCTAAATCTTTAGAAGTGCAAGTATGTTGATATCCATTGAATGAATTGTGTAAGTCCCCCTAAGTGATTACTAGCAAATCACATTATTTCACAGAGAGTGTCCACAATAGAAGGAACCTTGAAGTCATTTCATGATCTTACGTTGCAAGCTTAGCATGAGAGATGACCTTATATCAAGAGAGGATTGAGTATTTGGTATTTCATCTTGGAATACTAAGTGTTTGATTTTGCATGTTGTAGTGGAACAAAACTCACATCAACACATACAAAGCATAGAAATAAAGATAAGAAAAATCTCTGCGGTGAAAATCAATCTATCACTTCTCGAGAACACCTATATTCAGCCAATTCATTATTGTACTATAAAGGTAGACCCACAAAAGAACCTATGGGGGAGATTTGATTGCTTGGTTGCAACGTTCTCATCCTTATGAAAAGCCTTAACATTTTCAATTTCCTTTTGGATGGAAACATATATGTTTTGTCTCTTCAAATAGTTAAATGGTGAGATGGTTATAAGAACGAAAGAAGCAAATGAAGACACATAACAATCTCAAGAGAACCTCATCTAGAAAGTTACAGTTTCAAGTTATCTTTTTGTAAAAGAAGTGACTTACTTCACTTGTAAAAGTTAGGATTTTGACTTTTATTATGTAAAAGTTAGAGTTGGTTGTAAAACCATGAATAACTTCCATGTTCTAAATTAGTAGGTTACCAACCGGAAAAGGTAATTACAAGTTAGTTATCCAGGTGAGCCTATAAATAAAAGGTAACTTGTAATGTAAGGGAGGAAGACTTTTACAAGGGGGAAACTTTGCAGAATTTTGTAGAGAAACTTTTTGAGAACTTTGATGTTCACACTTTGTACCTAGAGGCTTTGAACTTGTACATTTTCAAAAGAATAATGATGAATGCATTTGATTCGTATGTGTAAAATGTATTTCTTGGTTACTATTATTGATTTCTCGTATGTTAAATTGATAATCCCTTTATGTTGATCTATTAGTCTTCAGTACAAATGATATATGTAAAAGATGAAGCACGTTTACACCCTGGTATCTTGGTGAGAAAGTGTTGAGGTTACCTATTTCCTCTTATGTGGAAATATGTTTCCTTTCTTTCATCATTTTGTATATCCAACTCAATCTTGTGCTTAAACCCCGCTTTGTAATTGTTATCAATCAAGGTATCTTACTTGGTATTTGTATGTCTACCAGTAAGGTTTTTGTTATCCTTATTTTCGTTTTATTTGTCTTCCTTTATGTACTTTTAGGTGAAAAGTACACAAAAACAACAAATACCCCTATCATACGAGGGAGTTGCCCCTCTCAAATGCAGCGGAAGATTGTGATCTGATTGTGATCTAATTGACATCTCTCCAACTATTGGTACAGTTGTCACTAGGGCAAACAGGGTCTATTTTGAAGAAGTATTCGTAGTGACAAATTTGTTTACCAACACTATTCAGACCAAGACTTGCCTAAGGGGTCACCATCCTTTGAAAACGTTGTGCACTGTGTACTACACACCTAATTGGACTACTTCCCTCTCACCCATGTTACAATTCTTCCACACTCTCGGGCATATGCGAACCCTCTACACATCCACTGTCTTTGGCCCTTGTGCCTTGGTTACATTCCCCATTCTTGAACTCCCTCCCATTTTGGTTCTTCTATTATTAACAGGTTCTCAATGCAATGAAAATTGTTCTCAAATATTTGGACCTCGTTCTCAAGGTCTTGTATCAATTCTTCCTCTTTTTTTTTATTCAGATTTTGCGACTTCTGATCGTTCGTAGGGTCGGCCCACTACACTGTTATACTGCCTGCTACCATTCTCCTACACGGTTTAGATCTCCAAGTTTTGTACAACAACGATGCCAAAATGTTAACTCCTGAAGTGAACAAAGTTGATTGCGCAAACTAAACAATATACCAAAACATACCATATATCAACACCAAATAGAAAGTAATAATCATAAGAATATGGTAAAAGTTATGATCTTTATTTCCAAATGTAATTTTTATAGTCCAAACAATCCTATCTTCTGAGGAACATAATAAGTACATATATCATCCCAAGTAGTTGGTTAAGAGTACCAACCATCGACAACTACCCAAAACTAATCGGAAGTAAATGACATTGCATTGCCAACAAAAGATTCCTTTACTAATTAATATGTTGATTTCCAAAACTCAGCAAGACTGTCGACTATAACAACCTTCATTAATGAGCTGATTTAACAATTTAGAATATCCAAAAACTAGTAGAGTTGCATTGGGAGATAATCTGAAAAAATGGATTGAGGAAATAGAAAAACATTTCATTTGTCTTCCTCATTTAGTGTAGGTTTTGTTTGTACCAAAAAAATTGCAACATTGATGTGTTTTTTTTTAATTTAGGAAGATTTATTAATTTTTAAAAAATAAATCACACAATATCCGACATAGGTGGAAAATCAAGGTTTTCTGGACACATGTGGGTGCAGTATCCGACGTGTATTTGTATCAATTTATAATACGGCTATGAGGGTACATGCGCCCAGGGAAGTGCAAACGTATATCCGGCTAATGAGTAAGGAGTAAATGTAACATGACCTTGCTTATATTTGAGCAAAAACTGAGACACCTTGATTAATTTCAACTTAAGATTGGTTTCCAATATGCAGGAATTCTAGATGACAAGGAATGCGCTTGAATAAGGTTTTGGGGAGTAAGTGAATCATTCCTTTCACTTTTACCTCTCTTATTCTTAACTAAGAAATTGCTGAGGTAAGTTACTTGTTTGCATACAGTAATCTTTGTCAACAGGTAATCTAGTAAAAAGGAACAATCAGATAGGAATGCCTTATTAATAATAGATGACCATAGCCATGTTGGTTAAATTAATAGCCTCAGTTGATCATAATGTCTAATCCTTTCTAGCTCTTGATCTACAGCATACCTCTTAAATTTTAGCATTCTGCACAAAGCATAATTAATTTGTTTATTACATAGCAAGAGTAATTATGTATCAATATATTTGTTTAATAATCATTCGTGCATTTGTGTTTCCAGACCTTCAAAAGATTGTAAACTTATCTAATACTTAAGATCACACTTCACATTTACAAAGACGTTACTGCAGATATATATATTTAGAAAAGGTTCAAGCTTCATGTTTACTTACTTCACGAAGCTTCATCAAGTTGAACTTAGCACAGACACTGTCGGGAAGGGGGTCAATATCCACAGGTAGTGAATCCAATATTCTGCTTTCAGAACAGAAGTAAAATGCATCGGTAAGGAAATTAATAAGCATATAAAAAAAATGTACATATCTCGACATCATATTTTTATGAGAGAAACCTTGCAGCATTTGATTTTAATATTCACAAAAAAAATCATTTCTAAAACCAGAAAAATTCATCTCAGGAAATACAACAATCCAAAAAAAATTCCATTCCTCTAAATAGCAACCTTTACAAAGCATATAATCTTAAAATGAGAATTCCATTTTACATGTAGCAGATATAGGATGACTATCTTGATTGTTGCTTTCCATCCCATGGTTTGGGATATCTGATCCAGAGACAATCCCTCTAGTTATACAACAAAATTTCTGTACATCCAAACCATTACCAATTTATGTGGTTTCATTTTTATCAAGATGCATGTCTCGAGGATTTAGCATTTCTATTGGCTTTTACATCAGGTATGGAAGTGAAGAATGCCCTATACACCTTAATTAATCATTAACACCAAAAGAATTGAATCATGAGAGTAATCCTTTTCAATGGCAATGATTAAGTACTATGCATCTTGATTGAATTTATGTTATCCACGCCAGGGCCAAAAAATCTCTGAGAGTTTTTAATTACTAAATATCCAAAATACCGTGGAAATTTAAGAATATCTCACCACCACAAAGATGAATCCCTGCATCAAATAAGAAGTGCTCTAGCAGAAGCTGCTACTGCAGTACAAGTAAATATCTCCTTTCAGACAAGGCAAGAAAAGATGGATTCACCTTCACAGTTGAAAGTCTAAGAAATCAGCATGCCATACAGTATCTCCAGACAGGTTTGATAAATAATGATCCAAACAGAATCAAATCAAACTCAAAACTTAAAAGCCATGAACATATCCCAAATAGACTCAAAAAGTCAACATATTCTAAAAGAAGATGTGAAATAATTCTGCAACTTCAGTACAAATATAGCAGTTTCCTTAACGGGCACTTGAACAAGCTGGCAGAAGCAAATATCTTGGTTTCTTGTGCATTTAACTCAAGTTATAAAATTAATCTGTTAGGTTCTACAGTCAAATAAGGATGCAAGAGTAAAACACTGAAAAGCTTGAACGTAAAGCTCAAAGGTATTATTTCCAACATAATTAGTTATGCATGGACTAAAAAAAATGTTTACTGCTCTATCCGATAAAATAAATACACGAACTAATAATAGATATGACAAGGCATACCAGAAACAAGAGTAACTATATCTTTATTCACACATGAAATAATTACAAAAGAAGACCAGAGATGGCCAGCCAAGGATCAGAATCAATCCAACTAGATCATACTACTTTCCTTGACACAACCTGTTAAAAAGACCTGACGGTTGCCAAGAGGAACACAACCATCAACCAACTGATGCCTATAACTATCTGGATTCAACAAACATTTAATATGAACAATTAATTCATAGTTGGATAAGCAATATTATCAAAACATAATAATAGACATTGTACACTGACTAAAAAAATGTGGATCTTACAATGAAAATTGTATCTCTCCTCTATTCTCCCATTGAAGCCAGATGTTATCATCAACAATAAAATTCTCCATAAGGTTATGCAGATGCTATAGGATGTAGACCCAAAGATTAGAGCTCCAATGGTTCTTAGGATGATAATCCGAAACAATGATCTTGTAGTGTTCATCTTTAAGGCAATTCACCCAAAGCAGTATGGACTCTTTACAAGGATGTCTATTGACAACCTTATACTTATATCCATTGTTGACAGACAGAAATTCATTAACCGTTGAGCTCCAACTATAAATTGAATTCCAAATTTTACTTACTTGTGTACTATCCCATAGAGACTGTGCTATTCCGGTTTCAGTAATTTGATGAACCTTCTTCTTGTTAATGTTTTGGCCTTTACGGCAAAGAACAATGCATTGGACAAAGTGGCAATAATAATAATTAATATATTGGATATATTATTCATATATTTAATTTTGATAATATCGGTTGGATAGTATAATAAATATAAAAGGTTATATTTATTATTAAGGATTGAGTATAATAATTAAATATGGAGCAAATAATATAAAAGAATATATTACTATTAAGGACCAAGTCGACCAGTCCTTGAGGGAAACAGTTATGACTATTGGAGAGTCATCATTATGTATAAATAAAAAGAGTGGATCTTGAGCAGTACTTGAAAACATAATGTGATAAGTACTTGAGAAAAATTACAATTGCATATTCTTAATCATTTTTCATCCTCTACTTGAGCGATTTACTTCAGATCACTTAGAAGCGAAATTCAAGGTTCGAATTGGAAGAAGAAGAACAGATCCAAAGAGCGAACTAGAGCAGATATTGAAGTGCGAACTATACCAATATGGAGCAGACCTTGATAGTAAATTAAAGAGCAGATTGGAGGCTACTAAGAGCAGAAAAACTACGGCAGAATTCAAGGACAATTTAAGTAGCCCTAACGGTTGAATTAGGGCAGAATTACAGCACCTTAAAAGGCCGAACTAAGGCAGATCAAGAAGGGCGAACTAGGGCAAATTGCAGCAGCCCTAAAAGAGCGAATTGAAGAATACAAAGTGCAGATTTGAAGCCAACAAAACGATAAATTCACACCTTCAAATCCGGGTATTATCTTTCTTTACTTGAGAATATTTATTATACCATGTGTCTTAGTGATTGAAAGACCTCTATAGATTGTATATTCCTTGCTATAATCTGAAAACATTAACATGGTATCAGAGCCTAGGTAGAGTAAAAGATCCATTTTTTCAGATTTAGGAATTCAGTCTAACTCTTTCAAAACTCAGAAATACTATGGCAACCGGGGTTTGGCTCAAATAGTAATTTGACTTTACATCTTATAACATTTTATGAGGGTTTTGATTTGCATCAAGATCTAGGATTTTACGCCTAATATTGATTGGCTCCTTTTTGTGAAACCATCTCATAATTGGCTGGAAAGATATGGGTAAAATTGTGTCAGTACATTCTTACATGTTTTGAAACTATACGATTGACCTTCTTAGGGTAAATTACAAAAAAACCGGAAACAAACATTGAGAGAGAGTCTAACCTTGTGGACATTATAAGGTAAACCTAAGCTTCAGAGGGAGAAGATAGGATCTGTATAAACCTCTCACCGTATTGTTCTAGAGGGAGTAGATCATCTTGAGTGGCACAGGCCCCAGAGATCATAACCTGGTATGACTTTAAACATTCATAAATAATATGAATCATGGGCATACTAACAATTTATCCCTATGTGGTTCTGCAGAGGGAAACCCACCTTAGTGCTTGACTTAAGAGGGAGTTTAATCATGGGCTCACTTAAACCTGGTTTCGCAGTATAAACGTCTTTCTTCACTTTTTGCATTCTAATTGTATGAATGTGCGGTATCATTCCTCTTGACATGGCTGTTTGACACAGCTAGTTAATTGTTATTAGCTGATTATGAATGTGTAGGACTGCATACTTCATTTTGGTATATATGTATTGGAACATTAACTATTTTATTGGATACATACAATATGATACCTTGACATGCATATATGAGGAGCGTACATTATGCATGGATGCATACTTTGCTTGGACATATGTATGGGAACATTCACAGCTGATTAGCATAGTTGTTTCTTTGCATACCTAACCGATTATTTGTTATGAGCATAACTGATTGACATAACTGATTATTTGTTTTTGGCATAGCTGATTATTTATTGGTTGATTACTTGCTATTAGCATAACTGGTTAAATGTCATTAATATGCTATTGGCATACTTTAGATATGTGGGAACATAAATAATAAATATGTTGGCATTGGCATGCGGGAATTTATATATGTTGGCATATGATTACATTGACATATTTTATAGCTGAACACATTTAGTTTGCACTTGGTTATATATAGCAAACTGGTCATATGGTTTCATAAGATAACATTGATGTGGTTATTCTTATGTTTATATGGCTAACATCCTTGTTATGGATCAGGTCTTCATATCATGGGTTTGATATCGGTTGAGTCCTTGTGACTTGTGGTTCTTGGATCCACAGGTTGAGTACATGGAGACATCATGGACTTGATGTCGGGAAGCCATTACTCGGAGCATTTAGTGAATATCATTCGGCCAATGCTGTTGATATCATGAGTTTGATATCGGTTGAGTCCTTGTGACTTGTGGATCCTGGATCCACAGGTTGAGTACATGGAGACATCATGGACTTGATGTCGGGAAGCCATTACTCGGAGCATTTAGTGAATATCATGGACTTGATATTTGGCCAATGTTGTTGATATCATGGGTTTGATATCAGTTGACTCCTTGTGACTCGTGGATCTTGGATCCACAGGTTGAGTACATGGTGACATCATGGACTTGATGTCCTGAAGCCATTACTCGGCGCATTTAGTGAATATCATGGGCTTGATATTCGGCCAATGTTGTTGATATCATGGATTTAATATCGGTTGAGTATTTGAGGCTCAGGAATCATAGATCCACAGGAGAGTATATGGTGACATAATGTATTTGATGGACTTGGTATTTGGTAAGCCAATGTTCTTGATATCATGGATATGATATGATGACATAATGGACTTGATGTCGGTAAGTTATTGATGAATATCATGATTGAGTCTATTAGACTCAAGGTTGAGTATGTGGTAGACATCATAGTCGTAATGACGATAGCCCAATACTCGGAGCACTTGATGAATATCATTGGTACTTGATATTCGGAATATTATCATGGATTGATGGAATACATGTGTGACTTATGTTTTCATCATGTTTGATAAGATGATAGATGTGATATCTAAGACACTATTGCATAAGGAATCCATTGTGGTTATGTTTTTGAGTCCTACTATAGATGGGAGATCTATAGGTTGATCTTTTCCTCAAGTCCAAGAGGGAGTGTTAATGTTTTGGCATTTACAGCAAAGATCAACGCATTGGACAAAGTGGCAATAGTAATAATTAATATATTGGATATATTATTGATACATTTAATTATGATAAAATTGGTTGGATAATAATAAATATAAAATGTTATATTTATTATTAAGGATTGATTTAAAAAATTAAATATTGAGCAAATAATATAAAAGAATATATTATTATTAAGGACAAAGTCGGCCAGTCCTTGAGGGAAAGAGTTATGACTCTTGGAGAGTCATCATTATGTATAAATAAAGAATGTAGATTTGCTCAAGGAACTAACCAAAAACATAATGTGATAAGTACTTGAGCAGAATTACAATTGCATATTCTTTATCATTTTTCATCCTCTACTTGAGCAATTTATTTCAAAGCACTTAGAAGCGAAATTCAAGGTTTGAATTGGAAGAAGAGCAGATCCACAGAGCGAACTAGAGCAGATATTGAAGTGCGAACTATACCAATATGGAGCAGACCTTGATAGTAAATTAAAGAGATGATTGGAGGCTACTAAGAGCAGAAAAACTAGGGCAGAATTCAAGGACAATTTAACCAGCCCTAAAGGTCAAATTAGGGCAGAATTAGAGCACCCTAAAAGGATGAATTAAGGCATATCAAGAAGGGCGAACTAGGGCAAATTGGAGCAGCCCTAAAAGAGCAAATTGAAGAATACAAGGTGCAGATTTAAAGCCAACAAAAGGATAAATTCAGAACTTCAAATCCAGGTATTACCTTTCTTTACTTGAGAATATTTATCATATCATGTCTTAGTAATTAAAAGACCTCTATAGAATGTATATTCGTTGCTATAATCTGAAAACATTAACACTTCTCACCAAAATAGATGTTAGGGCTGACCTCCTCAACTAATGAAGAGATTTGGTTCAACCCTAAAACAAAACTCTTAACATCCCTTGTAACGGAGGTGAAATATTGATCCATTAACCTCCCTGGTTTTAAAGATGTCATGAAGTTCGATTGTTCTTCCATTGTTGTTGTCTTGATTGGAATATAATGGTATCCATAATTTATTTGCATCAGATGTATGCTAGGAGTGTAATTGTTCCATATCAAATTCAAACATTCATTGCTTGGTTCTTTCTCCAAGGAAGGAATCCATTTCTTATCTTCATCCCTTTGTAATTCGAATGCATAATGTGTAGTGATGGCATTATGCGGGTTTGACAATTTGTTTCCAAAGGTTTTCATTGCTCCCTTGATTGAAGATGCAGCAGCATCCCAAAAAAAATTTTCATCTTTGTTGTTGGATGAGTTCAAGATAGCCTCTTCTTTTAATTTAAAGAGAGGGTTGTCATAAATGTCGTTTGCTTCCATTCCACACTAAGGGTTATGGATAAGTTGAAGTATATCCCAATTCCTAAGATCCAACTTATCTTCTCCCAATCTTTCTTTATCGGATTGCCTGGGATAACACTTGAAGTCATAATCAACTCTTTATGTTTTACTAGGTTCCATTACCCTGCCACGTTTTCTTGATGGTGATGTCTTTTCTACACTTCTTATGTTGTCCACATTTTCATAATGACTTGCAGACTTTCTTCTCATTTTCATTTCATCTTTCCACTCCTTTAATGTCAATTTCCCATGTTTACCAACCTCAAGAAGATGAAGTGGAATACACGAAGGGATTGATATAGAAGCATTGCTTCTCTCATTCTCAATCATGAATGCTAAGTGTTCTTTGGAAGGTGAAAGAGAATTCTAGTTGGCGACCTTCACATAAGCTGAATTGCTCCAACCTTTGTTATGTCATCTCCCGCACATGATCCTTGCAATAATATTAGGTCAACCTTATCAAACTCATGGATCCATTTTATGTGAGGAGTGCATGGGTGAGAATCCTAATGCAGTTGTTGTATTGCAATCATTAATCTCATGTTCCTTAAAGTGCTCTTTCTCTTTGCGTCCCCTTCTTAGGTTTGAGTGATGACTTCTTTGCTTCTTAGGTAGGTACATTATTCGATTATGTCGCCATTGATAATGTAGATCGCCTGAAGTACATTCATTGCTCTCTTGTCATTCTTCCTTTGGCAGAAAACTAGCCTTGTCTTTAATTCCTTAAATGCTTCCTCCCGCGCCAACCCCTAGGTGTACGGCTCTCCCTTCTGTGTCAACTTATCCAGTGGGTACGATACTTAGCCAAAAAATTTGATAAACCTCTTGTAGTACCCTATGTGCCCCAAGAACGACTTCACCCCTCTAATGTCCGTCGGTGCTTCCATTTCTACAATCACCCGTACCTTGTCAAGGTCCATCTTCAGTCCTGCCTTGCACACAATATGCCCTAGCAACTTCCCCTGTGGCACCATGAATCTTCATTTCTTAGGGTTCAGTGCCAGTCTCGCTGTTCTGCATCTCTCCATGCACTTCGTGAGAGCCACCAAGTGTGTGTCATGTGCATTGTAGATGGACCAGTCATACAGAAATACCTTGAAATTTCTAACAGACATTTTACAAATATGCGCATGATTATCCTCTGCAATGTTGCTACCGCATTACAGAGTCCAAAGGGCATCCTCTTATAGGCATAGACATCGTCCACCATGAACGTTGTCTCCAATTTATCCTCCTCAGCTATAGATATCTGATTGTACCCTGAAAATCCTTCCATGAAAGAATAGATTCAATGTCGTGCCACCTTTTCGAGGATGTTGTCTGTGAAGGGGATCAGAAAGGGGTCTTTGATGCTAAATTCATTGAGGCATCTGAAATCTACACATGCGAATTCGGTTCGCCTCCTTCAACACTATAACTATGGGAGAAACCCATTCACTTGTTTGCACTATGAAAATAATAGCCGCGTCCAAAATGCGTTCAATCTCATTGACTCATGCGACATAGTTCTTAGTCATCAGGTATGGTCTCTTTCGTACAAGTACAGCTCCAGGTACCAACGGGATATGGTGCACACAGCTCCTCCATAAAGATCTTAAACTGGCTTTCAAGACAAGGTTCCTATCATCACCAACAAGAATGTTTCTTGGATTTGCCTCATCGCCAAGGTTTGTAACTTTTAATGAAGGTTCCTCATACCAAATTGGCTTCTCTGTGTCAAACTGGTGTTCAAGTGTCTCGTTTACTCGGGCCTCCCCTTCTGTGTACTCTCCGTACACTGGTGGAAACAAGTCCTTTTCCAATTCTTCTTCAATTTGCAGCATATTGCACCCGAACATCTCATAGTCTTCCCTTTGCCAATGAAAGAGCCCATTCAACGAATCAGTTTCATCTTCAGAGCACCCCTCTAGTTCAAGGATGCCTTCATCGTTTGGTTCCATTCGACACTTACCCTCATCTATGTGATTGCCTTCACCATTTGACTCTGACTCAGAAAAATAGGCGAGCTCTTTGCTCCCCATCTGTGTCCTGACATCTATGACAAACTTCGTCCCTCCATTCTCCATTGATAGCGTATTCCGCTTCCAGTTGTGATTGCCCTTCGCTGCAACAAGCCACCCTCTACTCAAAATGGCGTCATATCCCTTCTATAAGAGAATTACAACAAAGTCGAGGACAAACGATTGCATGCCAATGGTTACTTGTTGTGTCATCAGTGTCCCGAGGGGCTTGATTCTGTGTTGGTACGCATCTACCAAATTAAAGTGGGTGGCCGAACCGTCAGTTTACCAAGTTTTTTCCACGTCTCCTCTGGCAGGACTTTACCCCAGAGTTGTCATCCACAATAGTATCCACCAGGATTGTCCCGAGTATACCCATCTTGCCAACTGCAGGGTGTCAACCATTGTTAACCGCCAATAACATAGAGTTTGTTGCAGAACTACCAAGGACATTTGTATGCTCGATCCATCTGACTCGGTATTGGTACTGGTACTGAACGGAACAATAAGTGCGTAACTAGGGCATGGTTTCAAGGTCCTTAACCTTCATCAGTACTTCCACTGCAAGATTTGCCTAGAGATATTTTATTCAGCTTCCATGCAGGAGGTGCTAGCCATCTCATGAGTCTCCCGTCGTTGCGTAATCATCTCCCTTCAATTTTTACCTTTGCATCCCATCCGCACTGCTTCTTCGAACAAGGGTCGGGATAGGTGGGCTTCTAGGCTTGCGATCGTGTAAGGGCCAGTACATCTTCATCCGTCCTTGCTCCTTCAATATTCAAAAAATTGACGCCAAGTTTCGGGCAATTTGCATCCTCATGGTCCTCAAGACCATACCATTTGCACGACTTCTGCGGGGTTTCTTCTTTTGGAGAGTCTTGGGCAAAGTGCCCCGAATGGTTACAGGCCCTGCACTGATTCATCGGCCGACCCTTGGTGTCGTACTAGATCCGGCTCCAATTATTATTATTATTATCTCATCCTCCTCGTCAGTTATTCTGGTACCCGCCAGATGATGCATTATTATTTGTTGGTTGGAAAGTGCCCGCTATTGTGGACACCTGCTCCTGTGTAAACAATACTTGCTAGTTTCTTGTCTTCATGTTATAGGGACACCCCTTAGTCGAGTGCCCCATAAGTTGGCAGATGTCGCAGAACACTTTCTTTGTACAACAACCCTTTGTAAGCCCCTTCGCCTTACATTCTGTGCACCACAACTTTCCCTCGTCTGTCTTACTAGGACTCCCCTTGATTGCCCTAAATTCCTTTATCATCCGTTGCATATCTTTTTGGAGAGCATGTACCTTTTTGCTAGATCCTTCGTCGTTGTTGCTCTCGTCTGAGGCGTCATCGTCATCCGACAATTTGTCCTTTTTCTTGGAGGTTTTATGTTCGCTCTCCAAGCCCATGGCTCTGATGTATGCGTCGTCGTATGATGTGTGAGGCACGATCTTCATTTTCTTTCGAAGGTAAGGTCTAAACCCCTCAACAAACAATCTTTTCTTTAAGTCGTCGATCAAATGGATGTCCATCTTCCCGAGTAGTTCCTTAAGCCGCTGACCATAGGCTCAGACCGTCTCCTTCTTCCCTTGCTTTGTGCTGTAGATTTCGGCAACAATCTCATTGTCATCCCGCAACAGCCGAAATTCTGTTTGAAAATCCCTCTGTAATTCATCCCACGTGCTAACCCTTGTTTTGTCCATGTCAGAGTACCAGTCCATGGCTACTCCCCGCAATGTGGACGAAAATTGGCATACCCATTCATCCTAGTCAGTGACCCCGTTTGCTGACCACATAGTTTCACATGTACGACAATGTCGGACGGGATTGTCCTTCCCGTCGCCTGTAAAATTTGGAAATTTTTGTTTCTGTGACATGGCTATGGTTCTATTCCCCGCTTGTTTTAGTTGCGGTCCCAAACCGGATGGATTAGAGCCATACAAGTTCATCTAAAAACCGTGCCCCTGTATCCCTACGACACTCCTGGCTGCATCGGTATCCTCTACCTCCCTAACCTCTTCTACAATCCTTGAGGCTTCCCTCGCCTCCGTGCGCGGTGTAAGGGATAAGTTCCTTAACCGATGTTGGGTCTCTTCAATTAAATCTAACCGATGTCGGGTCTCTTCAATTAAATCTTCACTACTTCTCTCCCTATGATGCCCATGTGTACCATAAAATACACCATCGGCTTCTGCACCTACTTGGTCCCCTTCAGGCAACCCTTAGTCTGGTCGTCTCTCGGCAAATCACCTCAACCTCTGTCTTCGTTCAGCTTGTTGTTCAAGTATCAAGGCTTGTTGGGCGGCCTCACATTCTTCTATGTACTCCTTCTGATTTCTATCTTTATTAGGAATGTTTGGCATTAAATAGTCCTTTCCCAGGGGTTTAGAATACGTTGTCTTCTCCTTGTTTCGTCTCGTTCCTCCTCTTCACGGCACCTATTTTCTTCGTAATTGTGGAGATTTCGCTGGCATTTGTATTCACGGTTAGTCTCCTCACGACAGTTTTGAGGGGCAAGGGACATTTGTGCTAATAGGCGAGGGAGACGGCTCATCAACCGATTTACAGTCGGACTCACTCCGAGGGTGTCCCACATAGCACTCTGTGGGACTTCTCGCGCGGCTCCCCTCCAGACGTGAGTCTCGATGGAGGCTTACAACAATGCCACAAAATCCAAAGTCAAGGCACGTTCTCCCTCAAAAAGGTCCTCAAAGTCGTCATCATGTTCCCTGCTACTTGCATCGTCGTCTACTGGTTGGCCCATTATCTACTGTACGCCATCAACACTCTGTTACTTCCCGAGATTGTATCACCAACGGCTCCAGATGTTTGCCCCGTAGGGTAAATGAGTTTAATGCATAAGCGAACAATAACTTTAACAGAGAACAATGTCCCAGAAAACTAACAATGCTTTTATATTATTTCATTCAGTGCTTTACACTGTATGCCAACAACTATACTGTGCCACAATGTCTATCTCCATAACATATCATCTGAAGGAAATACATGACATATATAGAGCCTGAGGGGGTGCGAGGCAACCGTTGCAACCATTCCAACTACCTACCCCTAGGTTACACTAACTAGCATAAACGACACATTAACATGTTTTACCAACAACAGGGATGATGTCTTGAACATTCATCTCCTCTTTCTTCTCCCTGTTTTCTATGATCCTTATTGATCACGGTTGGTGTTAATAACCCCAATAGTTGAGCCAATTTTTCTTGAATGTTTCTATGTTCTTTGATGAACTGATCCAAACGATTGTTAAGTCTCTCATTCTCTCCCATTTTGAACCTCTTTGTTATATTAGTTCCTCAATCGTTTCCATCTCCACAAGCTGGCAGAATTCTATGCTTTGATACCAATTTTCATGTCCCATTTTCTGTATTAAGGAACACTATAGGACTTCCCACAATTATTTATGTAGCAAGTAATGGAAGATAAAATAGATTCTTAACTCCTTTGCTAATGAAGCAGGTAATGGAAGATAAATATGAATAATTGAAGCTAATTCTAAATACATATGTAGTATGATAAATGAAATTATAATGTCCCATAGACAAGGCAAATGTTATTCAATGATTGTGTAAACAATCAATAATGTATTTGTTGTTTCTGATATAACAGGGAATATATGGAAAACTGAGATGAGTCTCAGTAATTACGTACTGAGTGTTGTGTCTAATCTGCAATGAATTATATGCAATTGTATGCAGGTCATATCTGATATGGCAATCGATATATCCTTTGCTAAATGTTGATAAGGCTATGTCTAATATGGCAATAAAACTATGCACTGGGATGTCATTTTTTACTATGACTTTATACACTTGCACCAAAGGGATCCTGAAAGGCAGAGTGCTCTTCTTGTAATGTCCCCTTTTTAGCCAATGCCAGTGGTTGAGTGGTTAGCCATTCATTGCAACCCTTGTGGGCTAATGTCACGGTTTGAGGTTCTCTAGTTTGAGTCATTACCTTTGGCAGAGGTGACATTACTTCTCTTCAGTGATATTACTTCTCTTCAGTGATATTTGGGCTCAAGAACTTGCATTTGCATTTACTGTTTGGCTCATTTTAAGGGACTTGCTATTTATCGTACGTCAATTTTCGTCAGTTACCATTTTTGGTAGGGCACTTGGGTGTTTGGCTTTGGCAGTGAACATCTGGATTCAAAGTTGACCACTTGGAGAAATTTAATAAGCTAATCCTCTGTTATTTAGTTATTAATTAAGTTCTACTTAATTAATATTATTAATGGCTTATTATAAAGTTTTGTGGCGCCAAGTTCATTTAATGAATATTTTTTGTTTGAATTGTGGCACCTAGTATTAGACGGAGTTATTATTTAATGTGATATTCAAACTTCATTAAAAGCACATGTATTTTCAAATTATGTGAAGTGTGAGGCTGAAGATTCATGGTCGATTTGTCTATGGGAATGTATAAAGCCCAAAAGCCAAAATCGATCCATTCTATGCATTCTTGATTATTGAAATGGGTGAGAAGTTTCGTGAGCAAGGATTTCAGAATTTGCAGCTTAGAGGAATGAAAGTTTTCATGAGCTTGGGCAATCAGAGATATTGAAAGACCCATCATTTTTTGCAGCTAACTATGGCTTCATTCAGGAGCCATGAATGGAATTAAATGCACTGAAAATTTGGAGGTATTCACAGTAGTTTTTACCAGAGTAGTTACAGAGAATAAAACGGACAATTTGTGAAAGAACCCCAACAGGTTCTAACTTCACCCTTGCTAAAATGTGATATTACTTGTTGATTTTCAGACTCAAGGAATATTGTCAAACAGTTATCATGAAACCTTCGTCTTTCTATCTTTTGTTTTCAGATTGTTTTTGCTTGCTTGGAATGGTTTTAAATGAAGTTTAAATTCTTGCAAATGATTACTAAGATATCTAGGCAAGAAACTAAAATGCAAATGTAATCTTCTTTGTCTTTATGAATGCATACATATGATCTCTACATGTAAAATGCGCACCTACATCCAATGGACATTTTCACAAACACTTGGCATGCAATCTAATGATTTAATATTAACTGAAATGAATAACTACAGCAAAGGCATTTCATCAAACAGTGATTATGCAACCTTGTACCTATCCACAAATACTCTATTTGCAATTCAAGTATTTGAATTCAATTATAATGATGAACAATGCTTTGAATAACTAATTAATTGCAAATTATTAAAACCTGGGACTTATCGCAAGCACTCCCAATCATCCCCAAATGGCAATCGCCACCTTCTGGAAATGTGCATAAACAAAGGCAAATCCTGAAGCTTAATATTGGAGGCTCTCTCCACACAAAACGAACCCCCACGCTGCTAAACTCGGCCCCTTTTAAACTGAGTCGCTGCCTTCTATATGTATGGTTTGGCTTGTAGATAAATCGCTGCTCCTTGGACACCAAACATAGGTCTTTAATTCACTGTGTCTGCAATTTATTTAATTTTCTGCCTTTGTAGATGTCGCTAAAATGAAATGGGGCTGCTAGTTATTGACCCCTATGAAATATCAACCTATTATTGGTGTGTGTATCCTAAGAAACATGGGTCGTGAAAACGAGACTAGGAGTTTGTGAAGCATGATATGAAAGTGTTGATTGGATTCCCATAAGTAATTGAATCCTTGTTGATTTAATTGAATTCTTTATATGTTTTTTTGGTGAATAGTTGTATGTTTCCGGCATGATGCCGAGTGATTTTTTATCCCCTGGTCCTTTTTTCTGAATATTGTACTCTTTTTATATATTAATTGAAAAGGCCTCTATTCATCAAAAAAAGTTCTGAAATGCTAAGGAACTACCTGTTGATGTGAGTTTTGTACCACTACATAACATATAGGACTAAACGCTTGATACAGGATATCAAACACTCAACCCTCTCTTGAAAAGTATATACTCACGAGGGACGTGAGGAAACACTCCAAG
>MU226741.1:671656-687595 GCA_018584345.1 Thuja plicata | reverse complement strand
GAATTCATTGAACTCATTAGAAATGAATTCTCCTCCTCTGTCAGATCTTAGACATTTTAGTTTCTTTCCTGTTTCCTTTTCAACTCTTGCAAGATACCATTTGAATTTCTGAAAAGCTTCTGATTTTCCTCTGAGAAACATGACAATCATCATCCTGGAATGATCATCAACAAACAGAATAAAATACGTCTCTCCAGTATAGCTTGTTGTTCCAATTGGTCCTCAAAGGTCAATATGTACCAATTCCAAGATTTCATCAGTATTGTAATTCTTGCTCTTGAAACTTGTCTTGCTCATCTTTCCGATTTGACATTGTTTGCATATTGCTAACTCGGGTTTCTTCAAGATAAGAATACCTCTAACTCTCTTGTTCTTTCTTATGTTTACCAAATTATCAAAATTTACATGACACAACATTTTATGCCATAGCCAACTTTCTTCTACTTGTGCAACGAAGCATGAACTTTCAGTGAGATCAAGATAGAATAGATTACCTCTTGTTCGCCTGCCAGTTCCAACTAGGTTCCCTTTACCATCCAGGAGCTTGACCTTACCATTCATGAATTCTACCTTGAAGCCAATGTTGTTCAGTTGTGCTACACTGAGTAGATTTCTCCTTAGTCCTTCAACCCAATAAGCATTATCACATTTGATTACTTTTGTTAGAGTAACCTTTTCCTTTCACAAAGCAGGGTTCATCATTCCCAAAACTGACACCCCACCATCATAGTGCTCAAGATGTTCAAATTTTGTCTTATCACCAGTCATGTGATGAGAACAACCACTATCAATTATCCATATGTCATTTTTATTGATATGTGAGAAAAGTGTTGTTTTTTCATCTTATTCATCTGACTCATCCTTAATAGCAATATAAACCATTTCATCTTCTTCTTCATCACTATCAGAATCCTTAGCAATATAACAAGACTTCTTACCTTTGTCCTTGTAGCTCTTGTAGTTCTTGAAATCTTTCTTGCCTTTGTACTTGTTGAACTTTTTCTCATCTTTGTCTTCTTTGTTCGGACACTTGGCAGCAATGTGACCAACCTCATTGCATGAAAAACAAATCAATGGCATTTTACCTTTATATTTTCCTTTAGCAACTCTCCTTGCAAGTAATGCTTCAATGATATCTAGATCTTCATCATCAGAATCATCATCACTATCACTTTCAATCTGTTTCCCTTTTGAGTATCTATCCTTCTTACTAAGGTTTAATTTTGCTTTTAATGCAGACTCAAGATTGCTAGAGCTAGGAGAATAATTGTCAAAGTTGTCCAGCTCAAAAGTTGTAGGCCATCCAACTAATGTATCCACAGTTATATCCTTATTGCACCTCATCTCTTGAATAGATGAAACTCTAATAGCATAGATAGGAAGTAAAGTTCTTAATACGTTGCTGACCATTGTTGTATCTTCAATTATTCCTCCTGTAGCTCTGATGGCGCTCACAATCTTCTTGATTCTTTCACTGTATCTTGTAATGTCTTCTCCTTTCATTTTCATCTGGTCAAATTGTCCTCTGAGACTTTCTGTTGTGGCTCTCTTTACATTTGCATCTCCTCCGTGAATGTCCTGTAATTTCTTCCACATATCATAGGCTGTAGGGCAGTCCTTGACTTCATCAAATTCCGAGTAGCTGAGTGAAGAAGCTATATAAATCATCATTATGTTATGAAGCTTCCATTCCATCATTTGTTCCACAGTCATAGTTGTTGTTGGTTCCACATATTTGTTGTCCAAAAATTGCAAACCAGCATCTCCAATAGTAGATAGATGTAGCTTCATCAGCTCTTGCCAAGCAAGGAAGTTGTCTTTGTTTAGCTTTGGGATCTCCCTTCTGTAAGAGATCTCTGGTCTTTAGCTAAGGCCTTGAAACCTTCTCTGAAAGCACTTGAAGCTCTGATACCAATTGTTGGAAATGACATAAGAAACTAAGAGGGGAGGGATGAATCAGTTACTCCAAAACAAATCCCTTGTCCCTTAGATGTCTTAAACAATATAACATTGTTACTCGGTCAATTAAGATATTCTTCTATAATTCGGGTGTTAAAGCAATCTTTATGATATCCAACGTAATTATACTTTAGTGATTACGTGCAGAAACATAAAGCATGAAACAAATAACATATACAGAGGTGACACCAAGATTTAACGTGGAAACCCAATATGGGAAAAACCACCAATGTAACTAGTTACTGTTTTTCACTCTTCTGAAGTGAGCCCTGTTAGGAGCCAACCCTATTAAAGGTTACAAAACACACTGTTAGGTGTGACCCTGTTAGAGGATTTAAATCACCCTGTGAGGAGTGGCCTTGTTAGAGGTTTTCAACACTTCAACATAGAAATGCTACCTTGTGAGAGGATTTACAAAAAGACTGTTAAGTCTACTCTGTTAAGAGATTTGAGATCACTGCTACAATTGTTAGAAAGTAACAATGAATTGACCTGTATGTGTAAGCAACTGTCTTTGCTGATTCAGATCTCTGTTCTGATTATAACTGGATCCTTGCTGATCAAATATTCTATTGCAGCTCCGAGTGTTCTGTCCTCAATCAGAATCCCATCTGATTTCGCCTTCACTCTTCATATCACAGAAGTCCACACTTCTGCTTCTCTTCAACTTTTCATACACTCGTACTCCTTTTTTTTTATTCAATCCAAAACTTGACCTTTCATATATATGATAAGCCTTGTCAAGTCGGCTTGAATATACTTCTAAATAAGTAAAAAATCACAATTCAGTCAACCTCATATAACCAATTAATTATAGAATGTAAACCATTGTTAGTCGGCTGACACTGAATAATCAACTCGGTTAACACTGAGTTTCTTTAATGCCCGACCATGACTGAATTGCTCGAGTGACTCGGTCAACACTGAACATCTTCAATACCCAACTTATCTCGGTCAACACTAAAAACTCTTTCCATTCACCAACTGTGCTCGGTCTGAATGTAGACATTAGTGTAACATCACTAGATAAGTGTAAATACATGTGTAACATCAATGACAATACACAATTGAATAATTGTCTTCAACAAGAGGACCCTGTTGTGGGTTGTGGCCCCGTTTTGAGGGACTTACTATTAATAGTAAGTCAACAGTTGGTTCCACGGAGCTCAAATGATTTAGAGGAGTTATATGATGCTCTCAAATTTTATTTCCGACTTCCAGTTTGGGCTCCAAGATTCTTGGAGGGAGCGTCCATTTTTAGTAAGTCACCCCGTCCGGATCATTCATCATATTTCATCATCAGGATCACTCTTGTGCTGTCAGAAATTTGATTCTAATACTTCCTCAGTTATTTTCGCAAGACAGGTGAATTATTATTGTTATTTAATTAAATCGGCTAAGGTTGCTATTTTTATTGGGATTGTATCTTGGGCATCTTAGTGTTATAGCTCGTCGGAACCAGGTTGAGAATTTTTAAATCATGAGTTCATAAAACAGGGACCCTATGTGTCAGAATATTGTTATTTTAATGAAAGGATTGTTTTTCCTCATTAAAGTGGATAGAAATATAATAGTTTATTATATTTCAAATGTGCACATAAACCAGTCTTTATGCAAGTGAAAAGTGTGAAGATGAAGTTAGGGATGGATTTGTGAGGAAGAGTTTATAAAGGCTCTTGGAAGAATTCGATTATTCATTATGCTTATCACTCTTTGAAATTGGTTTTAAAATGGTTCTGAGTTCTGGAGTTGAGGGTTTTGAAATTTCAGCAGGACGAATTGTAAATTCTTCATGGGTCCTTTCACTTTGAGTTGGATTTAATTGCCAATGAATTGTGGTTGAATTGCGGCCAGCTTGGTTGATGCCTGAAGGAATTTGGGATGCCATTAATGGGAATTGAGAGCTGGAGTGTTGGATGCCAATTTGAATGGTGCTGATTTTTGGTTCAGATTGGACGTGGGGCTTCTCCTCAAGCAGCTGCCACCTCTCTTAGCACTTGCGGCCAGAGTTTAGTGCTGGAAACATTGATAGACACCCTTTCTCTCTACTTGCGGCTAGTATGGTGATTGTTGAAAGTAATCACATGTTATTTTAGTAATTTATTTGATGGCATTGGTTATGTATAATTTGTTATTAGCAACTGGGGTTTTGAAATTAAATTAAAGAGAATGCATGGTTATTTGTATTTCAATGTAATTGATTGGTTAAAGAATATTGGTGAAATCATTGTTTTACCTAGCAAACTATGTTAAAAATTCATATCATTCTACAATTCCAAAACAAATACAATTGTTGCAAGCAAATTCAGAGATAGAGCCAGGCATGCTCTTTACATACAAAGAGCACATCCGGCAAATCATTCAGCGCAGATGGGACAATCTGAACATGCCCTTGCACATGGTTGCTTATGCATTGAATCCTAAGTGGTACATGCTTAGACCTAGTAGAGTTACATCGATTGAGGACAATGAGGTGAACGAAATTTTCATGGATATAAGGTTATAAGGTTGTGGCAAAGGCGGATATGAGAACTATGGCACAGGAGGACCCAATTTTTGTGGTGGAATTGTCATGGATAGAAATCAACGACTACCACACTAGTCATTCGTCTTCTATCGCAGGCTTTTAGTTCTTTAGCTTCAAAGAGGAACTGGTCCACTCAGAGCTTCATCCACTATCTTAAGATGAAAAAACATACCTCTAGGAGAGCAGAGAAGCTAGTGGTTGTACATAGTTCCTTGCGTATCATTGATCGCATGACACATGTGACAAGGAGAGCCCAGCAGCACAATGGGATGTAGAGCCAAAGGAGCCATCGCAAATTGACAAGGATGAGGATGCAACGGCTTCAATTGTAGGGCTGGTTGGTGTTCATTTGGCAAATCTTGACCATGATGAGTCTTGTAGTTCCAGTGATGAGGAGTTTGCTTTGAAGCCTGACCTCCTAAGGGTTGATTAGAGGCCTCCCTCAACTACATTTTGATATTGTGTACTTGTTTTGATATCATGCTACTCATTGTAATCATCTTTATGATATTTTTGATGTAATAGAAATCTTCAATTTGACAATTTAAAATTTTATTTACTATTGGGTATTCTAATTTCTAATTAGTAATTGGATATGCTAAACTTCAATGTTCAAGTATTTACTATTTAGTATTTGGCATTTGCTATTTTACTTCTTAATTGTCTTATACATCTTTTCATAACTACCATTTTAAGAACTATATGCATAGTATATAGTATATAGTATATACAATATCATCCCTCCCTCCCACACCCCGTCGTCCCCAAATTGAGGCCTTTTGTCCCTATGTCTAAGAAACCCATCCCCCCGTCCCCGACAGGTGTCGTAACTATGACAAAATACTTCCATCTAGGATAGATTTCAATCTGTTCTGGTCGATACCAATACCTGGCTCAGAAGTAAAAGTATTAAGATGATGAGATTCAAGTCAAGGTTCGATGATGACACAAGTTGGACCCGTGGAGCAAAAATCAGAGATGAGAACTAAGAACAAAGAAGATGCCTCCTCCTCTAGAACCAGAATAAAGATCAAACTCAAGCAAAAGGAGAAATCTCAAGATGAACCTTCTAGCAAACGGAAGGGGGAGGTTGTGATTCAAGAGATCATGGAAGATCAAGATGATCAACAAGAAGTACAAGTGCTTCCAGCTACATCAGATGCAAAACTTAACCCCATTTAAACTCCACAAGTATCCACTCCTATGAATGCATCTGTTTTTATACTGGATACTAATGTTGACTCTTTTTCTACAGTCATGACCCCTCTGGTTGCACCTTTTGTGTCTACACAAGCCACTAAGTCTGTTCTAGACACACCTTATGATAACTTGGCTAATGTGTTCTCATATGCCTCTCATCCAAGTTCACCCACTATACCCTTTTCTAAGAGTTATTCTACCCTAAGTGACTTCAATAGATTCATGTTTGAATCTATTCCTCATGTCACCACAAAAAACATTCCCTCTGCTACTCAAACTGAAACTCTAGCAATTGTTTCAACCACAACAAACCCAACCCAGTTCAACACATGTTGCGGTCGAAGAAACCCAAGCTGCTCATTCTGACCTTCCTCCTTGGCTAAGTGTTGTTGTCCCCAAGAGGAAGAAACAAGAGGTTTCTCCGAATGATTTTGATTTCCAACAACCTAAGCAAGTTAAATCCAAGGGTGCCAAGAAAGCAAAGACCGTCTTAAGGGTTCGAGTGGGTAAAGACGAAAAAAAGTACGTTGTGATAGCAAACCCCTTGTAGACAAGCCAGAGGGAGAAATGCAGCTTGCTGATTTCATAATCAAAAAAGTTGATCTAGGTAGATAGACACATAATAGTATTAGTAATGATGCCCAGGAGTTTGTAGCTATGTTGGACCGAGATTATGATGAGCTTAAGAAGCAGAAAGACTAACTCAAAGAACAAAATGAATTGCTCATGGCGGTGATTTGAAAGATAGTCAAATCTACAGAAGGGGTTGATCCTTTGGCATCCTCTATTGCTAAAGAGTCCATTAAGCAAGTTGAGGAAGTTGGAGAGATGGCTAGCCATAAATGCATGGGTTAATAGGCTAATGGAACATGGAACACAATTGATAAAGAAAGCACTCCAAGTTCTAAAATACGCAAGACCAGTCACAACCAAGCTAAATGAAGTTCTCGAAACTTTTAATCAAAGCTTGGAATCTCTTGGAAAAGATTTGGAAATTTGGCACAAGTTTTCAGATTTAAAACTAGAGGTGCTATGTAAGAATGGAGTAATACCTTCGTGGGGGAAATACATTGAGTATAAGGAACCTCTGGTAAATTGGTGCTAAGTCATTGATGACAAAATTACAAATGTGGAAGCGGCAATTAAAACTTGTACTTAAAAAGAAGCACGAAATTAGTGCCAAGTTTTAAGAAATATCTTGCAAGCTTATAAATGACAATCAAGAGCTAATTCTAGAGGATACCATACTTTCTAAATTCCTACAGATGATTAGTCAAGAGCTTGAGGTGGATCATTTTATATTGACTTCTCTTGACAAGCTCACAAGTTATCAATTTTCTCTTGATCAGCTCCAAACGGTTTTTGAAGAAAATAGGATAGTAATTGCAAGGTGTTCTAATGCGACCATCAAGATAATTAATATTGCAAAGAACACAGGTGTGTTGGATCCCGATGAAGTACGAAAAAGCATCCACAAATTCCACGAATTCATGGTATGAAATGAAGGAGTGCCTCCAAGCACTTAGTCAAATTTCTTATGCTTTCTAGGAAATTAGATATGCATTTCGTATTTCAGTTTTGACAAATTACTTGTAAAGCAAAAATTGAAATCGCATGTGACCACATTGTGCACAATATTAACAGACTTTGAGCTGTTTTGTGTTGCATATTGCTATTAAATCATTTTGGGAAAAACGCAGGAGACATTGGCCTTGTGTAATTTTCGTGCTAAGATAGGATAACCAGTATGTTGTTGATTTCTCTAATGTTTAATCGGAAGTATATAGTTATTATTGCTGCAATTCGTACTTTTTAGCGAAAGTATAGTGTAATAAGTTTATTGAAGGTTTTGTATCATTCCTAAAAAAAGAGGAATTGATTTATTGTTCCATCATGTTGAAGTATGTCGCTTCAGAAGGAATTTTGGGTTTATCTTCTTTTGTTCGTTTCTTACAGTCTCAAGATGCCAAGTATGGCATGTCTGTTGCTCATTCATATTCAACGATTGTGAATGTTTGTGTTTGTGCTTACAGATATGACTTCAGTTGTTGATGAACAATCTCTCGGCAATTGGAGAGACCCGCGTGGAATTTGAAGTCACACGATGATAAAACAAAAAAGATCTCCCGCGTCTAGTATATGGAGTGTCATGCACGTGGTATGCAAAGAGACCACTGTTGGAGAAGACAAAGGGTCTTCCGCAAGAGTCTATGGTCTTGGACATTTTATTCAGACTTATATATGTGTGTTAGCTTCATGACTTTCTTCTGTTCTTTTTCTTGGCATTTTCTTAGGTGTTGCCGCATACTTTCAGAGGTTGTTATCATTATGTGTTGAGGTCTGATCTTATATTTGTGGAGATCATTCTCAGAGTTGAATCTATAATAGATTCAAATTGTAATTATTCAGTTTTGGAGTTTTACAATAAAGATCATATTTCTTGTGTGGCTGGGTTTTTCCCTCGAGGAGGGTTTTCCCAGGATAAATTATGTGTCTTTGTGTTTATTATTTTGATCTTTTGCTGCTTATTTCAATCCTGGTATAGCAACTTTAACACATCCAATTTTAGTTTCTAGTTAGGTACTTATTGAAAGAACAGTGATAAGAAAAGTGCCCCCCCCTGTTGTTGAGGGGAGAGATTTCATCTCAAGTATACTATGTCAAAACACTTCATTTTGCAAGTGGTTGTACGGGTCTTGCAAAATATTTAGCCAACAGGTTACATATCCAAGGTATAATCATTTCATTTCAGCAATTCCATTATTGATTAGCCAAAGTCCTCCCAAGGACAAGCTCTCTCTTACATCAACCCTAGCTATTATGGAGGTGGGAACACCAACAACGGGTTTGAATTAGGCAAGACCCAACACAACCCTGCTATTTTCCCCTTTTTTTGTGTGCAAGTTCTGCTCCAAAACAGAGAGTTATAAGAGTGCAGAGAAGATGATTACAGGGAGTCCCAGATTTTGAAAAAGTGAAAACCCCTAGACTAGGGCACCCACCACCTTTGTCCTACACTTTTTGGTTGAATTGAGACACACACCTACAAGACCTCGTGCTTGCATTTCTACTCCATTCAGTCAGTTCAGAAACCCTGAGACTAAAGCGCCTAACACACCAATCTGACACTTTCAAGCTCAGTTTGCAATCCCAAGTCCTGTTTTCTGTCCTCTATCCAAATCTGGCCAAATATGCTGGTTTATCGTTCTATAATTTCCCATTATTGCTAAAAGTCATCATTTTCCCACCATTAAACCCAGATCTCAAACATAACTTCACAATCTCAATTCCATCGCAATAAAGGAACATAAACCTAAAAGTTCAGTTCTCCTACTAGGACTGTACTTGAACCTATTTACAATGTAATGGAGATTTGAGATCTTAGTTTGCATCCAGAGGCCTAGGATATCATTTCCATACATATCACATATATATTATTCTGACTTTTGCTATAAAAAACAATGAACAAAATGGAGAGAAAACAATGAGAAGAGCAACAAGGTGAGAAAGAAATCAAACACAAATGGATGATGAATATCACAAATTTTCGAGTGGTCTATGCTACAAGTCGATTGCCAAAATGCAATAATGGTGGAAACACAAAACTTTATTTGTCACACGTGGTCTTCACTACATCAACATTATGAGAACTGCTTTAAAACAAAGATGACCAAATGTGTTAATGTTATGAACCAAAATAGGAGAGAAACAAAATATTCTTAACAAAAAACATGCAAGAATAGATTACACAAAAATACACAATATTTATCCTGGGAAAACCCTCCAACTTGAGGGGAAAAACCCAGCCACACAAGAAATGATGCTTTATTGATAAAATAATAGAGATTTGTGTACAATACTTCAAATTGAACAAGCAATCCATCTACTACACACAGAACCAGCAATATAATGCGTGTCTAACACCCAACCAATGCACAAGATAAAGAAATATATAGAAGACTTGATTCTTCATCTTCGAAACTGAAGACTCTTTACATTCCAAGCACAAGTCTCTTCATTTCAAATGGATGTCTCTTCACATCTCCATGCAAGTCTATTCAATTTCCAAATGCAAGACCCTTCATATTTCTTGGACAAGTGATTCGCCATCACGAGAAAGATGACTCCTGACGCTATATAACATCAACACTCCCTCTTAGCTAGGGAGGTATCTTTCCAGATTCTCATGTCATGGATTCTCTCAACATGACCCTAAAAATGGCTACACCCATTGTGAGAAAACCAAAAACTTTATCATCGATTCTCTCAATGTGATATCATCATCTCACATGACGTTCACCATGGCTACTCCGAGAGGGTGAATAACGCAAGAGCTAAGTCATGTAGTCTCTCACATGACATCCACCATAGCTACTGTCAGAGGGTGGAACAAGGGCTTTCACCTCAAACTTCTTTCGCAAAGAAGAATGCATTAACAAAGGATTGCACCTCGAACTTCTCCCTCTCGGAAAAGAACACATTAACAAGGGATTGCACCTCGAACTTCTCCCTCGCAGAGAAGAGCTCATTAACAAGGGATAGCACCTCGAACTTCTCTCTTACGAAGAAGAACTCATTAACATGTATAAGAATCACTGAAGCTGAGACTCTCTCTCAGCAAGAGCAGCAATCTCACAACTTTGATAATCACAATAAAATACATTGCTTCACGAGCGTGTTGATCCTCTGCAAAGGAGTTGGCATTCTACATCTGCCACTCAAGCTCCCTCTGAATCTGATTTCTATAGCTGAATAGTCTCCCTTTGAATATCATTTCTTCCTCTTCGAAGAAACTAATTGCAATGACAATCTGAATAGGTTCTTTCTCTTTAATGAAGTTATGTGCCATCAATTCACTCTCATGGCTGCAAGCAGCGTTCTCATGTTCATTTCTATAGCCTGCATGACTTTGCATGCAATCTCTCATCATCCCATTGCTTCTCAATCCGACCTGGAAGCAATTTTAGAGAGATTAGCAATAGTTCACAGAATCAAACTATTCATAAAAAGAAAATATACAGATCAATACTAAAATCATACATGATTCACTATTCTCAATATTATAGCATGAATTAACTACATAAATTCATGAGCAATATTCAAATACTTATCTATTTATTTCCTAAATTTCCTAACAATCCACGAATAGATCTTTCGCCATCACAAAATTATAGAGAATGAAAAATTTGAACACCAGTACATCCGCTATCCTCATAGACATGAATGCCAAACATGTAAGCATAGACGAACATCACAGCATCCTCCCTATCCAAGTAAGAAGCTTCATCAAAGATTCTACCCTTCAAGACTCTTCAACTACACGTTCTCACATGAATCCCTCATTTTGAACAACATATTCGACTCCCATTAGACATTACGATTCTTCTAGAATCGAATTGTTCTATTTTGGTTCGGATCGTTTCCTTAGACCCGCTCTGATACCATGTTAATGTTATGAACCAGAATAGCAGAGAAACAAAAAAAAATTAACACAAAACATGCAAGAATAGATGACACAACAAAACAGAATATTTATCCTGGGAAAACCCTCCAACTTGAGGGGAAAAACCCAGCCACACAAGAAATGATGCTTTATTGATAAAATAATAGAGATTTGTGTACAATGCTTCAAATTGAATGAGCAATCTATCTACTACACACAGAACCAGCAATATAATGTGTGTCTAGCACCCAACCAATGCATAAGAAAAAGAAATATATAGAAGACTTGACTCTTCATCTTCGAAACTGAAGACTCTTTACATTCCAAGCACAAGTTTCTTCATTTCAAATGAATGTCTCTTCACATCTCCATGCAAGTCTTTTCAATTTCCAAATGCAAGACCCTTTGCATTTCTTGGACAAGTGATTCGCCATCAGGAGAAAGATAACTCCCGACGCTATATAACATCAACAAAATGAACGATGACTAATGTCATCCAAGACACGTGCTCTAATGGTATTGGCTAAATAGCCAACTAAAACGTAAAACACAAAGAGGGAGTTGAAAAAATACTAAGTGTCCCCCCTTCGTAAGATATACGTTTTAGTTGGCTGTTTAGACGTTGCCTGCTCTAATACCATATTGAAATTGACAGTTAAGGGGAATAGAAAGAGGCTCCAACACAACAAACACTTAATCATTCATCTTCAACATCTCACTCTAATATACTAAATGGCTTTATAAAGCCTTTTGATCTACTCAACAACTAACTAACCAACATCTATTAAACAACTTACCTAATAGCTAACATCTAATTAATAAATTGGCAAAACTTGTTAATTTATTATTTATAACATTATTCTATGTCATGCACTAATTAATCTCTAATAATTTTCTTCCAGCTTCAGTCTCAAATACTCTGTTTTGAGCAACATTCAATCCTCTAGAGTACCATTCTTTGCTTGGACAAGTAGAACAGTAATTTGTTGCAAGTTCTAGTAAGGTCTACACTGCAATTTTAGAAGTTTGCATAGCACAATGTAACATAGGATAGTCATTCAATGGCATTGTAGACCAAGTTCAAGATGACACACATAGTCCAGACTATAGATTGATGTAACAAATCCATATTCCTGGCATACCCATCCCCAGCAATAAAATTAGAAAAGGAAACCTAAGGAATTTAACAACCATCCAATGATATGGTATTATGGAGAATCAAAATTATAGATATAACAAAGAAGGTATTAGCATTATCTAACTAGTTTCCAATGCTGAGAGTTTTGCTTTAAGGAAATGAGACAAGCCTATATGGCAGTTTTACTAAAATCATGATTTGTAAACTCAAATACAGTAACACTGTCCGTATTTAAGAACGGGTATGATTCAGTGATTTTCACAAACAGGAGTTTTTAGCAGTTCTAAGGAATTCTGAGTAGACAACAAAAAATACATTGAGTTTTCATTTAGACAGACCTCCATTATCAAAACAATTGTCATCATACAAAGAACAGGAGAAAACAAATTAACCATGAGAAATTGGACAATTGCTTAAATGACTGCAATAAACAAATGAAAGCAATCTAATACATTTTCTTACTCTAAAAAACTTTGTAACTCTTCCATTGCTTATCATACACAAAAACTCAAAATACATATGGATGCATTCCTTAGTGCAACAATCCTTTCTAATCTTCTAAAAAAATTGGTAACTTGCTTTCAGATGTAGAAATATTCAACACAAGGTCTTCCCTATCATTCAGATTATCCAGAAAGCTTTCAGTTTATTATTTAGCAAGAAATAAAGTAAAATGACTATAGAATTCAACCAGCATTTGCATGCCTGTACCACTAGATTCTCAAAAAGTGAATCTCAGTCATACCTAGAAGATAAAACTCTTCCAGTGAAATTCAGTAACTGTCCATCCTCAGGTTGGCCTTGAGCATCTTGAAAATTGTAATAACTACGAGGAAAATGTTTTAGTAGTTTACGTACCTGTCAGAGTAAATAGCAAGAGAAATTAAGTACAAGGAATGTATGGAAGTGGAAAGAAATCCATCAGACTGCTATACATAAGCAAAAATAGCAATTTAACTCATATGATAAATCTAGTATACTTGCATCCACATAATAGTGTCTCGTCATTAGTAACTGATCAGTTACATAAATAATTGGGGACCAAGTATAGAGATGTATATTGTGGTTCATTGTTTTGAACATTGGCCACAAAGCCAAGTGAAAAAGATAAATTAATAGTGGCAGATGAAGAAGCAGAATCTCTAGGCATGTAAAGCATGGACAACAAATGAAAATGTGAATTGCAAAGTGTACACATACAATTTGGGCAATTTTTTAACATGAATAATCACAAAAATATATTTTTTTCTCACATGTCTTGCAAAAGACAAATTAAAACACTAACAAGGTGCATGCACCATGAAAGCCCATTCGGGTTTGAAGGCTTTAATCAGGGATTGGTGATGAGGGTTTCACCCAACTGACCCTATCCCATTGTAGTGAATATTTCACTGCCCTTGAATTTTAAGAATAATATTCATTTTATTAAAATCATAGATGACATATCATGTGTAGAAATGTGTTTTTTTTTTAAGTAGCCTCTTTAGATAAAATTAAACGCTTCAATCTACATAAGAAATGTGTGGAGAAGATCATAAAAGTAACATGAACTCTCTAATAACGATATTGGGTTCCATGCAACTCCTTGCCCTCAACTACAAGAAAATTGTAATGTCCCCGTTTTGAGATTAGTGGATTTAGCCTATCATTGGCTCCTAGTAGGCTAATACTAGTGATTCGAGGACCCAATTGTGGGTTGTGGCCCCGTTTTGAGGAACTTACTATTTATCTAGGATACCGGGTTCGGCCCTGGACCCCCCGGGACTAGGATAAATTCGAACTAGTTCAGGGTGCGGGTCCAGTCCACCTGTGGGTCCGGACAGGGTCCGATCCACAAGACAGAGTTCGAACCCGGGCTGCAGACGGTTGAACCCAGGCGAACTTCGAACAAATTTTCAAACTTGTCGCGAACTTCGGGCGCGGGTTCAAAAAAAACGTTAGTTTATGACATATTTAATAAAAAAATTGGCATCCACAACCCTAAAAGATAATTTTAAAGGCTTTTTTTACTTCTAATTCTCATTTGTGGTGTGCAAATAGATTATTTTGTCTTCAGCAAGAGGAAATAGGTGATTGAGCAAGAGCTTGGTTGTGCAAGGAGGAGTTGAAAGTTTGATTTGTGGACCTTCTTCAAGTGATTGTGCCTCATTTCTACACCTTTGCAAGCTTACAATCAGTGGAAGAGGTAAGTTCTTGTTCCATTTGCTTCAAGTTTTTGTTTTTGTTTAAGCGTTTTATTTTATTTTCATTTCTCTTTCATTGTCCATTATTTTCCAGAATTTTTCATTCTCTTGTTTTATATTGAATATGTATACAAATTTCTTGCCATAGGAAAAGGAACTACAATGGCATCTACCTCTTCCTCAATAGGCAACCGCAATATTAACCAAAGAGTAGAACCCCCTTCTAATTCTCCTTGGTGGAAATATGTTGATATTGTAAGTGCCCTTCTAGGAGGTGGTGCATTCCGTTGGAAATGTCGGGGTTGTGATGTAGTGAGGAATAGTTCATATTATCGTGTGGTAGGCCATTTGTGTGGATTCCCTAGAAGAGGAGTCAAGAAATGCCCTGGAGAAAACGAAGCACCTATAACAAATGCAACAGTATTACAATATATTGCAGAGCATGAGGTAACAGAAGAGAGAGAAGAACGTAGACAAATTACAGCCAATAGTAGTAAAAGTAAAAATAAAGCAAAGGGAATGCAACCCCACTCTGTAGATGTTGTGATAGAAGATCACCCCTTTTTTACTACCTTAGCTGGCACTGAAAGTGAAACACCCCCTACAAACACACTTAAAAAAAAGGGACCACTAGAAACTGCATTTCAAAATCAGAGTCGAGAACTTGCCGACATTGATGTGGCAAGATGCTTGTATGCAATTGGGCTGCCTTTTAGTGTTGTTCACTCTCCATATTGGAAGCAAATGTTGAAAAGTGCCAATGAAGCTCCAAGAGGGTAAGGGCCCTGGTTATGAGAAAGTACGAACCACCTTGTTGGAACAAGAGGTCAAGGCGGTTGATGATTAATTGAAGCCCATAAGGAATTCATGAATTGAGTCAGGAGTATCCACTGTTTCAGATGGGTGGAAAAATGCTAGAAATCGTCCCTTGATCAATGTCTTGGCGGTGTCCCCTAAAGGGGCAATGTTTTTCAAATCTGTAGAGCTGCTGGTTTGTTGGTTGAAGAGCGATATCAACACATTTTTTGGACACCTTGTGCAGTCCATTCAATCAATCTTATGCTAAAAAAGATTGGGAACAAGATTGGGTGGATCAAAGAGGTGTACGCAGAGGCTGAGGACATCTAGATGTTTGTCACAAACCACCACATGACTCAGAAATATTCAGAATGGTCTCACGTTCGGAGCTACTCAAGGTAAGTGAACTTGAACTCAAGTTAGTAATTTAAATTTTAATATGTTGATAGTGTTATGTGTATTTACATTTTGTTTTAAACTTTGTTATTTAAAGTATCTATGGTGTATGATGTATCTACTCTCTAATAGTTCTATGTTTTTTGTTCTACTTCTAATTTATGTTCTAGGTTGCTGAGACTCGTTTTGCATCGAATTTAATCGTCTTGAGACGACTTGTGCAAGTCAAAGAGGCACTTTGCAATATGGTAATCAGCAACAATTGGGCTATATGGAAGCAAAGCAACAGTGAGAG
>MU226741.1:618729-649234 GCA_018584345.1 Thuja plicata | reverse complement strand
ATCATATTAGCTTCTATTTGATGATGTTATAGTGTTTTTAAGCTTTACTCAATAATGGGTGCCTGAAACAAGTTTTAAATCCTAAAAAATCTTTGTTTTTCATTTTGCCGAGTCATAGCCGAGTCATAGGCGAGTCGCGGGTCGAGTCGACCTTGCCGAGTCATGGGCGGGTCCAAGTCATGGAGCTTTGGTCCACATTCATGACCATTTCCCACTTTTGAATATTCTGAACTCATTAGGGCATCCTTGCAACATTAAAACATGTACAAAAGATATTAAAAAGAACAAACATGTTATATATAATAGTGATAGTGTTTATACATCTGGAAAGCATTTAGAAAAGGTTTGAATTGGGTACGTAATATATTTATTGTAGGTTTATGATTTCTTTATCAGAATAAACCTAAAAATTATATTAATATTGACATTCTTCTAGAAAAAAAAAAGCAAGAAGTATCTAACCATAGCAAACTTATAAAATTTTGAGTACTGTAATAAATATAACATTGAGGTTCACATTGGCTACTAACAAAACTCAGATTGCTGCTACCATAATCTGACATATAATATTCCAGTATTTTCAATATACAAATTGAATTAATTCCATTTCAGAATCCAAGTCTTTAAAATACGTACAATACAATAATTGTGAGATACACAAAGATAAAATGCATCTACAACTTGTGTAAGGCATCCTACTTATGTGAGATACATAAAGATAAAATGCATCTACAACTTGCGTAAGGCATCCTTGAATTACCGTGTGGAAGCCATTTAAATCCAGTTTACGGCATTGAGTTGCTGTTATTCCCTTGACAGTGTCAATAGGTGCATCAAGGAAGTAATCCACAGAGGTAGTAGTTCTCTTTGTTTTGTGAATGAACTTCCTTGGTGACACCTTTGTATCATTATTAATGTGGTCTTCTTTCAAACCCGCCTTGTTTGTGATTTCCAACTTATCCTCCATGGATAGATGCAAGCATCCTTTATCCTTCTGAAGCATGTATCGTGCTGGGTCAAAATTATTTTCAAATTGAGCAGCAGCTTGATTGGATTTGTCTTCACCTAGATTTGGAGTTTGTGGAATAGTAACTGTAATAATATTAACCTCCTCCACCTGCTTTACAGAATTTTCTACGTCATTTTCAGCATATCGATATTCTGCCCCTTCTGAATTCTCATCAGTCATAGTATATATATTCACATGTGGACTACTGCCCAAAACAATACATGGGAATGACTGACAAGCTTGGAACAATTCAAAGTTGTCCACTGAAGATAGTGTCTTGGTTACTTCGTGTTCATCACATCCATGAACTCTGTTAGGTAAGCTAGTTGCCAAACCTGATTTATCGTCATTCTTAGATGAGCATTGGAGACTGAGAGAAGACTCTATTAAAGCTCTTTCATGTGCAATCAGTGCATGTATACTCTCAAATCCCATAAGAAGTGCTATCTGAAACATCCAAATAAACAATAATAGATTATTAAAAAGCATGTTGCTTACACAAAATAATCATATCTGAGGAATTCAAGTTACCCTTTTTATAGACAAACAAATATTCGTATCTCAGATGCCAAACATCAAAGATATAAATATGGAGACTTCATTGAATTCAAATATCAGCAATTTGATAAATAGAGTCGGATCTCCTTGAGAAGGACCCTGAGAAAATGCCATCTTTATTGAGCAAAGAAAATAGATATTAAAAGTTTAAGTATCCAAACATACATCTTTTGAGCTGCAAAAAAAAAATCTGAATAGTTCAAAGAATTTAAATATCAAACATTTTGAAAAACAATAAAATATTAGAATAATGATACAATCAAGTGTATGTTCACACTTGTATGTAATAAATAAAGTGGTTAGTTGTGGGTTATTAAAGACAGTTGTAGCTCTTTAATAAGTTGGTTGCAAAAGGATGGTTCTTGAATTGATGTTTCTTGAGTCTATCTATGCAGTATTCTCTCCATGAGATACATGCAAATTTATTTCAGTATTTCACTATCACTTCTTCAATTTTTACCAACATTGGTATCAAAGCCAGATTATGTTAAGAAAGCCCAATCAATCAGGCACAACACCAATCATAAAGAGTTTGAAGGAGATAAGGATGAGAGGATATCATTAGGTGCAAGCTAGATTTGTGGGTAAATCATGGAGAAGAATCGCCACATAATTTCTTGTATTTTCAGAGGTCGCGGACACTAGGGCACAACTTATACTCAATCACAAGCATGTGAATTTGTACAGGTTGTGAGCATTTTACATAATACTTTTCAATGCAACACAACAAATGTGTAGTTAAACTACTTTTTGAATTAGAAAGGAAAACTCCCTATAAAAAAAAAATTTACCTACTATGAACAATATGTAGTTGTAATTTCTATAATCCTTGCAATGTTTTTCTACTGATTTCAGGTTTAAACTAGTAAAATTTAAATGTGTATTGTTTTGGGTTTGCCTAGTGTAAAAAGTTGAGACACTCTTTGAACACAAGACAAAATGATTTTGTATTGTTTTTACTATTCAATTAAAATAGAGGCTAAACAATTCAAGTACACACAGATTGGATAGGTTTACACATAAACAGGAATACTGTGGCAGTTAAAATGTCAGATTTGGTACAAAGCCATGATCTGCATCTTTGAGCTAGCCCGCAATAGAGGGCTTGCAAAATTTGCCCAGGCAATTTTAACTTCAACACACATAACAAGACATCTCAATAAACATTTATAAACAAGATAAATAACATTTATGTCACTAAGCAAATAAGACTAAATAATTGATAAATAACAACTCCAGTAATATGCGAGAATGAAAATTGCCATTGACCAATTAAGTGCAAAATAGGACTCAAAAACTGTTTTATAAAGCGATTGTATGAAGAAAAAAGAACAAATACTTACTGCAATTCTAAGAATTATCATTCTATGAAATTTAATCTTTATTACAAAATCCTATCCTCCAAAACTAAAATTACTATGTAACCCCTAATTAAGTTGTAGATTGAATTTATTACAAACTACACAGGAATTTTTTAGTTCCTTACAAAGTCTTGTAAGTTTTTGAAGTCTATATCCAAAAGCTTAAAACAGTCAAAAAAACATTTAAACGGTTTTCAAACTTTTTTTTAAGGGTTTGAATTTTTTTCGAAACCACATTTGAATATTTTCCAAGGTTAGTATGTTTTGTAGGATTGCCAAGTCATGGCAAATATTCAAAATTTAGTACTACAAAAGGAATAAAAATTCACCGGGAAAACTATAATATATGCGGTCACAAAATACTCTGTTTTATTGAGTACCAAGTGTGATAGAATACTTTTTAGCACAAAAAATAGGCATGTCAACAAACTAGCTAATTTTCACAAGTGTCGTACAGAAGCCATGTACTCATGGTGTCAATATCTAATGATTAATTCCTAAGGTTTGCAATACTATGTCTTCAAGTCCATTGCTTAGAAACAAATATCGCCAAGAAACGCAGTGTCCAATACTTAAAATAAATGTTTCTTTCTCTTAAATTGCACAGATGGTCTTTGTTAAAGCATGGTCTGAAACTCTAAGATCTTAGAGATTAGTTCACCACTATTAACAAACCAATAGAAAAGGAAGTTATAGTTGCTCTAATCATCAACAGCCTACTACCCTACCTGGGACTTTTGTAGAGTCTTTGAACCTATTGGCAGAAAGCCACGCCTTGACCTTTGACAAGATCAATACATATTTGTTGCAAATGGAATGATGAGAAAAACACATGAGTGAAATTCCTTTTGGGAGTTCAAAAAATGCACTTGCCGCAAAATTTTAACGTACAAACCATAGTTCTCCTTCTACCTCCCAACCACAAAGAAAGGTAGAGTACTTCTACTATCAGAAGTTTAGGGGATGTAAAGAATAATTGCAAGCAACAAAGGTAGTATGATCTCTCCTACAAGCCACAGAATGAAGCTAATGTGACCACTCTATTGAGATAACTCATGATTAGGACTATGCACTGTTAGCGTTACTGTTAATGTTAAAAGTGGTTGTTGGTTCTTTGATTCAGGCACATCCAAGCACTTGATGTCAAGTTTACTGTTGTGATAGTCATGCAGGTAAGTAACATACAATTGAAGGGATGGGTAATACAAGGATTGTTCCCAATAATGGCATCAAAGATTTTAATACAAACTGTTATGTATGTTCCAAGCTTGAAAACAATCTTATTCTCTGTTTGATAGATTACATATAATCCTAATGTTCTAGTTCAATTTGAGGCAGAGTGCATTGCTTGTAATATAATACAAAATAAAATGATTGTTTTCAACATTAGACCAATATGTGTATACAAAGACTTAGACAAACTTGTTGATCCTATTTTATGTGCCACACCAAATAGAACTTGGTCCAGCCATAAACCTAAGGAGATAATAATAGACACTAGTACTGTGGTGTAATTGGCAAATGTACTTCCCAACTCATGGGAATTTCAATGGGTCAACCCTTATGTGGTTCTTCTCCACCTATGTACTAGCAATGTGGAACTAGAGGTGTCTACATTACAATTGAGGTTCAACCCATACAAAGTTTGTCTCCGCTAGAAACTTCATCTTTGCAGGACACACCTATTGTGCTTCAAAGGCCCTAGTTGTATTTAAAGGTGAGAATGATGACGTCTTTCCAAAATCAAATGCACCACCTCAAAAAATTAGGTAAACCGATTGATTATTCCACAACAAAGAATATTCATCTGTTCATTTTACATATCTTTCTTAAATGAATGTTATCATTGTGCTCATATTTCTTCCCATTTCTACACATCTCAAAAACTTTATTGTAATTTAATGACTCAACCTCCAGATCCTTCTGGTTTAGTCATTAACAGTGGGATATTAGAATATTAGACTAATAACATTATATAGTGTATGTTTACACTTGTATGTAATAAATTAAATGGTTAGTTGTATGTCATTAATAAGGTGGATGTAGCTTTTTTAATGAGTTAGTTGTATCAAGATGTTTCTCAAATCTATATAATGTGGCACTCTCTCCAAGAGATGCACCAATTTCTCTCAATGTCAATTTTTCAGTTTTTACCAACAATAAATAAAGTCAATCTGCTTGGGAAGGAATTTGAAAAGACACATCTTTATTAAATAAATAAAATAGATATTAAAATTAAGTATTGCAAGCTTGGGGGTTGACCCTGCAATGCAACAGCAGTATTGTCGTTGCATAGCTCTGTTGAAACGGTGATCCCAGTTTGAATCCCCGCCCATGCAATTCGCAAGTGAAAGCAACAGAAACATACATGCTCGTACAAATGCACACAAATCGAGTCACGCGTTTCCCAAGTGCCAGCATGGTGGTTGACAGGAGACCTGGTGTTCGGAAGGCTTGCTGATGTTGGAGATTGGCCCGCTCACCCCGGTGTTCATACAGGAGCTAACGAAGATGCTACTCTGGAATCCTACTCACTAGGAGAGTCTACGGAGATATAAGGGAGTAACCGAGTGAAAGAGATGGTTGCATGGAGAAGGGTTCAGGGAGGCATAAGTAGATCAATCGAAGTGATAAGGGCTAGGAGAGATAAGGAGATATCAAGAGATGAGGGTGAAGGGAGGCATAAGGTGTGGAGAGATAAGGCAAGATGAAAGGCAATAATAGAGAATGACATATCTAGGAGACATTAATGTCTTTGCAACCACAATCATACTACCACGGGGATGAGGTCCCCCAAATGTAACCTCACTAGTTCAAATCTCCAGTTAAAAGAAATCAAAAAATCTAGTAAGACTGGTTCGGGAGGATAGGACCGTGGTTCTGGTAAAGTTTGAACCAGGTCCGGCTTCAACTTCGGTCTACCTGTGGGTCCAAACAACATCTGCGCCCAAGGCGGCCTTTTCAATTCGACCGGACCCAATTCAAAATAGGGCCAAATCAGGGCGAACTTAGTGAACCACGCGTGGACTTGGGCAGAAAAGTGACACCCAACTTGTTTTTTTTGCAAATTTAATTAAAATATGACACCCAAAACCCTAAAAAGTGCTTTTATAATGACTTATGTTGGGTTTTATGTGTCATTTGGTGTGCAAATAGATTGTTTTCTCTTGAGGTGGAACAAAAAAGTGGTTAAGCAGAAGTTTGGTTGAGCAAGAGGGAGTAGGAAGATTGATTTGTGAAGTTGATCAAGTGTTTGTGCTCCATTCCTACCCCTTTGCAAGCTTCTATTGGGTGAAAGAGGTAAGCTTTTTTTTATTTTATTTTTATTTTGTTTAAGATTTTTAATTTTTTTCATTTCTCTTTAATTGTCCATCAGGTTTTACCTTTTTTAACCATTCTCTTGGTTTTATTTTAAATGTGTATAAAATTTCTTGCCATAGAAGCTACAACGACCTCTACTCCATAGGCAATAATGAACAACAAAGAATAGATCCAAATTCTGATTCTCCTTTGTGGAAGCATGTTGATATTATAAGGCCCCTTCCAGAAGATGGTGCATTCTGTTGGAAATGTCGGAGTTGTGACGTAGAAAGGAATAGTTCATATTATTGAGTGGTAGGCCATTTGTGTAAATTCCCTAGAAGAGGAGTCGAGAAATGCCCTAGAAAAAAGATGCTCTTATACCAAATCAAACCATATTAAAATATATCATAAAGCATGAAGAAGCAGAAGAGAGAAGCGCATACACAAAATATGCCCACTAAAAAGATCAAAGGGAATGCAGCCCCCATCTTCAAATGTTGTGATAGAAGAACACCCTTTTTATACTAGCATAGTTAAGCCTGAAACTAAAAGTCAAGCACCCATTCCACGCAAAAGAAAGGGACCTTTAGAAACTTCATTTCAAAATGAGAGTCGGGACATTGCCGACCAAGATATTGCAAGATACATTTATGCAAATGCGTTGTCTTTTAGTGTTGTTCGCTCCTGATATTGGAAGATGTGGAAAAGTGTCAATGAAGCTCCAAGAGGGTATAAGGGTCGTGGTTATGAGAAGATATAAACCAGCTTGTTGGAAAGAAAGGTCAAGGGGGTTGAGGATGCATTAAAGCCCATAAGGGATTCATGGACAAAGACAAGGGTATCCATTGTTTCAGATGGGTGGAAAGACTCAAGAAATCATCCCTTGATTAATGTCATATGGGTAACATTTTTGAAAACCGTGCATTGTGAGGGGCAATTTAAAGAAGGGCAATTTATTGTTGATATTCTCATCTCTACCACTGAGAGTGGGACCTAGAGTCGTTCAAGTCATAACAGACAACGCAAGGAATTGTACAGCTATTGGTTTGTTGGCTGAAGAGTGATATCCGCATATCTTTTGGACACTTTGTGTAGTCCACTCAATCAATATTATGCTACAAAAAGATTGGGAATAAAATTGGCTGGATCAAAGAGGTGCATGCAGAAGCTGAGGACATTCAAATGTTGATCACAAACCACCACATGTCTCAAGGAATTTTCAGATTATTCTCAAATTTGGAGCTATTGAAAGTAAGTGAACTTGAAGTAGTAATTTAATTTTAAAAAAAATCTCGAAGTAGTAATTTTATGAAAAAAATTAAAATTAGTGTTTTACATTTTCTGATTTTCATAATTTGATTGTGTAATGTGAATTCTTTTTTAAAGTTTGACTCTATTTAATTGCATTAGTTTTGCTTTAATTTTTATTATAGGTTGTTGATAGCCATTTTGCATCTAACTTAATCGTCTTGAAACGACATGTGAAAGTGAAAGTGGCACTTTGCAATATGGTGATCAACAATAATTGGTCTATATGGAGGCAAAGCAGCATTGAGAGGGCAACAAAAATTATGCAAAGGATATAGGATAACTCATGGTGGGAACGTGTGGAGTATCTCCTTTGCTTCACCAAGCCCATTATGAGTTTTCTTTGCTACACTGCCATGGATAGGCCTTGCATTGGAGAGGTGTATGACGGCATCGACTCAATGCTTGAGAAGATGAAGAAAATCATAAATGACAAAGAGCAAGGCCCTAAGGAGACCTTCAAACAATTGCAAGCAATTGTTGTAGAACGATGGAACATGATGACCACTCCTCTACATCTTCTTGCATATGCATTGACACCAAAACATTATAGCAAACAATATCTTGATATACTGGGAAGGCTTCCACCATATAGAGATTTAGAAGTGTCTGATGGGTACAAGGCAGCATTCCTTTAGACTCTTTCTCAATGATGATATGCAAGATTTGGTTACAAATTAGTTTAGTCTTCTTTGTACTCCTCTATTCAAGACCCTGAGGAGACCTTCAAACAATTGCAAGCAATTGTGGTAGAACGATGGAACAAGATGACCACTCCTCTACATCTTCTTGCCTATGCATTGAGACCAAAATATTATAGCAAACAATATCTTGATATGCTAGGAAGGCTTCCACCATATAGAGATTTTGAAGTGTCTGATGGGTACAAGGCAGCATTCCTCAGACACTTTCCGGATGATGATATGCGAGATTTATTACAAAGTAAATGGTAAAAATAATTGATTGAATTAAATGAGATCAATATGATCAATATATACAAGTTTACAAAAGATGTTTCCATAAAAAAACTAAGAGAGAAAAATGGAAACATCCAAGCATATACGGGAAATATCTAAACAACAGAAGTGACCATTAAAATAGAAACATATTAGCAAGGAGAATTTACAGATATTATTTTAATACCCTCCCTTAATGGTCAATCTTTCAACTACACCAAGGTGCCCCCTAAACTTAACAAACTTCTCTGGAAGGAGGGACTTAGTGAGAATATCTGCAATTTGGTCTGTTGTAGGAACATACTGCAAATCCACAGATCCATCTTCAACCAACTAACAAATGAAGTGGTAATGAAAGTCAATATGCTTGGTACGCTCATGGAAGACAAGATTTTTGGCAAGTTTGAGCACCCCTTGATTGTTACGGAGGGGTGAAGGACCTGCTTAAGACACATGAATGTCGAAAAGCATCCTTGAAGTCAAACTGCCTCACAACTTGCTTTGATTGTTCCACGATATTCAGTTTCCATCGAGGAAAGAGATACAGCTTGTTGCTTCTTACTGCTCCAAGTGGTAGCATGTAATGTCCCCTTTTTGGGACATTAGAAGTCAATTAAATAATTAAATTTTAAGTTGTCAAATCATATTAAATTAAATGACAACTTAATTTAATTATTTAATAAACTATTAAAGTGACTAAAATAGAGCCTAGTGAACAATTAATATAAGTTACTTTATAATTATTTTCCCTCCAAATACAATTTAAAATTAAAAGGGGGAAAATATAAAGACAAATAAAGGGAATTTCAATAGTCTTCTGGAATCTTCATCGGAGGATTATAAAAAAGCAGCTTGGGCTTCATTTTGGTTATGCTTGGTTTTATGTTTGTTTCTTCTCTTGGAGATTTTCTGGTTATCCAATCTGACTGTAAGTTATGTGGCTACAATTGGATATTTATGTTGTTGCTCTACTGAAGATTTAAAGGCAATATTCATATTTCATTTCAGAATCTCTTTTTCAGCCGGATATTGCATGATCCTTAGTGAAATATGTTGGTTTTACAGAAATCAATTGCATGCAAAAATGTTTGTTTAAATTTCTATGGAATGTTTGGAAAATATGGAGAAAATATCCTAGAGGGATATTTCATAGCACATGTGCCCAAACTGAAGACATACCCGAAAGTAGACTTTTTGTCATCAACAAAGCCTCCCCAGTCCAAATCTATGTAACCAATGAGTCTAGGATCTTTGGTTCATCCATAGATGATACCAAAGTTTGAAGTGCCCTTGACATAGCCCAGGATGCACTTCGTTGCAGCCCAATGTTCTCTATAGGAGTTGTCATGAAGCTTGATACGTAACTTATTGAGAAGCTCAGATCAGGTCAAGTGGCGGTGAGATAGATTAAATTGTCCGCTAGTTGCTTGAATGTGGATTCGTTCTCAACTAGAGAACCAAATTTGGCGAACAACTTCAGGCCAAATTCCATAGGTGTAGATGCAAGTTTGCAGTCCTGCATTTTGAATTTGTCTAGCAGAGCCCTTGCATACTTAGACTGAGAGATGAAGATGCCATGAGACTGTTGCCAAACCTCGACACCTAGGCAATAGTGCAAAAGCCCAAGGTCAGTCATGTCAAAAGACTGACATAAATTCTATTTGATTTCATGGATCAAAGATGTCGAACTGCCAGTGATGATCAAATCATCAACATAAATAACAGGAGGATGATGTCACTACCAGTGGTCTTGACATATAGATTTGAATTAGGACTCCTCTGGAAACCCTGATCTGTGAGGTACTTATCATTTTTCATGTACCATGCCCGAGGAGCTTGTTTGAGGCCATAGAGTGCTTTCACCAATTTAAGTACCTAGTGTTGCTTACCAACAACCTTGAATCCAAGAGGTTATGTCATGTAAACCTCTTCCTATAACTCACCATTCAAGAAGGCACTCTTGACGTCCATTTGATGGACCTTCCAGCCACGTTGAGTTGTCATTGCTAGAACTAATTAGATGGTGCTCATCTTTGTTGTCAGAGCAAGGTTCTCCTCATAATCAATTCCTTCACGCTGAGAGAAGCCTTTGGCAACAATACGAGCCTTGTACTTATCTAAAGTACCATCAGCCTTATATTTGACTTTGTAGACCCATTTGCATCCGATGGGTTCCTTTCCTAAAGGAAGATCTGACAAAACCCAAGTGTTATTTTTCAACAAACTGTGATGCTCAGTCTTCATAGCTTCTTCCCACTCAAGTATCCCATTCGCCTTTGTGTATGTTTGAGGCTCATACACTGTGAATTTTGGCCATGAGAGCAAAGTTTACAAAATCAAAAGGTTTGCTCTTTTTCTGAGCAGTTCTACCCTCGATGAGCTCATCATCATGAAGATTGCCAATCGTCTTAGCCTACCATTTAGGCCAGAGAGTAGGAGTGCCAACATCAGACGCAGGAGGTGCAACATGATCATCATCATCAAACAAAAGATTGGATGAATCCTAAGGAAAATCATGTGGTGTACTTGCATGTCTGGGTGATCCTGCAGGAGAAGGAACTAGTGGAGAGGCAGGAACAAGAACAAGAATAGTTGGAGCCTTCCCAGCTGGAGCACTCTCATCAAGTGGACCTAATGGAAGATGGACATCCAAGTCTCAAGCCCTGAGAGACTAATCCCCTGAATCCATAACTAGAGGAGAGAGCTGAAATGGCCCTCATTCCTCGTCAAAGACCACATCACGACTGAAGATGAGATGATTAGTCTCGATGTCAACTAGTCGTTAGGCTTTGTGTCTGTGATTATCATTGTAGCTGGTTAGCTTGAGTTTCTAGCTTTTGGCATCTAACTTGGTGCATTTAGCATCAAGGATCCAAACAAAAGCAATGGAGCCAAAAACTTTGAGATGATTAATTCTAGGCTTACGGCCTGACCAGGCCTCTTCTAGAGTCTATTTCTTGACAGACAGTATAGGATAGCGGTTGAGAAGATAGACAGCACTGTGGACGACTTCGGCCCAAAGTTTCTTTAGAAAATTCTTATGTTCAAGCATAGACCAAGCCATTTTAGTGATCATGCGAATTCTACACTCAACGACACCATTTTGCTAAGGAGTGTAGGGTGTTGTTAATTGGTGCTTTATGCCATGTTAACAAAAATGGGAGAAGGCAAAAGAACAAAATTCTCTCCCATTATCAGTTCGAAGTGTAACAATATGTTGACCAGACTCTTTTTCCATAAATGCTTTGAATTTTTGAAACAAAAGAAACACCTCTGATTTCTGATGAAGGAAATACACCCACATTTTACAACTAAAATCATCAACAAAAAGTAAAAAATACCTGGACCCAGTAACAGAAGGAGTAGCCATAGGTCCACAGATATCGGCATGGGGCAGTTGTAATACCTTAGAAGCTCTCTAGGAGTCATCATTTGAAAAAGGAGTGTGATGCTACTTCCCAGCCTAACATGCTCTGCAAACTCCAAGGTTTTGAATCTCTAACAGTCCAATGACAAGATCTTCCCTAACAAGCTGAGAAAGATAGTGCACATTTAAGTGCCCATACCGTTGATGTCGGAGTGTACTAACAGAAGAGCATTGGGCTTTTATAGCAAGCTCTTGAGAATCACCAGAGTTAACAAGCCTGAATAGACCATGATCCTCAAGACCCACGGCAACAATAGACTGAGTCTCTTGATCAATGATACTGCACTTATGTGAACTGAAGGTCGCGTCTAGCCGAGGAGAACGTCTCAGAATTTGACTAACGAAGAGAAGGTTGGATTCCAATCCTGGACCATAGTACACATTGAGGAAAATCAATTTCCTCCCTCCGGACTGAATTTGTATATTGCCTTTTCCGACAACAGTGTACTCTTCCCCTCCTCCAATATAGTTGAACCTGATAATGGCTGAAAATCGGTGAACCAATCCCAATGATGAGTGAAGTAGCGGAAGCACCTGAATCAATATACTAGGCAGAAGATTTTGCATGATCTGCAAATGTTTTAGCCATGAAGGCGTAAAAGGCATATTCACCCTGCTCAAGAACAAGAATAGTTGGAGCCTTCCCAGCTGGAGCACTCTCATCAAGTGGACCTAATGGAAGATGGACATCCAAGTCTCGAGCCTTGAGAGACTAATCCCCTGAATCCATAACTAGAGGAGAGAGCTGAAATGGCCCTCGTTCCTCGTCAAAGACCACATCACGACTGAAGATGAGATGATTAGTCTCGATGTCAACTAGTCGTTAGGCTTTGTGATTATCATTGTAGCTGGTTAGCTTGAGTTTCTAGCTTTTGGCATCTAACTTGGTGCATTTGGCATCAAGGATCCAAACAAAAGCAATGGAGCCAAAAACTTTGAGATGATTGATTCTAGGCTTATGGCCTGACCAGGCCTCTTCTAGAGTTTGTTTCTTGACAGCCAGTATAGGATAGCGGTTGAGAAGATAGACAGCAGTGTGGACTACTTTGGCCCAAAGTTTCTTTAGAAAATTCTTATGTTCAAGCATAAACCAGGCCATTTCAGTGATCGTGCGAATTCTACACTCAACGACACCATTTTGCTGAGGAGTGTAGGGTGTTGTTAATTGGTGCTTTATGCCATGTTAACAAAAATGGGAGAAGGCAAAAGAACAAAAGTCTCCCCCATTATCAGTTTGAAGTGTAACAATATGTTGACTAGACTCTTATTCCATAAATGCTTTGAATTTTTGAAACAAAAGAAACACCTCTGATTTCTGATGAAGGAAATACACCCACACTTTACAACTGAAATCATCAACAAAAAGTAAAAAATACCTGGACCCAGTAACAGAGGGAGTAGCCGTGGTCCACAGATATCAGCATGGGGCAGTTGTAATACCTTAGAAGCTCTCTAGGAGTCATCATTTGAAAAAGGAGTGTGATGCTACTTCCCAGCCTAACATGCTCCGCAAACTCCAAGGTTTTGAATCTCTGACAGTCCAATGACAAGATCTTCCCTAACAAGCTGAGAAAGATAGTGCACATTTAAGTGCCCATACTGTTGATGTCGGAGTGTACTAACAGAAGAGCATTGGGCTTTCATAGCAAGCTCTTGAGAATCACCAGAGTCAACAAGCCTAAATAGACCATGATCCTCAAGACCCACAGCAACAATAGACTGAGTCTCTTGATCAATGATACTGCACTTATGTGAACTGAAGGTCGCGTCTAGCCGAGGAGAACGTCTCAGAATTTGACTAACGAAGAGAAGGTTGGATTCCAATCTTGGACCATAGTACACATTGAGGAAAATCAATTTCCTCCCTCCGGACTGAATTTGTATATTGCCTTTTCCAACAACGGTGTACTCTTCCCCTCCTCCAAAATAGTTGAACATGATAATGGCTGAAAATCGGTGAACCGATCCCGACGATGAGTGAAGTAGCGGAAGCACCTGAATCAATATACTAGGCAGAAGATTTTGCATGATCTGCAAATCTTTTAGCCATGAAGGCGTAAAAGGCATATTCACCCTGCTCAGTGTGCTCCGCAACATGTGCTTTGGGCTGTGAACCAGATTGCTTTGCTGGAGCAGCTAAGCTTTTACGGCACTCCAACTTCATATGGCCAAACTTATGGCAGTAGTTCCACTGAATATTTTTCTTCTTCAAAGCTTCTAATGACTAAGCAGAGGGATTCTTCTGAGAAGACTGAGAGAACTGATAGTTGCTTATATCCATATGAAAGGAGTTAGCTGAGAAAGCTTGTGTGTTCGAAGATGAATTGGTACCACTGCCAAATTGTTGTTTCCAGCAATCTTGCTGTAAAAGTATGTAGAGATCATAAAACAGTACATCAACATGAGTGGAAGCAATGTTGAGAGTTTCAACAAAGTGCTCATAGGAAGACAGTAGACTCTCCAAGGTGATCACCACCATGTCTTCTTCCATTTTACGTCCAATGGCTTCCAACTGATCTCGAATGTCCTTGATTTTGTTAAGATGATCCTACGGGGACACCTGTTCATCCATCGTGATCGTGAAGAGCATGTTCTTCAAGAAGAACGCACGGCTCTTATCAGAGGTTTCATGTAAACCTTTTATAGATGGCTCCAAAATTCTGCAGCTATTTTGCCCAAAGGAACTTGCAGCAATTGATCATCGATTCATCAGTGACTAAGAGTTTAATGAGCACGACAACTTCCCGATTTTGCTCATCAAATTTGTCTTGCTCTTTCCCTGCATCTGTAGGACGACCAAACTTGCCCAAAACTATTTTGTCAAGCCATTTGTATTCAAAGATCGTCATCATACACTGCATCCAAATATTGTAGTTTATGTCGTTGAATTTCTAACTCCCCTCAAGCAAAATATTTGTCAAAGTCTCTCAAAGATGTCATTGCAAAATACTGAGGTCAAAGGTGGTTGACTGGATGGTGACACGAATATCGAAGCAAAATACGTTCAACACGCAAAAATCAAGTTTTGAATAAGACTGAGGCAAAAAACAAGCATTGATTTCGAGATTGGAAAAGCAAATTTTTTGAGCACAGATCCCAATGCAGAACTTTTGGAAGGCCCAAAACAAATTGAGAGAAACCCAGAAAAGCTCTCGAAAAACCCACCACAAATCTGCAATCAAAATTTGGATCTGACCAAAAAAATAGAGTTTCAAAAAAACCCTTGATTGTTGAAGATGAAAGTCTGCAAATATCGAAATACCACCACGAATCTGTGAAAAAAATCACAATACGGACCACGATATGCTTTAGCAACACTAAAAATCACATCTGTTATAAAAAGTCAACCAAGGAAATGGTTGTTTTTGCAGAAAGTCATTATTTTTAACAGATCTTGATCACAGCAATAGCATCCAAAACGCGGGCCTCCAATATTGTAAAAAACGACACTCATTTGAAGTCAAACGATCACGCATGAACATAGAGGGTCATGTGAGCTCAAGAAACCCCTCTCGTCGGCAGAAGATATTCGGGTTTGCAGAGAACCGAGTTTTAAAAACTCGCGTCATGGCTGGTGAGAGCAAAAATGACAATGAAAATGCTCGTTTTGTACCAAAGAAGAAAGAAGTTGAGTCGTTATTTGCAGAAAATAACCTGGAGAGAGTTGCAAGAAAAGACGTGGGCAATCTTGCAAAGTAAACACATTTTTATATAACGCGAAAGTGCCTTCTATCAGAGGCAAAAATGCCCAGGAATTAGAAGAAGAAATACGAACTCGTGTTTTCCTTAAGGCGAGATTGCTGATAAAGACATTGTCTACAAAAAATGGGTTCGAAAAACCAAAAAACTCAAGCCAGAAATACAAATGCGATTTTACAGAATAATCCCTAAATGCCAAGAAAATAATTTAAAAAACTAATCATTTTAGAAAGAAATTATAAATTTTTCAAAAAAGATTTAATACGGCTCTGATACCATATTACAAAGTAATTAGTAAAAATAATTGATTGAATTAAATGAGATCAATACGATCGGATCAATAAATACAAATTTGCAAAAGATGTTTTAATAAAAGAACTAAGACAGAAAATGGAAACATCCGAGCATATATAGGAAATATCTAAACAGCAGCAGTGACCATTAAAATAGAAACATATTAGCAAGGAGAATATACAAATATAATTTTAATAAGATTTGGTTACAGATGAGTTCGTAGAGTTTGTGAATGCAATAGGTCTAAGTATTGACGCTCTTCATCATCGATTTAAGAAGGATGCTCAGAGTTGGTGGTACCTCCATGGCCAATGCTTCCAATTGTCGCAACCCCTCGCACTCAAACTTATATCACAAGTAAGTTTTATTCATAGTTTTAATTTACTGTCTTAATAGGTTGCTACTAATTTTATAAATTTAATGATTTGATTTTAATTGTTTACTTTGTCTTGTCTTGATAGGTTGCTAGTTCATCTGCATCAAAAAGAAATAGGAGCACATATTCTTCCATCCACTCAGTAAAGCGCAATAGTTTGCAATCAAAAAGAGCGGAGAGCTTAGTAAATGTGCATTCCAACTTGCATCTGCTTTCACACGAGCAGAATGAATACAAAGAAGGGGAGTCGAAGATGTGGGATATAAATGCAAAGCATATGGACTTGGATGCTTCCACTTCTCAGCTTGCAGATACTGCATTTGAGGACTTGGACAGCGATAATGTTATTGGTGCAGCTGATCCCATTGGCCTTGGCACTATTTGTGAATCAACTAATGCAGAAGAAGAAGAAGAAGAAGAAGAAGAAGAAGAAGAAGAAAAAATTAATAATCCATTAGATGATTGAAACTTAGTATAAAGTTCCAATTGTTGCAAGTTGAAACAATGATACTTGAACTTCTGTCCCATAGGCTATGTTTAGCCTCGTGGACATTAAAATTTTATCTATCTATCTATCTATCATTTTAATATTTTGATGTTGAACTTGAAGTATATGATGCTATGATGGTACAATCACAATGCTATGATTACAAGTTTATGGTATTTTTGTTGTTTATCTGATATTATGTGACATTCTAATCTTATAGGCATAAATATATATATATATATATATATAATTTTTACATATTTTTGTACTAGCAAACCCAAACCCCATTTTGAAATTTTGCCGTACCAGCGAATCGGATCTTCGAACCTGAACTTGAACCCGAACCCAAACCGGCAACTTACCAAAAATAATAACCTTCAAAAATATATCTTTTGAGCTGAAATAGAACATCAATAAAATGAAATGATTAATAGACTATATAAGAACACGGAGAACCATTTTTTACCATATTAACATATAAGAATATCACACATGATGCTTAAAGGACTCCTAATAGATGTTTTTCCAACCTCATTACAATCAGAAAAAAACACAAAAATGGAGTAATATAATATTCATGATGTCAACAACTGTACTAGTTGTACATTTAGTCCAGCTTATCAAGCACAAGCTTGTGATGAAATTATTATCTCATTACAAAGAAATGAGGCTATTTTACATTTCATAGAGATGCAATGTTTGTTCCAAGGAAACATCAAACACTAAGCAGACTGATTGCATGCATGGCTCAGTGGTGCACACTAAATGAATGATGTCACTGTACAAAATAACTTGTAAAGAAATGTAGTATCTACATGCCTTGTTGAGAACCCTAAAACGACATTGAATGCTTGATTGAGAGTAATTCTTCACTTCCTCCAGCAAGACTTTAGCAGGCTTATCAACCAAAGGAGAACATAAAGGTAAAATCTTTGAAGAAAGAAATTCACTGAACCTGTAGAATTCAAACAGTATAGGCATGACTAAGAATTGCCGCAAACAGATCAGATTATAGCCAGGCAGAAAAATATTCAGAATATTGAAAACAATCAAAATAAATAGGCTTAAAATGTAAAAGACCATAAGCCCAGACAAGGATTTTCACCTCATGGTTTTTCCCTGAGAATCTTCGTAACCTTTTTCTGCCTCATGAACCATTGCACCTTTCAAGTGTTTGTCCCGTAAAAGCTATAAAAAGAGAGTTGAATCAGCACATGCAATCCATTTGCTGGATACAGAATCAATTACAAAAGACCTAGATATCATATCAGCAATAGGCGCAGAATGAAAAAATAACTTTTAATGGATGTCTGAGCCTTGAAGCACCTGATTTGTATGAAAATTGTTATCTGAAAATGAAGTTTCACTCTGGAGACATCTGTCTATAGTAAATTGAAATTCTATTGTAAGTTTGAGATTATTCATCATGCCAGTTATCTTCATCTCATGCTCATATTATATGGTAATGTTTACAATCCTATTACAATTTAAAATGCAATGCATATTGCATTTAGAACCTAACACCTATCCTTGCACCAACAAAAACCATAGAAAGATCAAGAATCAAAGTATAAGGTATTGTAGATGTGCAGATGTTTCAACAATCGCCTCTTAGCAAATCACCAACCAAAAACTCACCATCCATGGAAACCATGAAATGACTACCTTAGTTTGAACTATACTTTTTCTAATTGCTAAATCAACTCTAATTTTGCATATGACTTCCAGTTTCACAAACTGGTGTGAAAAGCTAGACATTTACTACAAGATGCACAAGAGACGAACATAAAAAATAACTCAATTATAACTCAAAAGACAATGAGAGCATTGAAGACCAAAATCTCTTGATTTTACAGAGACAAACTTACCATAATATTCCATTCCATATTTTGAGCTGCAACTCCAGCAGTGCTAGAAAGCAATCTAAGATCTCTTGATTGACATACCATGCCAGGCACTCCTGGTTGCATAAAACCTGTAAATTCAATATAGAGATTACAGTATTATGACTTAAACAAATGCTTAATATTCAATATATCATAATTCAGGCCATATATAATATATTCATCCCATCACCACTTATAGCCACCTAGCACATATAATCTGTCTTCATTCAAACTCTAAAATGTAAATCCAGAAGGAAACAATGAAAAGGTGACAGTCCATTTGTTTATCGGATATTGAGTTTCAAACATAGATTACCTTCCAATGAAAAATACAATACAAAAAGCAATCATATTATAGCATTGATATAGCTCCCTCCTCCTGAATCTGAAAAGGCCTTTCCCACTTGCACAAAGGATTTATTCCAAATAAACATAACAACTCAAAAGGTTAATAGAGTTGTGCTTAAAGAAACCGTCTTAGAGTTGTGCTTAATCACAAAAACCTAAAAAACCATCTTTCCATAATTTACCTTCCAATGAAACATACAATACAATAAGCAATCATATTATAGCATTGATACAGCTACCCTCCTCCTGAATCTGAAAAGGCCTTTCCCACTTGCACAAAGGATTTATTCCAAATGAACATAACTTAAAAAGGTTAATAGAGTTGTGCTTAAAGAAATATTAATTACAAAACCCAAAGACCATCTATCCATAATTAATTACTTCATCTCTTCTAGTCTATATGGTAAACAAAGTGGGATCAACAACACAATGATGGGGACAGTTTAGAATTAACTGCCAACATGTCAAAGTTACCTATAAGCAAAGGGGAATATCTGTACTACTGAAAAAACTCCCCTGCCTACTTTTGGCTAGGTCAAAAGATAATACCAAAAAAACTTGGACAAAACCTTCATGAAAATACAAAACATAACATGTTAAAATTTATTAATATTAATACAGAATAAGCTTTGCTAGGGTTTGGTGATATTCTGGAATTTTTTTACTGGTTCTCTTTTAAATGTGCACTAATTTCTTTGTATTCTTGATCTTTGGTTCTGCCTTCATTGACTTCTAGTAAAGGAAAGTTGTCCCCCCTCTCCCATTCATTTGGGGATATAGTAGATGGATCTGGATATTCAATTTGGGAGAAAAAAATCGATGCAGCAATAGCAGCCGCAGGCAAGAAGAAAATGGATCTCAAAGATCAAACTCTTGCATGCCTCTCCAATACTTAATCTAGATATTGAGGAATTCGAAAAAAATATCTCTGCTTTTCAAGGTAGGAGTCTGATATGTTGATTCCTGGGCCCTCAACTTTCTTGGAATAGCTGCATTTGTGAACTAGGAAGAACGTAATCAGTATTGTATATCAGCAGTTTAATTCATTATCAGCATGTCATATTTCCTATATGATGTTAGAAAGGCTTTGAGCTAGCTTGTAAAATATTGGATGGTAGTACCGCCAATGGATTTGATCTTTGCCCTTTATACAGAATAAATGGAAAGGATTGTAAACGCTCACCCCAATGCACAAGTCGAGAATATTAGATTTGTTCACTCCGCTGAATAAGTGGAGATTTTTGTATGTTTATTACCTGTTGAATAAGTGGAACCGCTATATTTACTTACCCACTAAATAAGCGGAAGTTTGTACCTATACACCCTACTAAATAAGCCTGTAGTGTTCTTTCTATTCATTTATCGCATAAGCAATCCACTAAAGAAGTAAGATTGGCCGGCTTGCCACCAAGCTTGTTTCCTCTTTTGTTGTAGAATTCTAGTTAATTGTAACAGTCCTGAACAGGGCATGCTCTCACCTTACCATCTCCAGCAACCGGGTCTCCAGAAAGTGGAAAGTACATTGCACTGTATCTCATTTACAGCATCATATGACTGATTTTCTGACTTTCATTCTTCTTTACAGAATGTGGCTGATTTCTAGTAACTATAGCACATGATTGAGCACTTAATTCAGTAAAAATATCCCCACCTCTCTGAATCGGACTCATACTCAAAGAAGATGACAGTAAAGTCACCATACTAGTAAAAAGTGTCTTCGTCGGTAGGTAACTGCCTCTGTATAAAGGAGGAAAGTCGAACTTGCTAGTTTTTTAGGGAACTGCAATAGCACCTGTAACTGATAGTAATTTCTCTGAGATAGTATGTTTTATCTTGTATGTAGGCTATTGTGGTAAAAACTTGATATATTAACAAAGATCGAATGATCTATATATACAAAAGAATGGAACAATGTTTCCTTAGGAAACGATCGTAAAGAATAGAAACATTCTATTCTAACTCCAGAAACTAAATATTAGAAACATTCTAATATTTACAAACAGATAATAGATAACCATTAATAGCATATAAATATTAATTTAATACCCTCCCTTAATGGTTAATCTATCCACTACACTAAGCTGTCCTCTAAATTTGGAAAACTTGCCTGGACCAAGAGGCTTGGTGAGAATGTCTGCAATCTGATTTGCTGTAGGAACATACTGCAAATGTATACTCTTTTTCAACTAGAGGTTTAAACTTTTGAAATACAATAAATGCTTCAGATTTCTTTTTAAGAAAATAAACCCACATTTTTCTACTGAAATCATCAACAAACAAGAGAAAATATTTGGACCCAAGAACAGAAGGAGTGGCCATAGGGCCACAGATATCTGCATGAACAAGCTGAAGTACCTGAGAAGCCCACCATGAATCGCCAACAGGAAAAGGTGTGCGATGTTGCTTCCCAGCGTAGCATGCATCACAAACTCCAAGTTGTTGAGTCTAAATCTCTAGCAAACCGAGGACAAGCCTGTCATGAACAAGTTGAGAGAAATAGCGCACATTTAAGTGCCCATAACGCTGATGCCAAAGTGTACTAACAGAAGACTATCGAGCAGCCATAGCAAGGTCTTGAGAAATACCAGAATTTGCAAGTCTGAAAAGACCATGATCCTCAAGACCAACTGCAACAACAGACTGAGTCTCCCTATCAGTGATGGTGCACTGATGTGAACTGAAGGTGATGTCCAGCCGTGGAGAGTGTCGCAGCATCTTGCTGACTGAGAGTAGATTTAGTTCCATCCCTAGAACATGGTACACATCGAGGAAAATGAGATTCCTCCTAGCAGACTGAATCTGAATGTTGCCTTTGCCGACAACAGTGTACTCTTCCCCTCCACCAAAAATAACAGAATCTGAATAAGGTTGGTAGTCAGCGAACCAGTCTTTGCAGTGGGTGAAATGACGAGGCACCTGAATCAATGTAACAGGCAGACGACTTGACATGATCTGCTGGTCTTTTAGCCATGAAGGCCTAAAAGGCAGATTTTGTCTAGTCGGTGTGCTCTGCACTGTTCGCTTTGGGTTGCGAACTAGATTGCTTAGATAGGGCAGCTAAGCGCTTCCGACATTCAACCTTCATATGACCATACTTGTCACGGTAGTTGCATTAAATGTTCTTTTTCTTGGAGCACTCTAATGCCGGAGTAGATGGTTTCTGCTGAGAATACTGTTGAGAATGAGAATTGCCCTTATCCTTCTTAAAGGATTTAGCAGCAAAGGCTTGCTCAATGGAGGTGGAGCTAGAACTGCTACTGAACTGTTGTTTCCATCGATCTTGCTGAAGCAGAAGTGTGCAGAGATCGATGAACTTCATATCAACACCAGTAGAAGTGATGTTGAGAGTCTCGATAAAATGCTCATAGGACCTGGGTAAACTTTTGAGAGTGATTACCACAATGTCCTCTTCCTCCATCTTGCGTCCAATGGCAAGCAACTGATCACGGATGTCCTGAATCCGATTCAGGTGATCCTGGAGCGATTTCAGCTCATCCATGACAATAGAAAACAGAGTATTCTTGAAAAAGAAAGCCTTGCTTTTATCTGATGTCTCATGTAGGGTTTCGAGATGCTCCCATATCTCGGCAGTTGTTTTGCCGGATGGAATCAGAGGGAGTTGATCATCAGTCACTGATAATTTGAGAAACATGACTGCTTCCCGATTCTGCTGGTCATAGCTGCTAGTCATAGGTAACTTAATCAGGACCAGCTGTAGTCAGACGCTTAGTAGTGCCTAGAACCACCTGATTGTTGTCGCGATATTCGAAGATGGTTAGCATCCGCTGCTTCCACGTGCTATAATTCCGACCATTAAATTTTTGATTCCCCTCAAGCAGAAGACTGGTGAGTGATGCCATGGCATGAATTTCAATGAAAAACGTGAAGAACTGAGAACGCACGTACTTCGAGGCAAAATGTCAGAAGACCCACGAAAAAGGAAGTGGTACCCAAAAGAGAGCTTGAAAAACCCAGAAGGAATATGTTGTCTGACTCTGGATTCGTTGGCTCAAAAATTGAGGCACCCATAAAAATAGACAACCCAATTGAGCTCTTGAAAAACCCACCAAGAATTTGTGTTTGAAAATAAAATTTGGGCCCAAAAAATAGGGTTTTTGAACAAAACCCTAGGTGCTGGAAAAAAGCTTCAAAAATGATGATTTTTTGCAGAAATCTGGAAAAAACAGTCATTTTTGCAAAGAATCCCTAACCCGGGCTCCAAACACCGAAAAATGTAGAACAGACCCGCGTTGTGTGAAGATCAAACCGCGTTTTGGACTGCAGAAAGCGGCGAGCGCGGCTTAGGAGTGTGCTCGCACGGCTTAGGAGCGCGACTAGAGGAGTGGTGGCGCCCAATGAAGAAGCAAACGAAAATCTGCAACGAAATGGCCATGCGTGGGAGCAGGAAAAAAAACGGCCAACAGACGGAGGCCCAAACAAAAACGCGTTTTTTTCCTCCAGAGAACAGACCCGCGAACAGGTTGCAGAAAAAACGCAACAACAAACCTTAGTTTCAGATTTGAATAGATGCAACGGATTTCTCAATGAGAAATATGAAGATTCCAAAAAATAATTTCCAAAACAGTAGTTCAGATAATTTAGAAGTGAAATTATAAAAATTTCTGAAAAAATGTAAAGCTTTAGCTCTAATACCATATTGTGGTAAAAAACTTGATATATTAACAAAGATCAAATGATCTATATATACAAAAGAATAGAACGATGTTTCCTTAGGAAACGATCGTAAAGAATAAAAACATTCTATTCTAACTACAGAAAACTAAATATTAGAAACATTCTAATATTTACAAGATATTTACAAACAGATAATAGATAACCATTAATAGCATGTAAATATTAATTTAATATAGGCTACATGCCTAAGGGCGTCAATAAATTCTGTAAAAAGTCTGCAAATTCTAAAACACTAAAACTATGAACAGCTGTTATACAGCTATGTAATTGGGTTCATTCAAATTTGAATGACTATTGTTCTATATTTGTGATTTCCCAAATGATGTATTTCCAAGTTGCCGCCATAATTTGCTTGTCGTGAGTTGAGCTGCAAGTCCCTTGGCTGTCTTTCATTAGATACCTGGAGTTCAACCACATTAAGTCATCATCATCAGGACAGCTTTTTCATGTCTCCGGGGATAGATATCAAAATTAACAGACTTGCCATCATAATTTGCTTGTCGTGAGTTGAGCTGCAAGTCCCTTGGCTGTCTTTCATTAGACACCTGGAGTTCAACTGGATTAAGTCACAATCATCAGGATAGCTTTTTCATGTCTCTGGGGATAGATACCAAAATTAAGAGACAAGGTCTAGTTCATGGCGTCTTCTGCAGCTACAAAAAAGAGTTCAAACTAATGTGTCACCTTCAATTACAATTCATTTATTAGATCTCCATTTTGTACATTTGAACCTATTATTTATTACTGCTGCTTGTCTATGGACGCTAAAACCATTACAATTCCACTACATAGTGAAGAGAATGTAAGACCAACTGTATTGGCGGTCATAATTTCTTCCCAAGGCTGTGGTTATACAACTTCAGTCATAAACAAAGAAAAACAATTGTTGCTAACAAACTTGATGATCCGAAGCTCAAGTGGCAATGATTATACTGAGATTGTTCTTTAATAGAGAGTTTGTTCCAAACAAAACAATTATGCAAGTCTTTTACTAAAATCAGAAATCCACAAGCATTCCAGGAAATTTTCTTTGCACTCACTTTGTAAACATGAATTGCAAATAAGAAGACTGATGCAGCAACCTTTAGATTTCTGACATTTAAAATTCTTGGTCCTCCTGTACAAACTCATGCAGAACCTTGAAAGCAACAATGTGCCTCGACTGAGATCAATACTGTTTTGATATGGTGCCATGGAACATAATCCCCCAAGTATGTGCCTCCTCTCAACAATAAAGTTTTGTTGAGCAATATATATCCCCTGCATCATTCCAGAAATTGCACCTCTCCAGCATTCATATCATCTTGTTTGAGAAGAAACCTATAAAATAAAGAGGGCAAAGAAAACATCAACTCCAAACCTAGCTGAAGCAAAAGTGATCGAAGCACCTTCAATGTCTTTGATACATAAGAAGAAGCCATATTGAAAGACCAAAAGCTTTAGAAAATTGAAACAAAGCAACCAAAACTCTAAGACAATTCACTTTAACAAGGAAAAGAAGATGCTCGAGTTTACTGCCTGTTCTTATTCTATAGTTGCTCAAATACTAAAAGTTTAAAACATATGGTTTCTTCCAAAAATCAGAAGCAAAACTCTAGTAAATCCTAAATTAGCATTTTCCCAGGATGATACATGCACAGTTGTAAAATGCAATTGGATACTTGAGCAAAATATGAGGTCCCCTAAGTCCAATGTTATCTATTTCCAACCATTGATATGAGATGACTGAAATTTTTAAGCCTAGAAAGATTTTGTTCCAAGTGCTTGGTTTCTTTGCATGATGGAAGTTTTCTCTCGAGTCTCTGCTTCAAAGTTACATATTTTTTAGGAATTCAATAAATAGTTTGTTAAATTAATAACAAACTAGGTACAGTTTAGTGGGACTAGATAAAATCCACTTTACTAGAACTTTATATAGTCTGCCTTGCCTAAGAACTAATACTCATCTTGGATTCAGATATTTTGGAATTGTCTGATGATGAACAAAACAGTTAAAAACCCATACAGAAAATATTGATCTTATATGCATCAATTTCTTGTGACCCAGCCTCAATTCAGGCAAGGTACAAGAAAATTTCTAGTTTGTTGAGAAATTGGAGTTGTTCACTCATAACCATCATATGGCAATATAAATAGAGATAATGGAGTAGCTGACACATGACATGCATCCAATTAGTCAGATAAGGCAGATTGGTTATATCTGTTAGTTAGTGATTGTTGGAAACATTGCCATTGATGTCAAGGGCACTCAGTTGTGATTGTTAGATTTCGTCATTGATGTCAAAAGAAGAACTCAGTGGAGATCACTGAACATATTGTCACTAATGTCTAAAGAGTTTGCAACATGAGCGTGACAATAAGGGTAAAGATAATCACAAGAAGTGATCAATGCATTGAAGACAGAAATGGTTAGCAAATAATAAATGAACAGCTTGGTGACTGAATGTGAAGGCAATGAATTAAGAATGACCAAGATTTATCAAATTAGCGATGGATTAGAGAATATGAAGCAGTTTGATAACACGATAAAGCAGAGATGGAGAATAATGTTTAAAGCAGTGATTCCTCAAAGAGAATATGATAGTCAACTTCATAAAGGAGTGGCAATTAAATATGATAGTCGATTACATATTGCAGCAGTGCTTGTATTAGTTAAACAGCAACACTTCTAAGATAGACAAAGCAGCGATCCATTATGCAAGCAGTCCAATTCATATGTGCAGTGAACCATTATGCAAGCAATCCGACTTATATGTGATACAATCCATGTGCAACATGCTACACATTGGTTGATTCCACTAGAACAATATGATGGTCAAATACAGCCACGTATTATGATATGATTTGGTTGTTAAGACAAGAAGATTAATATAAAGACAAAGTTGCCACTAAACTAATTGTTATTAAAGACTAAAGGCATGATTCATTTTGAAGTGGTGTGATTTAATCAATAAAATGAGATATTAACAAAGGTGTGATTTAGTATAAAGGGGTATGATTTCTTACAAAGGCCAAGCTCTGTTAATAAAGGGAAATTAGAACTTGTGATTTAAAAAGCGATTAAGATTTGTGAAGTGTCATGTCCATTTGGAAGGACATCCTCCTTCATAAGGGATACATTTCTTCTATATGAAGATATCAAAAGAAATAAGAATTGTGAGGAGAATGCATGTGCAAAATATAAGAGATATATATGGTCCAGAATTATTACTGCAGAGGAAAAATAAATATGAAAGCACATTTGTGAAGGGTTACCTCTCTTGGTGAAGAGGTTTGTTGGAGAAGTATATGAGGAGATGAGTGAGAAGTGTGTGTTGTGTAGGTGAAGAATATATATATAGGTGAAGACTCTATATTAAGTTGTATAATCTTAGTTATTTGGGTTAGGGTTTTGTGGTGGACATAAACTACATATACAAGAGGGCGCTAATTCACTTGCGTCCATGTTATTGAAATGTAAATGGAGGTTATGGAATGGCCAAAAAGTTAGGGTTTTGCAATGTGCGTAATCTGCATAAAGCAAGCAATGCTATTTTACTCTCATCCATGATATATTATGATAGAAAGTAAGGTTATGAAATGGTTAACAAGTGGTGCTCATTACGTTAGTTAATGTGGACATGGGTTAGTGGTCTACATAATCTGCACAGGCAACTGGGAGTTAAGACACTCGCATCAATAAGATTGAGATGTAAATACTAAATAAACGTTATGGAATGGCCAACAAGTGAGGCTTATACCCTTAGCTAATGTGGGTTGAGATTTTGTGGTGCACATAATCTGTCTATCCCAATGATCTTGTAACGTAAACGAAGGCCCTGAAGGAGCCAATAAGCAGTGCTTATTTTCTCGGTTAAGGTGGACTAGGGTTTCATGGACCCGTAATGGTGTAAAATCATTAGCGTAGATAACATCACAATACAAATGGAGATTATTTAGCGACCAACTAGTGGCTTTTATACACTTAGTTACCATAGCTTGAGGCTTACGGTGCACATTATCTACACATTCATTGTAACGTAATGTTTGTGTGTGCATAGCAAAGGACTTCCCGCTGTGTTCCAGGTTTTCTACCAACCTATGAAAGTTCCCAACATGCTTAACAGAGCATAAATTTAAGAAACGGGTTTCCTTTCTCCCTGCTATGAGTCTTCCAAAGAATTAGCATAGAATTTAATTTTGACGAATAATTAGCTATCAAAAAAGCAGAAATAAAAGAAGGAAAATATGGCAGGTAAATCCAACAGAGTTTACACGCATTGTAAAAACTATCAAACAAATGTAGCAACGCAAATTCATCTACAAATTAAGCCATATGGATTTAGCGACATTGTAGAAAATGCCTTGCAGATTCGCTTTAGTTATGCCACATTTTAACCTGGATTAATTACACTACATTTTTCTCCATAGTAATTGATTATGTATTTACTCAGTTCGCACATTGTATAACATAGCATATTAAAAATCTGCATTCTAGCGATTATAGCTCACGAAATTACCTGACATTCACTACTCAGATTGCAAGTTCGATCCCAGTCGCCCTCCCAGACTTTTATTTACATTTTCAGCATGAACGCACAAATTTTAACGATTAAAATTACGACGAAAATTTCAAGCGAAAACATAAGTAAAGCATTTGGCCGGTTAGTACCGATTGTTGAGAGATTCAAAATTATTTATAACGAGATATTCTCTCCTCGGTTGGGACTCTTTAGTGGCCACATGATTCGTCTGAATAACACGTCCTAGTTATGCTTTTTATTTTCCGGAGGGAAATAAGGGAAGGTAGGCAATAGTGCTAGGGAAGGCCAAAAGTCATCCTATGATGATCGTTGCTCGGTGGGTATTTTGTTGTCATTATTTGGTTTTCCTTGATTTTTCTTTTTAACTTTCATGTGTTTCGGATTTTGAATAAAAATTTTAAATGTTTAGGAGATCAAAATTAATAGTGGGAGGTTGGATATGGAAAAAGATAGAAAGATAAATTAAGGGGGTTTTGTTCTTAGTTCCATAGATTTTTTGGTCTTATGGATGTTAAAATTTTATATTTCATTTTATTTATATTGACTTTCTTATTATGAATATTGATCAAGAAGCCAACAATTTTGGGAAGTCTTGCCTCCTCAATTAGCTCGTTTAGACTATATGTCGGTGTTCCCAATTGATTGCCTAATTATCCTTAAAGTAGTTATCTTCAATTATCAAGACTCTTAGATATGTGGTCAACAAATGGGAGGCAATGACTTGCTCTCCTCTACACTTTAAGGCTTTGTTATATCTAAGGGGCATTCTCTACTTCAATATCCAAATAAATCTATCTTTGCACAGTGAGATATTATTTTGAGTAGAATGTTCTCACAGTTTTATTAAAGTCTAAATGGATTATATTTCATAGTAGATATGTCTTTAATACCTTATCTCATTCAACACATTGCAAACATAAGATAACCTAATACATAAAACATAAAGTAAATAGTTTGTTTTTTATGATTTGAGGATTTAGAATCTAGGCTTTCAACCAAACAAATATTCTCATATCAATGCATATCCAAGATAACAGAATCAAACCCTACATGCAAGTATCTTCTTCGTGACAAACAAAATTCATATACAAAGGACTGATTAGAATTGCATCACTGCATTACAACAATATATCCAAGAAAGGGTTGTACTTGTAACTCTTCTTAATAATCCATCAACATAACACATATTCCCTCATATCTCATTTAGACCATATTTAATCCATTACTTCAATAGAAGCCATAAATCAGATATGTCATATGGAAAATGCATACTGATAAGTGCATGAATCCTGCAATTATTCGCTTGCAAGGAAAATTTTCACATTCAAGGAAATAATTGCAAATAACACACACAATAAGTGTTTCTATTAAACTTAATATGAATACAAAATTGCCATATTAAATGCAACTCGCATGCAAAATTGTAACCTGCAACTCTAGACTACACTTCTCTTTATTGAATAATCTTCATGATTGCGGAACTTTACACTAGATCTTATTCGATGTGCTATATGAATTGATATTCAAAATAGTTTTGATCTCATACAACATCAAAAAATTTCCTACTTATAGGAAATGTGCAAAGTATGTCAAGCTAGACCCTCAAAAGTAATTTTAGAATATTTTGATTTTGATAATATAAAACAAAGTTGGGAACTTGCCTATTATAATATATGATTTAATTATCTAAAATTTGCACTAAGATCACATAAATGTTGATGAAGAGCTCCAATATTAGGACTTGGTGTTGGAATTATATTGAGATAATTTGTACTGAGAGGGGAGGGATGAATCAGTACCTCTAAAACTTTTCTTGGTTAGCCCATTAACCCTTAGTCATCAGTTTGTAATTTAATTTATCTATCTGTTCATCTTTCTGTATGCATATGAAATCATATCATACATTCCATTTGATATGTAACAATAATAGAAACATTCATGAAATTAGATAACACATAACACAAGATATGATATCGCAGAAAACTCCTGTTTAGGAAGTAAAAACTGCGGTGGGGATTGTTACCCACAAAACTTCACTATTTGTAGATAAGAAGAGTTGGTTAAGGCTTACAATTTGGTCACTTCTGATGACCTACCCTGTTAGGAGTATTACAGTGGAGACCTGTTAATATCTACTTCGTTTGAAGATTTTAACAACACTGTTAAGTGTGCACTCTGTTAAGAGATTTACAAAGGACAGTTAAGTCCACCTTCTACAAAAGGATTTTAGATGTGATGCACTTGTTAGAATGCAACTACATAGGTCTTTGATCTG
>MU226741.1:562845-590179 GCA_018584345.1 Thuja plicata | reverse complement strand
TCTTTATAGTACTTATGATGTATATGAGAGTATCATTCATTTCATCATGTTTGTTAATCTTCATGTTTCACTTTCTTATGCTATTTTGAGATTAACTAATACTAGTCTTCCTACTTTCAAAACTTTCGTTAAGGATTTGTGTACTGGACTTATATCTCTTTTGGATTTTGTGAAGAATTGGGTAGATGATACCCCATTTACTAATCTTCCTAATCCTAATCTAGTTCCTAATCTTCCTAATCCTCATCCTATCAATCCTAATCCAATTCCAAATACTCCCATTTCTATTTCTCCATCTTCTATCCCTAGTTCTTCCCACACTTACGATGGGGCTCAAGCTAAGGTTCATGATGTCGATGTTCAAGAATTCTTCCATTTGCCTTCCCCTTCTTATCCAATTCATGATGATATTAAAGGGAAAAACAAGGAAACTGAGCTTCTCAACCTATCATTCCACCATACGCAACATTTTCTCATGAACACCATAATCAATAACCTCCTGTAGAAGCTTTGCAAGATATGTACACTACCGGATATACTATGTTGGATAAACAAGGCTATAAGGGTTTAGGGCTTGGTATCAATGAACAAGGCATTAAAAACCCGATTCATTCATCCCCTAAAAAAAAAATGCATGGTATTGGTTTCCCGCCTTCTCAATTCAAGGTGGCTGACCTTAACTATCATCCTCCTCTTCATGTTCTGCTTCCAACACCTTCCTTAGATCACCCTGACACACATCAAGATGTGGCTAAGAAAGTGTATGTCCAATTAATGGATTCTAAGAAAGAAATATTTAAACCCATGCCCAAAAATGCTCTCTCTAAATACAGATGTCCTTTTCATTATAGTAATACACATTTACTTGCTGATTGTGTGCATTTCAAACTATATGTTAGAGAAAGAGTTGCTTTAGGAATTATATCTCATTCCCGTGGAATATTACAATTTCTTCATAATTTTGATATAGGGCATTCCCCTCGTTCTTCTATAAATTAGATCATTTTTCTCCTCTTGTCTCTTCACTGGGGGGCAAGAGGCATTTCATTCCAGTCTTCTACGATCCATTTTGCTCTTAGCATGTATTTTGTTTTGAGTTTAATTGGTTATTCTTTCTATATTTTATCCCTATAATTTTCTCTTATGATACATACTTCCTTCGCTCATAATCATTCACGATATCTTTTCTAGGACATTTGTTTTGTAAATATATCTCTTTGATATAACATCTCTTGATATAATTTGATATATCCCTTGCTTTTACCCCTAGGGGGGCAAGGTATTTTCCTTCTTCCTCTATCTAAGGATATGCTTCCCTTAGCTTAGTGGCATTTTTTTTTATCATACAACATTATTTCCTTATAAAGATTTATGCTTTTGGATATGGATACCCTCTTATATGGGAGGTGATTGTCCTAGGTCATCACCTCTTCTTTATCTTGCAAATTATTTTCTTTATAAATACTTTCCTTTGCTCTGGGTTAGAGTTTGACTCCTTCATTTTGAGATTCCTCTTCCTCTTCATTGCAGGGGGCTTGATGATTGAATCTTTGGTCCCTCTTTTCTTTGGAAGGTGACATCTTATCCTAAGCACTCATCTATGGTGGGGGTCTTGATGATAATATCTCTTCCTCTTTGAGGATCCTTTTTCCATATGTGACATATCCATTTCACGATTATCTATGCTCTTAGAGGTAAGGGTCAATACTCTTTGCTAAGGATATAGTGTATATTGTTGTTAAGATAGATATCTCCTTACACTGTGAAGTAGGTATCCTCTTTCTCTTCCTTATCCTGACTAATGGGTAGTCATGATAAGGAGGGGGCATATATAGGGTCTCCCTTATATTATATTTTACATTAGTTTACATTTTACAACATGCTAAATCCTTGGAAGGTAACGCACATAAGTTGCTAAATCCTGAAGAGAAACACATTTTTATTTTTATTTTTATTGCTAAATCCTCAGAAGGTAACACACATAAGTTTCTAAATCCTGAAGAGATATGCATTTTACAATATACTAAATCCTTGGAAGGTAACATACATAAGTTGCTAAATCCTGAAAAGACACGCATTTTATATTCCATAGTGATACAAGAATGTAGCTCTATGGATATTTCAAAAGCCATTAGAAGACGCATTACAATTACAAAGAATAATTTATGGGTGAACCTATTGGGCTCTCCTTCCTTGGTGATTCATGGTAAGGTGGGCATCTTACTAGGCGAGGTAATCACTATCTCTTTTCTCTCTTTCGCTTTCATGCTAGTAGGATTAGATCATGAAGCTATGTTATCTATAGTGTTGCTCTTGTCTTTCTTATGTAGTCATGTATGTTTTCTATGATTAATTGCTCTTTACTTTCATATCTTTATGCATGTATGTTGAGTTAGAATTCTTGTTCTGGGGGCTCATGTCCTTAACTTAGTGATGTTCTACCTCGTTGCGATCCACCATAGTCTTTCTTCTAACTTTACCGCAAGTAGGTTTGATTTCCATACTCCCGCTAAAGTGGGGGCTTAATGTATCATCTTAAAATGGAAGCACTTCCATGTTAAGAAACTTTAGCCCTCCTTAGGGGGTGTTTTTGACCACCATCATATTGTCCCCTCATTTCTGCATACTCTCCTACTTCTATGTCTATTAGGACCCTGATTGGGCCTCTCCAGGCACCATCCATCCCATATGGCATATTTTCTAGGGGTTCTGACTCCCTGGGTCAAGGTTAAACTTGACCTTGACCTTGACCTGGGTCCCCCTTTCAAATCTGGAAGCATGTTGACTGCTAGAGGTCATCAAAAGTTCATTTCCCGCTTTTGGGTCGACTATTTTGGGTTTCGAAGTGACGATTCTTAAATTATATTTAATATAGGTCCTCTTCTAGGGATATAGGTCTAATTGGAATTTAATTCTCCTACGTAGGCCTCTCTATAAGATTGTGCCCTAGTTTCATATATAAGGAAGTTTTCTCCTCTCATTTTCTCTAGCCATGAACTAAGTGATAAGAAGGATAATCTCAAGCTCTAAGTGAAGTCTCTCTAAGCAAGAAGAACAACTATCATCAAGAAAAAAGTTAAAGCATACATTGTTCTACATGTTTTCAATCTTTCAAAGTGTTCAAGTCTTCCTCTCAAGCATCCAAGTTCTCCATTGAAGATCAAGGATTCAAGCTTTCAAGCCTTTGAAGGGATTTGATTCAAACATTCAAGATTCATCATTCAAAGCCCTAGATCTATCCATCATAGTGGTGTGATCTTCCCTCAAGATCCTTTGCGCATCCTCAAACACTCATTCATTCTCTCTTCAAGGTGGATTCCAAGCATACAATCATGGAGGTTTATGGTTTCTAATATTGAGTCCAAGCTTTCATATTTACATACTTTCTTACATTCAAAATATAATTGAATATCTATTGAATATCATAGCTTCATTATTAGATTTACTTCTACTACTTTCTAGCATTCTTTATTTCAATTATTGATTTCAAGGTTAATTCCTAAATCGGGGTTTGACTAAGGCAAATCCCTCCCCCCAACAAACAATCCATTTTTATTGCAGGTACAGGTTCAGAATAGCATATTGGAGTGCAAATTTGGATACCATTTTCAGAAAAATTTCGAGATCCAGAAATAGATTTTCAGTCTGAGACTTTTTAGTTTGATTTTGCCCTATGTCAGAATCAGAAATTCTAGGTCAATGGTGACATTGACTTGAGGGTACAAATCAGAACTGTGTCAGAACGGAAAAAGATTTATGGGTTTTATTCGTCTTTGCATTTCTATTCCAGATCTGGTCTTAGATTTTCTAGAAACTAAGTGCAAACCCCCAAAAACAATATTCTTCAGATCTATAACATCTCAAGGTTAGTACTTTTCTCATATTCATTTCAATTAAAGTTATTAATCTTTCTAAATCTATCACACACTCTCTTCTACAAAATATGAATTAGGGTTTTTCTCTTTATCCCTATCCTTAATAGGTCAATTCATTTATGCATTGATCCTTTCTTTAGGGTTAATTCTTTCCTTTAAGAAATTTGGGATTAAGAGGACAATCTTACCTTCTTCACCATTCTTATAACACACATTAATTTTATCCCATACATTTCAATAAACATTCTAATTTTAAATGTAACAACATTCATCTTATATTACATTCAAGTAACCCCCTATTTTATATCTTACATATCAATTTTCACACATTTGTCCAACACTCGAGAGATTATGATTCAAGCCCTTCTTATAGTATACATTATCAATATTATGCTTTCCATCAAAACTAATATAACCAATTCTAACTAGCCTAACATCTTGATCACCAATAATTCTAACTATACCTCCATCATACTTATCAAGTTTTACAAAATTTATTTTATCACCAACCATGTGATTAGAACATCCACTATCAATAATTCATTCATCTCTATCTAGATAATAACATGTAGAATAGAAGTTACAATGTCTGAAACCTTCGTAATCACTTCCAAAGTCTTATTAGGATTAGTAGAATTAGATTCTTCTTTAATTTCCAAAAATAATCTTATTCAATTTCAATCCAATACAAACACCATCTCCTCCTAAATAAAATAATAGGGGATAATTAGATTTCACACCCACCTTTTGATGCAAAACCAAAATCCTTGAATTTGAGACTCAAACTTCTAATTCAAACACATGTATTGATGTTGATTGGGCCTCTTTAAATTTCAATCCTATCCCACCTAAGAGTTAGCCTTATCCTCCTAACATTCTAAGTTACAGATTAATGATTAAAATGAACATGGTTTAGGATTTGTGAAACCTACATCACACTTGTCCAAGGAAGGTCTAGGTTTCCAACACCCCCTTTTTCCAATCAATCTAGAAATTCTTCACCTAATTTTCATCACAGCAAGAGAATATTTTGTTTGAGCTTTTTAAATCCAACTTAATTACTCTTCATTTGAAAATAAATGTAAAAATAGTAGACAAAAGAAATAAAATCCTTCTATTTGTATGTATCATCAAATTTGTGGCCATAAAACTAATGAATGTCATGATTTGAAGTGTAAAATTAAAGAATACATTAATTGTAATATAATCAAAATGAAAAGTAAAAATGGATGGTACCTTTATCATGATCATTCTAAATAACATCTAAATTCCTAATTTTTTGCTCCTCACTATGTGACATTGCTAGCCTATAATTTGGGGGCTCATTGTCATTCATGGTGGAACAATTTGAGGTGCAATCATACTTTGAGAGAAAAATTATAGTCTTTCTTATTCTTGTTTCCATGTATGGGGTGCAAGAGTAATGTTTCAATCTCCTATCTCTCCTAAGGACCCATTTTCTCTTTGTTGATTTGTTTCTTTTATAAAATGACATTCTTTCTTGCATAGAATTGTTTGTTCTATATGAGGATTGTTTCTCTTTAAAAGGATGTTTACATCCTTGTTTACAATCTTTTCCTTTCTTGAGATCTCGTGTCTTTTATAAATTAACTTTCACTTGGGGTACATAATGTGTTGTCCTTAGCCAAGTATCTCCTTACCTAGCAATAGGGAGGGTGTGTATACTTTATTATCCTTTGTCATTTTCCTTGTCTTTAGGCTTGGGGGACAAGGCCAAAATTTCAATCTCCTATATTTTCAAAGGATCCATTATCCATTTGTTGACTTTTTGCTTTTATAACATGATATTCTTCCTTGCATAGAATTTTTTATTTTACATAATGATTCTTTCTCTTTTTAAGGAGGTTTATATCCTTATTTACAATCTTTTCCTTTCTTGAAAGCACATATCTATTATAAACGATCTATCACTTAGGGTATATAATTTGTTATCTTTTCCCTTGCCTTCACCCTTGGGTGGAAAGGTTTCATTTCTCAGTATTTTTTTTCCTTTCAAAGGATCCACTTTCTCTCAATTTTCTGGTAATTTTTTATCACATGATATCCTTTTTTGAATGGATTTGTTTGTTCTACATGAGGATCTTCTCTTTTTCAAGAGATTTACATCTTGGATTTGATTGTGTGAATTTTTTTATCATCAATATTTTGTATCACACTGTGTGATCGATCTTTTTGAGCCTTATGTTATCTTGCAACCCGATGATGGATCATGGAGTGTGATCTAAAATGTTGATGATAATTTTTCTCACACAATCAAATCTAGAAACTATTATTGCATTAATTTGGATTGTGGAAATCTAATAGCTTAGATTTACATCCTTGTTTACAACCTCTTCCTTGCTTGAAATCGCATGTCTATTATAAACAAATACCATTACTTGGGGGATTAGAGTGTGTCATATTTCATTAGAATTCATTTTTCCTACCTAGAAATATGAGGCTAAAAGGTGAATTCTTATTCTCCTTCCGCTCTTGGTATCGAAGATTCTATATTTATACAAGAACTCCCCTTGGAGGTAGATGTCTTCGAACAAATATCTCTTCCTCCTAAGGATCCCTTTACACATGTTTCAATATATATGTTTGCAAAATTATCTTTCCTTGCCTTTAGAAAGAGTATGCCTCTTTTTCTAGGGGAATGTATATAGTGTTTCTTAAGGGATATCTCGTTGGTGTTGAAGATAAGTATCCTTTTTATACTCTTCCTTAAGATTTCATCGTAGTTTTATGTTTCCATCTTAAGAAGGGGGGCATATATTCAACATACTTGTCTTAGAAAATAGATTCCTAAATCCTTTATGCTCTTGTGAATTATTTAGTGGATTGTTAAGGAGATAATACTTTCCTTAGGGTAATCTTGTTATGCCTAAGTGCATCATTTAGCATATTCCTAACGAGACAATACTTTCCTTGGGGTATTCCTTTTATGTCCATGTGCATTATTTTGCATATTTACCTAGAGACAATGATTTATTTGGATCTTTTTGTACTATATAAAAAATTTCCTTTGGAGATAATGTTTCCTTGGTATGATCTCTTTTTGTAGATTTCCTTGTAGATAATTCTTTACTTGATTATCCTTGATTGGGTTGACTTTGTTTTGTCATTGATGTCGAGAAATTGATTAATTGATTTTTATTATGTTACCATATCTTAAGAGGAGAAGTTAAATGGGCAAAAAATACATACTAGACAATGATAAATTAATAATGATATAGTTGTTTTCTACTATATATTTGATGTTATCAAATCGGTACAATTGATTGATCAAGTCGAAAACTACAAAGAGTTAAAGTTATGACTGAAAGAGTTACTTTACCGAGCTAGACAAAGTCAGTCAGTAGAATGTTATGTGATTTAGTTATAGTTACCGAACACCGAGTGAAAGTTAAGCACCAAGCACCGAAGATGAGTTAGACACCAAGCAGTGAATGAAGTCAGTTACCGAGTTGCATAGCAAGTTTTACTGAGTACATGATATTGATTGTGAATGATGATAAGATCAAATTTAATGCGAAGAGATGATGATGATCTAGATGAGGAAATGAATTAAATGATGTTTGTTAGAAGATATACAAATGGGAAAATTCAATGAGAAGAACTAAGGCAAAGATCAAGTGGTGAAACTGAATTGTGAAGAGTTCCAAGAAAAGTACAAGTTCCGAGGTAAAAGTGAAATGGTTTACCGAGTTGTGAATTACGAAGAAGATGATCGAACGACTAAGTGTAGATGAGAGAAAATAAAATTAAGGAGATTAAGAGGAAAAAGTATGTCTATATAAAGAATGAAAAATACATAGATAACATAGAGGTTGGCGAGTTGAATAGAGAAGAAGAAGAAGTTGAAGAACAACATTTACCGAGAAAAATATAGAAACAGAGGTTGAAGAATCTACAGTCTGAGAAAGAGATCAATGGAGTATGTGATGCCAGTATTCAATTGAGCATAAAGGATCTAACACAAGCAAAGGTAGTTGCTATATTTACATATCAAAGGTTATTGTTGCTTATTAATATTTGTAACAAAGAAATCTCTTAACCAAGTGGATTTAACGGTTCTATTTGTAAAACCTAAACTTAGGTGACATTCCAAAAGAGTGTTTAAAGACCTCTAAAAAAGACACTCCTAATAGGATGAAGATCTTAACAGATCTGAGGTAAATCGCCTAACAGGGTCACATTTAGAAAATGTGTTTGTAATCTTTAACATGATAAGTTCTTAACTGGGCGTACTTCAAAATGCTACATTTTTACTGTGGGTTACAATTCCCACAGAGGTTTTTCCCAAATTGGGTTTCCTTGTTAAATCTGGTGTCAACCAAGTTAAATACGATGTCAACTTAGTTAAATTTGGAGTTATAAGAGTTAATTTGATGTTTCTAAGTTTGAATGATTGATTTACTTGTATGAGATGTATTGCTGTTTAAGTTATTGAGTTTATTGGTTATTTTGTGTATTCAATATTACCAAGTGAATCAGTGAGTTCAATTTTAAGTGTTTAAGTTTTGATTTGTCTAATTCACCCCCCTCTCAGTGGACCAACAATTGGTATATGAGATAAGTTACTCTGAAGTGATAAGTTTAAAAGGACTTGAGTTAAGATCTAAAGATGTATAAGAGGGAAGAACCAAAGCTGAATAGTAATCATTTCTCTACATGGAAAACTAGGATGAGGTTGCATGTGTCTGGAGTAGGAGAATATGCACTTCAGTTTATTGATAATGAATATGTAGCACCGACTACTGCACCTTTGACTATCAATGAGCAAAGACAGAAATGAGAACACACACAAGTTATGATTGAGATTGCTTCTACACTTACCGACCAGGAATATGATGAACTTGATGGTTGCTACTTCAAAATAGATGTGGGATAAGCTTATTTTGATCTATGGTGGAGATTAGCATTTTTAGAAGGCTAAAGCATAAATTTTGAGAGGAAATTTTGACTATATGAGGATGAAGGAAGGAGAGAACATAATACAGTACAATACAAGATTTAAGGAGACTGTTAATTTTGTCAGAGGAGCTGGTGGGATCATAACAGAGGATGATGTTACAAGAAAGATGTTGATAAACCTGATACTGAGTTATGTTATTCATGTATCTGCTATACAAGAGCTAAGATCTATACCCTAGACGAATGTTTCACTAGATGCTACTATTGGTAAGTTGACTGCATTTGAGTTAAATGATTTTGACAATAGTTTGCCTACTACTTCTAAGATTAAATCTACATTTAAGTCTACTTTAAAGATTGGAAAAGCTAGGGAAGCTGCAGCTAGATATGGATATTTGAGCAATTCTAGTGAGAAATTTTATAGTTTCACTGAAGGTCTTGAAGAGTTATTTACTAAATGTGATGAGAATGAAAGATAATTTGAAGATTTGTTGGCTAGAAGGCTACAAAGAGGCAAAGGCAAATACCAAGGTAAGTTAACCTTGAAATGTTTCAATTGTGATAAAATTGGTCACTTTGCATCTAGTTGTCCAGAGAAAGATAAGGAGGAAAAGAAAGATAATAGAGATAAGGACAAAAGAGAAAACAAATTAAGGAGATACAGAGACTAAAAAAATAAAGGTAGGAAATATTGTCATATTGCTAATGAAGGACTAAGTGATAATGATTCTTTTGATAGTGATGATGGAAAAGAAGTTGTTTATGTTGTTATTAAAGATGATTCTGATGAAGAATAACCTAGAGCCCTAATATCACAAGTAAGTAAGAATGAAACATGGATTATAGATAGTGGTTGTTCACACCACATGACTGGTGACACACTTAAGTTTATTTCCTTGGAAAAACATGACGGAGGTTATGTTAGATTTGGTAATGATGCTCCATATCCTATGAAAGGAAAAGGTTCTATAATTCTACTGAATAAAACAAGATGTGATGATGTTTATTGGGTTGAAGGATTAAAGTATAATATGTTGAGTGTTGCACAACTAAACAATGCAGTTCACCGACTGGAATTTCAATATGGAAAGGCGAAGTATTTGATGAGAAGGATAGTCTGATTGCTGCTGGAGAACAATCTAAAGGTAATTTATTTTATCTTAATACTTCTATAAAGAGTTGTCTATTTGCTAAAGTTGAATTTGTTTGGTTATGGAACAAAATGCTTTGTCGTGTTAATTTTGACAACTTAATCAAAGTGAGTAGGAAGAATAGAGTAAGAGGACTACTGAGATTAGAGAAACCTGAGAATGCTATGTGCAGAGAATGTTAGATGGGTAAGATGACTAAATATAGTTTTTCAAGCAAGACTTATGTTACATAAGGAATTTTGAATTTAGTACATATTGATTTATGTGGACCCATGAGGACTCAAAGCTATTATGGAGATAGATATTTTATTTTATTTGTGGATGATTATTCTAGAATGATGTTTGTAATGTTTTTAAAGGAAAAATATGATGCATTTAAAATGTTTAAGTGGTATAAGGCCCAAGTTGAAAAATAAATTGGGAGATAGTTGAAATGTCTGAGATCCAACAGAGGAGGTTAGTTTACTTTTGATGAGTTTACATTGTTTTGTAATGAGAATGGGGTTAAGAGATAGTTGTCAGCACCAAGGACACCACATCAGAATGGGATTGCTAAGAGAAAAAACATATCTATTGTTAATTGTGCTAGGACACTAATGATTGAAAAAGGAGTTTCATAGAACTTTTGGAGGGAAGCTGTGAGTATTGTTGTTTATACATTGAACTGAGTACAAATGAAGAAAGGTACCAAAAAGACACCTTATGAAATCTGGTATGAACACAAACCTAATGTTAGTTACTTTAAATTTTTTGGGAGCAAATGCTATATTCTGAAAGATTCTAGAGAAGGAAAGTTTGATTCAAAAGGAGAAGAAGGAATATTCTTAGGATATTCTACAAGGAGTAAAGCTTACAAATGTTTGAACAAGGATACTAACAAACTGGTGGAAAGTGCAAATGTAAGAATTGATGAATTTGCAGAAAGGAATGATAAAGATAGCAAGAAGCAACCAGAAGATTATAAGAAGTTTGTATATGTCCAACCTAATGTTCTCGATACCTTACCGAGAGCACCTATCGAGGAGGAAGATGAACAAGGAGTTCCAAAACCAAATATTGATATGTAAGAACCAAGAGGTACGAAGCCTATTTTGGCAAAGTATGTGAGAAGACACCATTCCCCAAGAAAGATTATTGGAAATAAGGATGTTGGAGTGATGACCAGAAGCAAGGTAAGAGAATATACATGTTTGATATCTACATTTGAGCCTAAGAAAGTTAAGGAAGCACTATAAAATGAAGATTATATGAAAGCAATGAAAGAAGAGTATGATCAAATTGAGAAGAATGAGATATTTGGTTTATTATACAAAAAATGAGGTACTTTTGATATGCAAGTTTGCACTGATGTAGATTAGGCTGGAAATGTTGATGAAAAAAAAAGTACTAGTGGAGGCGCATTCTTTCTAAGTGAAAGATTGGTTACATGGTTGAGCAAGAAACAAAGTTGCATTTCACAGTCTACTACCGAGGCTGAATATGTTAATGCTACTGTGAATTGTGCAAACATAGTATGGATTAAACAATTACTTGAAGGTATGCAAGAAGAGATCACAAATTTGGTTACTATTTTTTGTGATAATACAAGTTCTATTAATATATCAAAGAACCCAGTTATGCATTCAAAGACCAAGCACATTTCTATCAAGTATCACTACTTGAGAGAACAAGTTCAAGAGAAGAATGTGAGATTGGAATATGTGAATTCAAAGGAACAATTGGCTGATATATTTACAAAGCCACTACCTAAAGATTCTTTTGAGTATCTCAAAGGTAAAATAGGGGTTCTTCCCCTATCCAATGTTCACTAAAGAGCATGAGACATGCTGCATCAATTCTATATTTCATTAGAATATCTATTTCTGAATTGATGTTAGTATAACACACTTTAGCTGATTCTTGAAGTTGTGAAAAGGTTTTTGTATGCAATGATTTATGAGTATATGTTAGGTATAATCCACTAGTGAAATAATTTTTTAGGAGTATGAATTTTTGGCATTGTTATCAAAGAGGGAGAGAATGCATTAATGACATTTATCCTTAAGGGGGATATTGATGAATTAAGAGAATGAATTGCAAATATTTACTCATGAAGGAGAATCAGAATGTATGCTACAAAAATAGCAGATTTATCCAAGAGGGAGATTCAAATCATAGATGAAAGTGGAAATAGAAATATCAACTTAGAGGGAGTACAATTATGTATTTGAGAGTTTCCATCATCAATTTCCATAACATTGTTATAGTGGTTGCCATCAATGCCAAAGATATTGTTGACCAACTGATGAATATTTGATGGAGATGATGAAGACCGAGTGATACCAAGTATCATGATTGTATAAATAGTTAGATCAATTGTTGTTTTGTCATTGATGTCAAAAAATTGATTAATTGATTTTTATTATGTTACCATATCTTAAGAGGAGAAGTTAAATGGTGACAAATACATATCAGAAAATGATAAAGTAATGATGATATAGTTGTTTTCTACTATCTATTTGATGTTATCAAATCAATACAATTGATTCATTAAGTTGGAAATTGCAAAGAGTTTTAAAGTTATGATTAAAAGAGTTACTTTACCGAGCTAGACAAAGTTAGTTGGTAGAATGTTATGTGAGCTAGTTAAAATTACCGAACACTGAGTGAAAGTCAAGCACTGAGCACCAAAGATGAGTTAGACACCGAGTAGTGAATGAAGTCAGTTACCGCATTGCAAAGCATGTTTTACCGAGTACAAGATATTCATTGTAAATGATGATAAGATCGAATTTAATGCAAAGCGATGATGAGCTGGATGAGGAAATGAATTAAATGATGTTGTTAGAAGATATATGAATGGTAAAATTCAATGAGAAGATCTAAGGCAAAGATCAAGCAGTGAAACTAAATTGTGAAGAGTTCCAAGAAAAGTATAAGTTTCGAGGCAAAAGTGAAATAGTTTACCAAGTTGTGAATTATAAAGAAGACGATCGAATGACTGAGTGCAGATGAGGGAAAATCAAATTAAGGAGATTAAGAGGAAAATTTATGTTTATATAAAGAATGAGAAATACATAGAGAACATAGAGGCTAGCGAATTGAACAAAGAAGAAGAAGAAGAAGCTGAATAACAACATTTACCGAGCATAACTGAGAAACAAAGATTGAAGAATCTACAGTCTAAGAAAGAGATCAATGGAGTATGTGATGCCAATATTCAATTAAGCATAAAGGATCTAACACAAGCAAAGGTAGTTGCTATATTTATAGATCAAAGTTTATTGTTTCTTATTAATATTTGTAACAGAGAAATCTCTTAACCGAGTGGATTTAAAAGTCCTATTTGTAAAACCTAGACTTAGGTGACATTCCAAAAGAGTGTTTAAAGACCTCTAACAAGGCCACTCCTAACATGGTGAAGATCTTAACTGATCTAAGGGAAATCCCCTAACAGGGTCACATTTAGAAAATGTGTTTGTAATCTCTAACAAGATAAGTTCTTAACCAAGCGTACTCCAGAAGGGTACATTTTTTTGTGGGTTACAATTCCCACAGAGATTTTTCCTAAATTGGGTTTCCTCATTAAATATGGTGTCAACTTAGCTAAACCTAGAGTTATACGAGTTAGTCTGATGTTGCTAAGTTTGAATGATTGGTTTAATTATATGAGATGTATTATTGTTTAATCTATTTAGTGTATTGGTGAATTGGTTATTTACTGTATTCAATATTACCGAGTGAATCAGTGAGTTAAGTGTTTAAGTTTTAATTTATCTGATTCACCTCCCCTCTCAGTGGACCAACAGACTAGCATAATGAAACTTGATAAATTATGAATTCCATCTTTTCACCAATCCCTCTTGGATGAGAAAAACTAGCATAATACAACTTGCTAGAGTATTTCCTACTATTCCTCCACTTTCCTAATCTTCCTCTTCTTTCAGTTTTTCTATTACATGGTCTCACAACTTTTATAGTTGGTTAGATCATGGAGCCTTGACTTATCCTTTATGTGTGCTCTTTCTATTCCCATGGGACCACTTGTGCTCTTGCAATAGAATTACAAGCATGATACTAGTGGTTGCAACATTTGGTTCATCAAGGTCTCTTCAACTAGTTGAATTGGTTTGTATGAGTTAAGATTCTTGGTTTGGGGGCTTGGTTCCTTGAACTTAGAGATGTCTTATTTTTTTAATAATTTTTCCCATTGTTATTCCTTTCTATCATATCACTTTCCTCTACTTTATTGTGAGTATGCGTGTAGAATCATAGTCTCACTAAAGTGGGGAATACATGTAGCATCATAAATTATAAGCACATTGCTAGTGTGTACAATTATGCTTAGTTAGTACCCATTTTAGTGTGTGTTCCTCCTATGCATTATAGGACCATTGTATTTAATTAATAAATATAAGTATTCTATCATTTAGTTTTGTATTTAAGCCCTTAATTTTAGGTGGTCCCCCTTTAAATATGTTATTCAATCAACATTTGCATACATAGGCCCTATTTGATGATGTGTGGCCTATTTTATGCATTTTCACTTATCACATCTCAATCTCACGCATAATTTTGGAGTCCCCTATCCATATTGACCACTGATTTGAATTTGAGCCTTGATTAGATTGTAAAGGGTGGTCTAGAGCGTATGGCGTGAGCCAAGTAACCCCATAGAATGGGAGATTCTTCTTACATTACAAATTGGGCCTAAAATTAAATCAAAGATAAATCTTTTGATTTTGAGTGGGATTCTAGCTCTGTGTTGGCCTCCTTCAAGTTTTGAGCCTTAAAATGGCTAGGAGAGGTATATAAGAAAGGATACCTCTATAATTTTGATATATCATAAAAGCCTAAGAAATTAATTCGTATGTCTTAGAAATTCATGATCTCAAGAATTTAAGAAACAATCAAGCAGTCAAACATATCAACCACACAAGGAATTTCATTCCTCATATCATTCATTGTGGCAAGCATCAACAATCATCACCCAAGAATGCATTTTGTGATATCCTATTAGGTTTGTGTGGAGTCATGCTATTACATCAACACTTGTGATCTCATTAAAAGTGCATTCACATCATCAAGGTGCAAGCTACTTACAACACACTTCCTTTCCTTTCATGTAATTTTAATTTGATTTCAATGTTAATTCCCAAATAAGGGTTTTACTAAGGAAAACCCTTTTCCCCAACACTTTTCCCCTCTTTATGTGTGCAAGTTGCAGGTGACAAAGTTATGATTTAAATGATAAGAAGGTTTGATAGTCAACTTCTAATTCATTGCTTGTACATCACTTTTCAGTAGATCAGGGGTGCCTCCAAAATTATAGGGAAATTCAACTTGCCCCTAATCCTCTAGGTCACCCTTGACGTCCCACTGTTGGCTGAAATTTTATTTACAAGTTTGTCCCTACATTTTATTTCTAGATCCTGTATTAAAATTAAGTTTTCAATCAGTTAGTTGTCCTTGTTTGTAGAAAGTTTCTTCATCTCTCTACTTACTCATACATCTCACATTCTTCATTCACATTTTCACACTGATCTTCCATAATAGAAAAGGATTGCTATAATTAACTTAGCACTTGAGTCTCCTCAAGCCTAGTGGACCATATTCCTTCCAATGTAAGAGGAGATAGGTCCATTATTCCTATTTTTCTATATAATCTAGTGAACACTATTTCTTTTATTAGACCACTATAGGAAAATTCTAAAACAATATGCCCTAGCCTTGGGGAAAATAAAAAGTAGTTAGAAATTAGAGGTTTTCTTCTGCGTAGAACATAGGATAGAAATAAAAATCATGAATATCTTGGTCTTTAGAGTAGGTAAACTATGGGATCCCTAAAGGGAAAAATGGAAAACTATATATCCTCTTGGAAAGGAAAGTGGTTCTACTGAGTAGTGAGAATAGTAATGCTAAAGGTTGTGATATTTGTTATTCTCATGTACCTACTTTATTACTTTTCACTCTCAGTAGGGATAAACACAAAGATACCACAAATCACGAGGAAATTATATTGGTAGAGACTAGCTGAGAAGAAGAAAACAACTATGATTTATTGGGACAAAATATGTAGCCCCAATGAGGTAGGATAAGTTGGGATTAGGAACCAATTGTGAAAATCTTGTGTTGAGAATGTATAAGAAGCCATGTATGAAGTGGGTGAGTAATCTTAAAAACAATTATTTAGAGAGAAATGAGCCTACTGGAATATTTAGGACTCTAAGACCAACTAAAGGGTCTAGAGCATGGAACTTCATATTGAGATACATATCACTAATAAATGAACACCTTTCTTGGGATATTCAGAATGTAAGAGATGCCCTCTTTTTAGAAGATGCATGTGGAAACACCCTGCCATAGATAATATGATAAGAACAATAATGATAAAAGAGATGATAAAGAAGATTTGGGGATCAAAAGTTAAGGAATATGTGGAGGTAAATGAAAACCATCCATCCACAAAATGGAAATGTAAGAAAGTGGAGGGATTTTGCCTGCCAATAGAGGATATTGACCAATTGAATCATATACTTAAGTACAAAATTCTAGCTTTCAGACATGGGTAAGATAATTGGTATGGATTGGGTAAAAAATAAGTCAATATAATACCAAAGATAGATATAATAGGAACAATCATAAGATCTGATTCAAAAATATAATCTTTTCATTGAAAATCTATTGGAGTAATCAGTGCATGGCTAAAGCATGGGTATTTTCATGGTTGGCTCTACAAGGAATTATACTCACAACAAAATGAAATAAGATTTTAAGGACCTTCAAGGTGTGCCTTATGTGAAGGAGAAAAATAAACAGTGAAACATTTACTTCTCGGGTGTCCCTTCTCCTAGACATATTGGAGGTGGTTATTCCCCAAAATAGGCCAGGTTATGACTCTTCCAAATGATGTCCTACATTTGTTTAAAATTTGGCTGCATATGTATAGTAAATGCTTATTTAGGAATTTTTGGGTGATTAGTCCCTCATTAGTGTTGTGGGAGATATGGAAAGAAATGAATAAGAGAATATTATAGGACAAGAAAATGAATAGTGAAGCACTACTAAATAAAATAGAATCTTCCATAGTAGATGTGGTCAATAGTAGAAATGCAACCCATAGGGATTCAATTCATAGAATGAGATAGAAAAATCAAGAACACATGGTATGGGTTGAAGGTGCCCCCTTTTCAAAAAGTGGGGGTGATAATAATAGAAAGGAAAGACGAAAATGTTTGTGGAGACCACCCTGACATGGATGGTTCAAGCTATATTTTGATGGGGCCTCACATGGCAATTAAGGGCCCTCAAGAGTAAGAGCATCTAGTCCACTTTTGGGATGGATCAATGGTGATCAAGATCACAATCCTATTGGAAGAAAAAAAAATATTGCCAAGTTCAAGGCTCTAAATGAAGGGATTTTTCTATGCAATGGTTTGAAGATCAACATGTTGGAGATTGAAGGCTAGTTTGTAATAGTAGTGAATTCAATCAGAACTGGATTGACACCCAATTAGAAGCTTGGAGCTAGGGAGAGCTCTGGAAATGCTGGAATTATTTGAGGAGGTGATAATAAATTAGATCTATAGGGAGGCCAACAAAGAAGAAAACAACATGGCCAATACAAAACATATGAAGAAGTGGTAGATAAAATTGGTCAACTATAATCACATGGATAGCATAGAAAATACTTAGCTCCTAAATAAACAAATAAGGAAACAATCATTAAAAATAAGGTCATGGCACATGAGTTGGCATTGCTTGGACATCCACCATAGACCACCAATATTGATCATCAAGAGGGATAAATGAAGACCACCATCATGGCATGATCATCCTTCATAACAGGGGAAAGATAATATAGAATAATGATAGAAATTATGACAATAAATCTATGAAATAACTTGATCAATTAAGGCAAATCTTGTAGACAAACCGGGGTCTATAATTATGGCTAACATTAACAAGAAAAGACATCATAGCCAGAAACTTTGGTGGTGAAATTTACATAATCCAACCTGGATAAACTATGTTAAAGGACACATAGTTAGTTTAGGGGAGTAAGGCAAAATATATTGATGCATTAGATGCCAAATTCACCCGTATGAAGGACGACGAGAAAAATAACTTACATTGAGATGATGATGTCTTAATGACATCCATCATGGAGAAAGAAGGAAGGAAATAAATGATTTATTTCTATAAATAGTCTCGCAAGAAAGATCTAAGTGCACATGGCTCTGATCTTGATTCTCTCATCTTGCCCTCGACTTTGCATTTTTCTCCGTTAGACTCTCCCATCATATTGGTCTTAAAAAAATGCAAATGTCACTTGTACGGGAAATTATTGTCAAGAGAATTAAGGTGGCGATGAACTACTCACATGGATTAATCAACCATGTCATTAGGAGAATCCTTAGCAGAGAGTTTTTCTTCTTTCTAGTGGTAGGTTCATTATGGATAATACTTCTTCGCTAATCTATGATGACCCTTCTTTTGCGCACATTCTAGTGGATATTGATATCTAAAAATATTTTCCACGAGAGGTTATCTTGGTTGTTGGAGATAGACAATGATTTCAAATTGTTGACTACAAGGGTCTCCCTTTATGCTGAAAGAGATGTTTTCCCACTAGTCAATTGGCTGTTGATTTTCAAAAATCTCGTTGTAACAATGTAACTTGGTGGAAAAATTTCTCTTTGTGAGCATCTTGTTAAGGGATATTTTTTTTAAACTTGGGGATGATTCTACATATGATAATTTAGTTTTGAAGGTTGTGTCTACTTCAGAGAGTCCTAATAATTTGAAGTTGGTTTTCAAAAGTTTTGGAGACTTCACGAATTCCTCATGGTCCTATTGAGCAATGTGTTATGAATTCAACTTTTGCTCCAAAGTCGCTTTCTTGCTTGATATTTTGGTTATGGTTTCTGCTTAATCCTCTCTTCCTTCATAATGTTTGGCAAATGGTCTTCCTAGTTCCCCTTTCTTGATACATTCAGATGATGATCTTTCTTAGGTGGTTGTGCAATGTAGGAAGAGAGGTCTTCCTAAGCATAATCATGCTCCTCTATCCCTAGTCAAGGGTACTCATGGTGGTCAAAAGTTTCTAAATAGTTTCCACTATTTTGGTCCCTTTTCCTACTATTGTTTGTTTGTTAGTGAGCTATTCTTGAGTTGTTTTTAAAGGGTTTTAGGAGCCCTTAGAAACCTAATTGTTGATTTGCAGAAACTAGCTTTCTTTTGTATGACTAATGGTTGTTGTTTGGCAAAGTGTTCTTGTACATTTTTTGTTTGTCTTTGTAAAGGGTTTTATTTCCCTTCAAAACTTGCTTTATCCTTAAAAAAATAGTATTATCATATACTTATTGAATATAATGATGTCAAACATTACAATGCATTATAATAGTTAAAAAACATAAAATTTAGAAGATCTAAAAAATTTGCCTAAACAATTATTTCATGGTAGTGAATTGATCAAATTAATTTCAAAATTAACATATCCTAAAAAAATGCCTAAATAATTGTTTGATAGTAGTGGATCAATGAGCCAAATTATTTTAGCGAGTTAAATAGCCATAAAATACTTTTCTCAATTTTAAAACTTAAGAGATATGCATTTACGCTATAGAAAAAATTAAATTTATAATAAAAATAGAAAAAATACTATGTTCTAATTAATCCAAAGAATTTTTTATAATCACTAGTTAAAACTACAAATTGTAAAATGATTGCAATAGTACATATTGAGAGTGTGTTAACAAACACAATTTAAAATCATTTTTTAAAAACACTCTTTAATAAATTTAATAACATAAAATGACTTATTAATAAATAAAATAACTTTTAAATAAATAAATAAAATTGCAAAGAAAACAAAGTAAACAATGTAGAATAGTTCTAAAGGAAAACAAAATAATTCTTAAAATAAATAAAATAATCTATGTTTTTTTTTCAGTTGAAGAGCACTTGGTGGAATTACAATTATAATGAATTATATTGTGTTGAATTCAAATCTCTTCAAAATAAAATACTAATAATTTATGTATTTTTAGATCGATTTATTGAGGATTGAAAAAAAATAAAAGAATGATCAAAATAATAAATTGTGGCCAAACAATGAGAATGGGCATACACTTCAAGCTCTTGAAAAGGCACACAAATTTTTTTAAATGAACATAGCTAGTTTAATCATAAATATTTAATATTAGTGCTAATAAATTTATTTCACATGAGAAATTATTTTAAGTTAACTTTCTAAAATTTATATAATATATTTGAGAATTTCTTAATTTAAAACAACATTTTTTAATAGATATTTCATGTAAGATTTTATCTAATATGTCATTTAATTATCTTTTCACAATATAATTTTCTATTTTTCTTATGTTTCATTAATTCCCCTAAACCTCTCATTTCTAATTGAAATTAACCTTATTTTCTACTCTAAATTTCTACTTATTATATTAAATATTTTTTTTAAAAAAAGTGTGAAAAAATTAGATATTAAAAATGTTTGTAAAGAAATAATTTATCAAGATGTGTTTGATTATGATATTGTGCGAATTTTTAGAATTGAAATTTAATAACAGATCTAACATATATAATATTTTTACACTACATTTAAAAATATTAATTTTTAAATAAATCAATATTTAAAATTTTATATTATTTTTTAAATAAATCAATATTTAAAATTTTAAAAATGAACAAATAACTTTATTTGAGAGAATTTTAGAAATGATAATTCTAGCCACAAAAGATCTCAATGATTTAGACCCTCTAAATTATGGCACAATCCATTTATTCCAAAATAAATGATTATATTTATAGTATAAAAATGTAAAATATGGTCATGCCTAATATGGTAGAACAACAAGAGGCAAGAAGTTCTAGTTTTCAAAAAAATCAGGGTTTTCAATACAATGGTCGATCCAAGTTTGGATGACCTTTCAACAGGCGATATAAGAAGAGTTTCAAGACAAGATATTTTCCGCAACAAAGGCAAGCATAGAAGGCTCTCACAAGTTTTGATAGAGGGGGTCTTGCTTCAACAAATAATGATCAAAGAGTGTCATGTCCCCCCTTTTTATAAGAATATGAATTAATAATAAATAATATAAATAAATTGAGGAACAAATAAATAATAATAAATTATGATATAATTTATTATTTATTTAACTATTATAGAACAATGGGCGAATATAATGAAATATAATATTGATATAATAAACCTATTAAATGAAATATAGTAATATAATATATTATATGTTAATAATATTAAAATATAAAATAAATGATAATACAGTCTAATCTAATTATAATATACAGTAAAACAATAATATTAAACTATAAACGATAATAATATAATATAATACTAAATGAATAATATTTAAATATTAATATGTCGACTTAATTCTTAGTCGACGACCACCATGTACCCGACGACATAACAACTACGCGGGCTACATAAAGACTTGGAATGAAGATGGTCGATGGAAGCTTTGTGAATATACGCCAAAGACAAAGGGTATTAAGAGCATAAAGTCTGAGGTGGAATTAGTATTAGTAGTAACGGAATAAGGATTCCAGGGTTCTGGAGGTTCAGAAAGATAGAAGACCAGATCGCTTAGTCAGAGAAAAGAAAAAGCATCGAATCATCAACAATTCAGAACTATCCAGGCGATAGCCATTTTATATTTACTATAATCGTATTAACTTGTTTTGGGGGCGAACATGCGTGCGGGTGGATGATACGAGAATTCAAGAATTGTTAAATAAATTCTGTAAATCTCAGGGAAGAATACTTGGGGCATATCAGTGAATAAGGAGGGAGACGCACTATCAAACATCTTTCTCTTCTATTTAAGTACCCATATTGGATCATCCATTGAGACATTCAGATCCATCAGATACAAGTTAATTCCACTTTATCAATGGTAGAAAAGGAACACAAGCAATATCGATCATCTTATGGAGTAATCAAAGCCCAGCAATAAAGAGATAGATCAATATTACAGAAGAACGCAACGAAAGGCAAAGGAAGAATCTCAGATATATATATATGGTTATCAATTATAGGAAGCATATCCAAATTTATTACATCAAGAAATCATTGGGAAATTTTATCCTTTGTACACTCTTGAATCTTCTCAAATAAGAGGAAGCTATTGAGTATCAAGATCATTCCAAATCATTCTTATCGAACCTAACAAAGATATTAGTGCACTAAGTGCAGATATAAGATCGAGTCATCTAACATATATCAAATTGCCCCATCAGAGATAAAAATTATATTAAGATTAATTATACAGTAAGAGATAAATATCCTACAAGGAATCCAAAATATACATAGTGTGCTTTAAACAATACTATCGTTACCCATATCCTACTAATTACATAAAGCTTATAAGTAGTGATTCATTGTGAAAATAGAGAATTCAAAATAATTGTCCCAGATTTCTAAGCCATCCTAGCAAGGGACATTACAACCCAGTGAGAATGGCCATAGATTTAATCACAGAAGGGGGATAATGTGGGATGGGGAGATTTTTGACATCAAAATAATTGAGCAAAAATTATGGAGATTTAAAACCCTAGAGCGTACAGATGATCAAATCCAAAAGGTAAGCAATCACTTGGAACAAACATGAGTTATCACATTGCCAATAAAGAATGGAGTGAATCTGTAAGTTTCTTACGAGAATTTTTTTTTTATGAAATGGTCTGGGATATGGTTGTGTTTTGAAGCAAGGTCAAAAAATGGTGTGATGAATATTGGGGTAAATATTGCCCTTAAAACCCTAACCAATGGTTTTACCTTGCGATTTGTCCTACAACACAAGACAAGGAGTTGATCCTAAATAATGAGTCTTTTATGATGAATGGAAAGGGTCTCTACATTGTTAACTAGTCTCATAAATTTGACTCAAATAAGTAAAAAATCAAGGAAGATCCTATTTGGTTAAAGCTTCATAATCTCCCTCATGAATATTGGAACCATGAAACACTAAAACTGATAGGTGATAAACTAGGGTCTTTTGTAAAGGCAGAGGAAGCTTTGGATAGGAAGGACTACAACACATACGCTCACATCCTTATTTTATGGTAGTAATGCCATCCATTTCCATATATTATTGAGTTGATAACTGGCAAAGGCTTCTAGAAACAACCGATTGAGATTCATAGGAGTGAAGAAATGAGCTTTGATAATAATGACAAGGGTGAATCTCAAACTGAAGACATAAGGTTGTTAAAAGGAAAAGTGTTGGAATGTAACTCATCAACTGATTAGTTGATTAGAATTACAAGACAAGATAATGGGGATGTCAACTATGAACTGCAAGACTCGTTGTTTTTTCATGCAAATCAACAATATGAGGATTGGTCCCATCTTCAAAAACAACAAGAAATGAGTGGAGGAAAAAAGGATGAGATAGACCTAATTTTTCAAAAGGGTAGTGGAATTTTTTCTCAAGAATCAGAAGAATATAGATATGCTCAGTCAGAGGAAGAGGATTTTATCAGGGAAGGTGACCATCCCAATAATCCCTAACTTGCTAAGGAGAAGGATTCTTCATGGAATCAAAGAGAAGGAAATGAGATACATTTTGACCTTGGTGAACAACAAAAAACCCTGTTGATGATGAAGGTTTGGGGATCCAACCTGCTACACATGTTGCTAAGGATATGAGATCAAATAGAATCTCAAATAGGGGACACTCATTGATAGAACTCGGGGGAGGTGAATTTAGTGATCAGAGACTAGATGACAAAAGAGAAAAACTAGGTGAAGAATTTGAATTTTTATCACATTCTAAACTAGTTGAAACATGGGAGAAAATAGAGTTTGAGGTGGAGAAATATGGGAGTGGAGGTGATGAATCCCTATACAAAGATATATCAAAATCTTCCCTATTCAGAATTTTGAGATTTCTTTTGAAGGGTTCAGAGACAGTGGAGGAAAAACAGAGGACTCTGACTATAAATTTGGTTCTCAAAATGAGTTGGGGGGCAAACATGATTTGGGGGTTAATGGATAATATAGGAATCTTAGATGTAATAAGAATTGAACAAACTCCTTATATTTAATGCAAGACAAAAATTGGAGAGAAAAAAAAAGGGGAGCTAGAACTACTAAAATGAAACTTGAGATGGTCGACAATGTTTTTGGACAAAGTAAATTAAGATCAGGAAAAGGCTATGCATTTTATCGATAGCAATGAAGGCCCTTTCATGGAATGTCTGGGGCTAGAATGCCCCTGATAAGATTCATCTGATCAAAAGGTGTCTTGATTAGGCGAAACCAAATTTAGTTTTTTTGCAAGAAACAAAGCTTAAAGGTCTTGATGTGAAATCATTTAAAAGAATTTTTAGTAGATGATAATGGTGTTTCTCAAATGCTAGATTCAAGCTTCGGGAGGGTTAGGTGTGCTATGGAATGAAGCTTCTTCTATAGGTAGTAAGATAAGAAAGATATTGGCAATGGATTAGAGTGTGTTAGAATCTGAAAAAGATTATTAATCCAGAAAGCTAATGCAAAGAATAGATATCTAAACTATGAACGCAAATGATATGAAATCAAAATATCATCATAGAGTTAGTCTCCACAAGAGAAATGCAAATGCTGGAAGAAAAATAACATTGAGAGGATGCTAAAGAAAAATATACAAAATACAAGCTAGGTAACCCATTTATATAGGCAAGAGCTTGATAGAAGGAAATGATATGGTTGAGACAAGTGTCTCAACTTGGAGCAATTAAAGTTGTAAAAGATCTCGATAATATCCTCAACAATATCTATCTACCTCATTAATGAGGTTACCTAAGTAAAATTAAGTCAAGAGTAAAATGGAAAAGAACCTCGTTTACTCTAACACACCCCTTAAGTGCAAATTAGGGAGTACAGTAATGTAGTACATAGCTTATGGATCTTGACAACAAGGCCATGTTAGGTACCCATGTATAACTACAATGCAACCTCTCATAGCCTGAGAAAAGGAAAAAACCCAGTGGGAGAAAACTCCTATCCAAAATAGAGAATATGAAACTAATAAACTCTGACAAAAGAAGATACCTGTCATACCCCAAGAAAAGCATGTAAGTGAATGAACTTGATCTCAATGAAGGGTTTGGTGAAGATGTCTATTTTTTGATCTGATGAATGATAGTACTAAAGGTCAAGGACCTGCTCATAAATCAACTCTAAAATATAGTCCATGTGAATCTCGTTGTGCTTGGTCCGCTGGTGATGGACCAGATTGCGAGAAATATGAATGGCACTTTGGTTGTCACAAATGATGACGATTGGCTTTCGGAAAGGAATGCCAAAATGAATGTGGATGTTTTGAAGCCAAATGCCCTCAGTAGAAACATTAATTTCTCCTTGATACTCATCTTTAGTGGATGAAAGAGAAATAACAGACTGCTTCTTGCACGACCAAGAAATTGGACCTGAACCAAGAGAGAAGCAATACCCAAAAGTAGACTTGTGATCTTGAGAATCACCTATCCAATCTAAATCTTTATATCCCACCAAGTCAATATCCACACACATTTCATTATGAATCCCATAACTATGAGTACCTTGGATATATTGAAGAATTCACTTAGCTGCTCTCCAATGCAACTCATATGGCTCCTGCACGAACCTAAAGATTAGGCCCACAACATATGAAATATCAGGCCTCGTGTGAGTCAAATATATGAGGCTGCCAACCAATTGAAAATACAAGGTAGCATCGATGAAGGGTGAAGAAAAAAGAAGCCTCAAGTTTGACTCTTGACAAAAATGGAGTTGGTGAAGACTTACAGTCAACCATGCAAAATCTAGAGAGCATATCAAGAATGTACTTAGGTTGTCCAATGAAGATACCAGAAGGTGATTAAGTAATCTCAATCCCTAAGAAGTAGTGGAGAAGGCCAAAGTCAGACATTAAGAACTGATCATGAAGGGCATTTTTCACTACCATGATGTGGGATTCAAGTGACTCCCCGTGATCAAAAAGTCATCAACACATAGAATAAGGAAAGTGAGAGTATCATCTTGCTATAGAATATAGACATTCATATTAGAATGGCATCGAGTGAACCCAAATGATAGAAGGAAGGAGTCCATCTTGGCATATCAGGCTCGAGGAGCCTATTTAAGGCCATACAAAGACTTCCAAAGGCAACAAACAAGTGAAGGATCCTGGATGATCTGCTGTGGTCGCTCCATATATATCTCCTCTTGAAAGCCACAGTGAAGAAAAACACTCTTCACATCCATCTAATGAACTTCCCAGTGATGAGATGCAGTAATGGAAAGGACAATTCGAATGGATTTCATCTTGGCAACTGGCACAAAGGTCTCAAAGTAGTCAATCCCAAGAACCTAGGAGAATCATTTAGTAACTAGGTGAGCCTTATGCTTATCAACAAACACATCTACAACAATTTTTTTTCGATAGATCGAATTACATTGAACAAGTTTCCTTATCTTAGGAAGAGGGACTAAATCCCAAGTATGGTTCCTCTCTAAAGAACTGAATTCCTCTTGCATAGCAACATCCCACTCGGTAACACTAGAAGCTTCCCGAAAGGATTGTGGATTAGAAGCTCTAGTAATGAAGAGATATGGAGCTTTCTCAAACTATGTGTTAGATTTCAAAGAATTCAATCATAAGGATCCACTGTATGCAAAATAACTGTCATTAAAGAAAAGAATGGAGACACAACTCATAAGGATCTGAAAGATGAAATATTCATTCAAAGAGAGAATAAAGGGAATTACAAAAGCATTAATAAGTACAAAGAGATCAATCCTTATAAAGGAGATCGAACACCCGAAGGTGGAGAAACCAAGGTTGCATGATAATAATTAATAATAGAATTAACTATTATATGCCTAAAGTTTAACTTAAGTGAACTAGAGATAAAAAGTTGTAACCACCTAATTTCGGTCTGTCGCAACTATGGACCCTATTTGCCCTAAGTGTGATCATACCCTCGAGTTATGTCCAAACGACCCTGTTATTGTTTGGCATAATTCTTTGAATCAATTTAATGTCCTAGGTGATTTTTATCACTGATTTATATTATCTACTATAGCCATACAATTCAAATCAATATCGACCAATCAGATCAAATCAAAATCAAACATGGCTATAGTACTTAATTATAATGGAATTAAATAAATCTCTAAATCAAAATATCACTTGCAATCCAACCCATTCCCCTAGCCTATTAATTTAATTAAAATGGCTATAGTCCCTTAATTATTAAAAAGCAATTTAATTGTTTTTATAATTAATTCCTATATTTCTAAATGAATTAAATAAGTTTATTTCATTTATTAATATTCCCTTAAACCCTAACCTAACCCATCTCAACCACTTCTACCCTGGGTTCTAACCCTTCTCAACCCATTCA
>MU226741.1:533611-562330 GCA_018584345.1 Thuja plicata | reverse complement strand
CATCATTTAGCTTGTTTTTCAATTAAATCCTTCATACTAGGTTGTATTGGTCACTGATTCAACAACATATTCTGAGGGCTGATATGTTGTTGGTCACACTCCTCCTAAGTTAGAAGGCAATAGATTGATTTTAGAGGGTTTCACTATGTTTTTCATGTTTTCACTAACCCCATGATGCTAATATAATGATCTATTGATTGTTTGTGTATGTTCCGACAGGTACCCATTTACACACGAACAAAAGTAACTTAATAATTAAATCAATAATGATTTTATTAATAAGTGAAAAGGTGACTTAATAATTAAATCAATAATGATTTAATTAATAAGTGAAAAGGTGACTCAATATTTAAATCAATAATAATTTAATTAATAAGTTAAAATACCTTTTTACTCTAACACTGTGACCTTGTTCATCTCTCATCTGAAGGATTACCCACTAACTCCAATGTCTGACAAGCCCAAAGAGGCCTGGTAGCTGGAGAATCTGGAGGAGAATCATCACCATTTGAAAGATGACTAAGAGAGGAGGAAGATGGATCCTCATCATCATCATCTAAAGTGGAAGAGGAAGACTCCTCATTAGGATGAGTAGGATTAAAATCCTTGAAAGAACTATCATCACACAGTTGTAATGTATCCATAGGAATGAAGGATTGATAAGTGGTAGAAGAAGAACTGGAGGTATCCTCCTCAAAATGAAAAATCCTCTAAATGAAAATCTCATGTGTGGTAGGATGGATAAACCTATAGCCTTTGAAACCATCATATACCCAAAAAATATGCAATACCTTCTTTATGGATCCATAGCCTTGCATTTCTTTACTGGAACGTGGGCCCATGCAGGAGACCCAAACACTCGAAAGTGTTTTACTGTGGGTTTCCAACCAGTCCAAGATTGAAAAGGAGTTACCCCCTTCACAACTTGATGTGGACCCATATTCTAAATATAAAATGCATATTTGATGGCCTCTACCCAATACTGAGGTGCCAATGATTCGGAGTGGATCATAGAATTAGCCATTTCCTTCAAGGACTGATTCTTTATTTCTCCAGCTCCATTTTCTTATGGATTCTAGGGAACCATGTATTGAAGATTAATTCCTTCCAAGATACATAATTTCTCAAACCTTTGGTTGACATATTCCCCCCATTATTGGTGCGTAGAACCTTGATGGTTTTACATGTTTGTTTCTTTGCAAAAGATTTGAGTTCTTGAAAATACTCAAAAAATTCAGACTTTTGTTTGATAAATATACAAATGTATACCGGGAAAGATCATGAATGAATGTTAAGACATATTTGGCTCTGTTGAAAGAAGGATGTGGAAATGGTCCCGCCAAAACACTGTGTACTAGCTCCAAAAGTTGTGTGGATCTCTATGCTTCGCCTTTATCAAAATTTCCTTCAAGACGCTTTCCAAGAATGTATCCTTGACAAACTCCATTAGAAAATTAAATAGAAGGCAACCCTCTAACCATGCCATGCTAACTGAGTTGTTGTAAGTAGCGGTAGTTGAAGTGGCCAGACTATTGATGCCATAAATGACTCACCTCATTTGAGTGAGTGAGCAGTGAAAGTGAAGGAGAACTAGGAACAAAGCAAGAGAACAAATAAAGTTGAGACCAATGATCTTCTCTCCCAACTACAACTCTATAATTATTCTGCATCTCATGAATCACCATTGATCTAGGAGTAAACTCAACTCTCTTTCCCATACCCGTGTGAGTAATTTGATAGATAGATAAGAGATTAGTTGATAATGAGGGCACATAAAGAACATCCTGGAATGTGCCTTCCCCAATTTACACATACCCCTCTCCCACACACCTCAATAGGAGTGTCATCACCCATTAGAATAGAAGGTATAGTACATGGCTCCATAGACACAAGTTCTTTCTTAGATGAAGCCATGTGTTATGAAGCACTTGTGTTATGATGGTGAAGAAGCAACTTCTACAAGAGCTTTTCCCTTTCCTTTCCCTTTTCTTTTATCTTGTGCCTTGTGAGAACCCACTTATGAACTCTATTTGATGGATTCAGGAACACTGAGATTCTTCTTCTCAAGAATGTGTGTCAAATGATCCACTTTTTTCCTCAAACACTTGTGTTGGTCATGACTGGGTCTCTTATAATAGGCACATTTTACCTTTTATTTCTTAGGCTTATCACCCTTAGAAGATTGGGCCTCATTGGTTTCTATTGAAGCAACTAGAATCTGATCATTTTTCTCCTTGCTTCTTTTTTTTCTTATCCTTATTGTTGTTACTATTGTTTGTTCTTGAAAAGGTTTTATGCTTCAAAAGCTACCAATACACTCTTTGACAAATTATATAGAGAAGCCAACGCCAATTATTAAACTTCCTACGAGGACTAGACCAACTAACATGGTTACTGATTCCATCTACGCTTTAGGTTCTGCAAAACCAAGGCACATAAACCTTTAATGCCCTCGAATACACACTAAACCCATGATTGGCATTAATACAAGCAAAAATATCATATAAGACTCAACAATAATAACAAAATACTAAGTAATGACTAATGACATTAATTCTCAATTATTATGGAGCATGAGACACAAATACCACAGATAAATTGAAAATAAAAAATATTTTATCAAAAAGATGGAATACGTAGACACCTTGAACCAATAAGAAAACAATTTAGCATAATTAGATCAATGCCTTATTCATTGGGAAATACTCTCAGTTTGCAAACTCCTGTATGAATGACATAAAACTACGACTGATTCAAGACTTAGAATATTATTGCCTTATAATAACATATGTTCATGCAATCCAAATTTAGACTTCTTATAATGATCCTTTTTCCAACCCTATGAACTCATGAATTGATTTTCAGAATTTTAATTGATCCTTGATCAAAGATTAGAATTAAAACATACACATTTAAACAATATGCAGTGAACTGAATAAGAAATTTGAATTATTTAATTCACAACTCATAAAACCAACACAAAGGAGAGAACCAAATCTGAATTATATTTCATTAACTTAAGAATCATTGCATTAATACATCACTTTCTCACTAAAACAATACTCAATATTATTAAGAATTCAATACTAAAACATGTAATTACTCTGTATACTATTATGCAGGATTCATTACATCTGATAAACCTAACCGAGGTTGTAATAACTCTATTGAATTTAAGACAAAATTTCTCAGCCCTTCCTAAGTGATCTTGGAAATCCTTTTATATAATAAGGATTGCAACAAGCTACAAATCACTTAGGGCAAAATTAAATATTCTTGACAATAAAAAAACCCCGAGAAGACTTCAAATCTTCAAATTCTGCAATGCATGAATTGGTATCAGCAAAATGACATTTGGCACTTTTGTCTGGAAGTAATCAGATACAAATTATTTTGATTATCTAGGCTACCCACAACTTTTGAATGCAAAATAAAGGTACCTATGTAGATAATTGTTCTCCCTATAAACAAGCTCAAGTGCCATGTCAGTAACCAACCACAAAAACAAAATTGATGGAAAATAAACATTCAAATTGATTTTCCCTTATTCGATTCCATCTCCCATCTAGCAAACTCACCATCTGTCGGCCAACCAAAAGTTCTTACACTCTCTCTCTATATTGAACTGATTCATCCCAACGAGCATCAGTTATAGCCCATGCATCTATAATGAATTTAACCAAGTCCACCTCAGCTCTAAACAAATTATCTAACACATCATTACACCCAAGTGTATCAATATCTTTTGTTAGATATAACATAGTTTCAACATTATCAACATTTAAGTCAAGTTTTTGTGCCCATGTGGGGGTATCCTTCAAATTTCCTTCCTTATCATAAATGCTGGGAAAATAAGCATTATATGAATCCACAAATATTTGTAGCTTACCCTTAATTATCTGATGTTTACCTTTAAAAAATGCAATTAATGTATTAACCATGTTAACCATGTCCTTTGTATCTGCAATTTAATCAGGTAGGTCATCGCTATAGATCATAATAGCTGAAAGTTTCTCCATTGATAAGTTCCTTCATGACCATAGACTGATAGTAGGGTTTAGGAAAAATATTGCTTCTGCACACTTTCTTTCAACAACTTTCAAGGCTACATGGGAACTATGAACAACATTCAACTTGTTCTTCAGAATGTCAATCCTATGTTGTAGAATTCCTAATAATACTTTGACTCCCAAAGTATTCTTTTCTTATTCTAACTTCTCTATTCTATCAACATATTCATTCATCTTATCATTATTTACATCAGGAACAAAAACAACAACATTTAAATAAGAGGGAACACAATCAACACTAGTCTCCACTGAGGCATCCACCTTTTCACAAGTAGTGGGCATATTAGCTAACTTCTCAGTCAGCTAAACAATCTTTTCTTCTATCTTAGAATTTAGCATAATTTTCCCCTCATACTCCATGGAAACTCTGATCAAGCTATTGTATATATGTTTCTACAACTCTTTTCTCCAAATCCCCAGCTTTAGCTCTATTTAGGAAAGGCACATGGGTTAAGAGATCAAAAATCTCTACATTGCTCACATTCTGAATGTTCTAGATGAGATTATTACCCTGTCTTTGATCTTGTATGTCAACAATCCTTGGCTTCTATGTGGCAGGGGCAAGTGACCAAATAGCCAATGTTTTTCTCCTTGGGTCAAATCTAGATCCTCTAATAAAATCACCCACCTCAACTTTGTTAGAATAATTGAGAGGGGGGCGAATTAGTTAGAATCAATTTCCTTACAAATTATCCTACAGTCCCAAATTTCTCCAAATGTATACCAAAACAAATTCAATCATATAAAACTCAGCTCGGTGAAAATGTATTTTGTAAACTTAAACTTTCATCAATAGTGTTTACCGAGTGTCAGTAAATTAATACTGTGATTACCAATCTATGTCAATAAAGTAAAGTGTAAATTAAAATAAAAATCCACAACATTCATACACATTGACACATATATTTTTAACATGGAAACCTTGCTAAGGGAAAAACCACCTAGGACCGGTAACCCAAAATATTTTCACTCTTCTGAAGTGATCTCGGTGAAGAGACAACCCTGTTAAAGGTTACAATGCACACTGTTAAATGTGACATTGTTAGAGGATTTAAAACCAACAGTTCTCTCTTGACCATGCATTCATTATGGGGTCAACAAGAAAACAATCAACATTCCCTAAATATTATAATAAGGACTCACTGTCCCACTCGGTTAAGAGATTTATCTGTAACAATGGTTACGCTTATACAATAATGATCTAATTCAAATACAACTCTGATTTGTAGAAATTCAGATCTATTCTAAGTACATAATACCCCTGATCAATTTGTACTTCTTCATTTCATCTCATACTTCATATTTTTTCTGCTCAGTAATCCTCTTTCCTCTATTTTCTCGGCGATGTCTGCAGAATAACACTCGGTTCTGTCTTTAACCAGTTTGATCAGTCATGCATAAAATTTGCATGTAAGCATCAGGTGCGTATAATATTGCTCTTATTCAAAATTAATCTCTTTTCTCTTATATAGACATCATGTATCATTTAATTTTCATCCTTCAGATCTTGTCGCTTAATCTCCATCGTTCATTTTCCCGCTTTATCCTTCCTCGATAGTTGTGTTAAAAACATGTTTCAATCTCTATCGTCTGATCTTCCTTTAATTTTCATAACCGTTTGATCAAATAACAAACTTTATCTTTTACCTCAAAATCATCAATTGCCAGCTCAACATCCAAGTCGATCTCAATTTGAATTAATTGCTTAGTCTTAGTATTAACCATTTTGTGTCATCAATCCCTTGCTCGGTTATCACTGTGCTTGGTATACACTGCATTTTACTCGGTTATTACTATCTCTTGGTGTATATTGAACTCTTCATTTACCGACCACAAAAACATTGTTTGTTCTAGATCTTCAATACATAACAAATGTTTTCCACCATAATAATACTCAAACAAGTTGACATCAATGACAATACATTAACTGATAATGTTTATCATCACTTCTGAAACTCGGTTGAATATCAACAAATGACTTCAAACATATAATCAATTGTAGTTCATCAATCTCTCTCTTTGGCATTGATGGAAACACAATATGAAATATGAAATATAAAATGCCATACAAAAAATACCAAACTTATGTTCTACAAGTGCAACAATTCTGTAGCTCTCCCTAGATTGAATATAAACTGTGTCAGTATAAATGACATATTCATTGTGTAGACTCTCCCTACAGTTTTAACGATTCATCTCTTGAATCTCTCTGAAGATTAGATGTGTATTTTCTCTCCTTTTCTCTTTACTCCTTCAATGAGTAGATATTCCATCAATCAACTCTTTCCTTGATATTTCACGAATCTCTCCCTTATATGGATATATATTTCATTGATCAAATCTCTCCCTTTAACAACAATACCAAAAAGAAAATATGCAGCTCCTCAGTAGCCAAATAAGATATCTCTAATTTTCGGTGCAGTAGGTACCTTTTGGTGTATAGATATGTATGTGTCAGTCCAGTTCAACTTTTGCATCAACATGATTGATATTATGATTTCATGTAGGTTGATACAACCTCCTAATCTACTTAGTTTTTAACAGACAAGGGATGAACCCCCTAGTCTATCTCTCAAGTACTCAAATGTATACTTCGATAACGGTTTTGTGAATATGTCTGCAAGTTGTTCTTTTGATTGTATATATTCCAGTATTAATTGTTTGTCTTGTACTTGTTCCCTCAAGTAGTGATATTTTATAGATATGTGATTTTTCTTTGCATGCATCACCAGATTCTTTGAAATATTTATAGCACTTGTATTATCACAATAAATCATCATTGGGTCAGTGATATCCTCATTCATTCCTTTAAACAATTATTTTATCCATGCTATGTTAGAATAATTTGTAGTAGAAACAACATACTTTGCTTCTGCAGTTGACTGAGATATGCATCCTTACTTCTTTCTAATCAAAGTAACTAGTCTTTCTCCAATAAAGACTGCTCCACCATTAGTACTTTTTCTATCATCTATATTCCCAGCCCAATATACCATATTCAAATTTTACTTCTCTTTTATACCATATTCCATAATCTTCACTATTCTTCAAATATCTAAAAATTATTTTTACAGCGATCATATGTGATTCCCTGGGGTTAGCAGAAAATCTTGCAACTATTCCAACAACATACATCAATGGTGTAGGAGCACCTAGGCTAATCCCTAATGTCAAATTTTGATGTGGCTTGTAATGACCTTAGCCAAGTCAGTAGTGTTTATTTTTGACCTTAGAAGGTCTTGCAAGTTTGTCCCTAGGTGGATTTGACTAGGATCAATCCAACCTAGTGGTTTTATGATTTGTTAATGTTTAGTGCTAGTTTAGCCTAAAAATGGGAAATAGGGTCCAAAAGCCTTCAAGGCTTAGCCAAGGTTAGAAATGTGCCTAAAAATGCCTCTAGGATGTTTTTACATCATTTCATGTTGATTAGAGGTCATTAGGATAGGTTTTGGGCAAAGATGCAAAAGTTGTCAAAATGTTGTCATGACAACATTTGCAACTTTTAAAAGTTGCACGACAACATTTTGCAGTATTGGATTACTTTCAAAGTGTGATGATGGGTTGTTGTTGTAATAACCTATAATTATGGGGAAATAATATTTATACATGGAGGATCCTATTTCCCAAGGAAAGTGGATGTAAGTGAGATTTGAATTTGCAGGAAGAAGCTTTGTTTTACTGTTTTTGCTCATAGTCGACTACTTTGGTGTTTGAGTGTTAGTAGATGGATTGAAAAGTGTGATATATTGTTTCATTCATGTAGTAGAGGTAGTTTTAAGTAATTATTTTTTAGAGTGCAAGTTTCTATGAGTTCATTAGATTAGTTTGTAAATTGTTTTGTTAGTTGCACATTTGTTGATCTTGACAGGGTATATTTGAGAAAAATGGCTCCCCGATAGAATCAAATCATGTATTTTATCATGGTGTGGATGAATATGGTAGGGGATCGTTTGTATAGTGTAGATATGAGTGTAGGAGTCTAGGAGATCAAGCTATCTATTTTTAAAGGCAAGCCCTAGGCAAGTCCTATGCACCTGGTTAGGTGTTTGCCAGAGATCTAGCGATTTTTGATTGTAGGGAAAGGATTGGGAGAATGGAACCAAGTGTGGTTTTGTAAGCATAGAGTTCCTACAGATACTTTCTAGAAATATTAGGCATTTACCAATCCATAAAGATAGATTTATAAGTAGAAATCATTAGACTACACAAAAATAGTCCAATTAGCCCTATTAGGCCCAATTTATAGGAACCCACTGTACGGAGGCCCTAAAACCTTAAGACCACCAAAATATTTAGTGTCTTGGAAAAGGGTGTCATAATATCCAATTTTTTTTGAGGTTATTTGGGAAAATTATGAAATAAGTGTGAAAAACTCACTGATTAGGGCTAATTGACCTATTAGGCCTAAAAGACCAAATTCACCTAAGGTCTTGAGATCATTTGGAAAAACCTTGATTCCCTATTCAAATGGGATCATATGGAGTACAAGAAGTTTTATTAGCATGGAATACACCCCTTGTAACACTTGTGATTGAAGAGGAGATGAAAATGCACTTGGAGACATCCAAGAAGGAGTAAGGGATTGAAGAGCATTTTGTTGATAGATACCCCAAGGTGAAGCACAAAGGTTACCAACTCATAGAGTGGTGTTGGAGAAGTCCTAGGCTAGCTAATAAAGGGCTTGAAAGATCCTAATTGAGAGGGTAGGATCTTGTGAAGGCTAGGAATAGGAAGTGTCATAGATAGGCTTGTGCAAGCACACCTTGAGTGTTTCTATTAGATTGGTATCAAAGCCAATAATATTTGGCTTGTGGTGAATGTTTCAACTAGAAGAGTCAGTAGGAGAGTCTACAATGGTGAAAAATTTAGAGATTGCAAAGAGTTTGGATGAGAAAGAAGAAGAGAATATATTTCTTAGAGAGAGATTGGCCCAACTAGAACACAAAGTGGACCAAGTGAAAGAAAAGATCGAGGAGGTCAAGGATAAAGTTAAAGGAAAGAGCACAAAGATATCCCTAGATGATGAAGTCCTTGAAGCCGACCTTGTACTTACTGAAGAACCCTTCTTGAAAGCATTAAAATCCTTGAGTGGAAAGGCATTGGAAGGAGTTCCTATCTTTAGTGGAAAGATGGAACTAGAGATAGTCCTAGATTGGATTGAAGGACTTGAGAATCACTTTGAATGTGATGACATAACTGAAGCTCAAAAGGTAAAGGTAGAAAAGCCTAGACTTAGAGGGTCTACACTCACTTGGTGGAAATTTATCCAAGATGAGAGGGAGAAAGAAGGCAAGAAACCCATAGCCACTTGGAAAGCTATGGTAGCCAAAATCAGAGAAGCATATGTACCTAAAGACTATGAAATTTAGTAACATAAAAGGAGACAAATTCTTAGACAAAAAGACTTGGATGTGAACTCTTACAATGAAGAGCTTCAATGACTATGCATGAGATCAAGAATTGCAGAAGAGGAGAGTGTGAAGGTAGCTAGATACCTTAATGGTCTTAAATGGACTATTCAAGAGGAATAGAGTTTGCTTACTCCTACCACTATTCAAAGATGCCACCAACTTGCAATAAAGGTGGAAGAGAAATTAAGAAAGAAACAAGACTCAAGCAATACAAGAGGTAGAGGTAGAGGAAGATATAACATAGGTCAAAGGAGTGGATATGGTGGTAGAATTTAAAAGTCCAAGACTCAAGGAGAGACCAAGCTAACTGAACAACAAGAAGGAAGTTCAAGCAGAGGAAACTTCAACAGAGGAAGAGGCTCAAATACTCATTGGAGAGGAAGATGAAATAGCCAAGGAAGAGGTTCCTACTTTGCAACTATGAAATGCTATCACTGCAATCAAATGGGACATCCTACCTATAGGTGTCCAGAGAAAGGCTCCACTTCTCAAGGAAGTGACAAGAGAGTAAACTTTGTGCAAGAGGATTCTAGTGGTGGAAATAAACACCCGCGATACCCTTAGAATCAGAGGAAGGAGAAAATTTGATGATAAGGATAACACTGATCAAAGAACTAGTGAGAGAGGAGGCAAGCCAGAGAAGAGAACTATTCAGAGTGAAGTGAAAAATGATGAGTAAAGTATGTAGAGTCATCATAGACTCAGGGTCTACTAACAACATTGTGTCAGGGGAGGCAGTTAATAAACTAAAGACGAAGAGGATTACACATAGTAACCCATACAAGGTTACTTGGTTGAACAAAGGAAAACATGTCCTTGTGAATGAACAAGCATGTGTGGACTTCTCAGTTGGAATATATAAAGATAAGATATTATGTGACATCCTACTCATTGATGCATGTCAGATTTTACAAGGAAGGCCATGGAAATTTGATAGACAAGACACTCTTGATGGAGCTAAGAATGCATATTCCATCAAGAATGATGGTGTGAATTTAAAAATCCAATCACTATTGGAAGAAGGAGAAGTGAAAGCCTTAGGCCCTAATGACCTATTGGTGAGTGAGAAGGAGTTCCTATAAGCTCTAGACGAAGGAGAGGGAGTAGCATTTTCTTTGGTTTTGAATCCAAAGGAAGAAGATGCAGAAAAGATAGTCAAGAAGACAAAGATTCCTCAAGAAGTACAAGATTTTCTTAAGGAGTACAAATACATTGTCAGTGATGGACAACCTGCAAGCTCACCCCCTAAGAGAGCTATTAGTCACCAAATTGAATTTATCCCAGGAGCTACCCTTCCTAACAAGGCTTCTTATAAGATGACTCCTCAATAAAATGAGGAAATTGCTAAACAAATCCAATAGCTCCTAAATGAAGGCCTCATTAGAAAAAGTATAAGACCATGTGATGTACCCATTGTCCTAGCACCCAAAAAGGGAGGAACTTGGGGGCTATGCACTAATTCCAGAGCCATTAACCAAATAAACATTAGGTATAGGTTCCTATTCCTAGGATAGAAGACCTAATGAATTGTTTAGGAGGATCAAAGTACTTTACAAATATTGACCTAAAGAGTGGTTATCATCAAATTAGGGAGATGAATGGAAGACTACCTTCAAAACCACATAAGGTTTGTATGAATGGCTTGTGATGCCATTTGGGCTATCAAATGCCCCATCCACATTCATGAGGCTTATGAATGAAGTACTCAAGGAATACATTGGTAAGTTTGTTGTAGTGTATTTGGATGATATCCTAATATTTAGTAGGACTAAATAAGAACACTTAAGGCATCTGCAAATTGTATTCAAGAGACTGCATGAAGAAAAGCTAATGATTAATCTGGAAAAGTGTGAATTCCTAAAGCAAGAGTTAGTGTATCTTGGGTTTGTGTTGTATCATGGAAACCTCAAGATGGATCCAAGCAAGGTGGAAGCCATCATCAACTGGCATACTCCCAAAAATGCAACAGAGGTGAGAAGCTGTCATGGTTTAGCTCAATATTATAGGAAGTTCATTAAGTAGTTTAGTGTTATTTGTGCTCCTATGCTAGACGCCATAAAAGGTGGGATGAAAACTAAGTTTGTATGGAATGAGCAAGCTAACCAAGGATTTGAGTTGTTGAAGAAGAAGATTGCCACTCAATCCATATTAACATTACCAAGTTTGGAGAAAATTTTCACAGTTGAGTGTGATGCTAGCAATGTTGCTATTGGGGAAGTTTTAAGACAAGAAGGGAGACCCGTGGATTTTCACAGTGAGAAGCTCAGTGATGCAAAAAGTAAGTATTCTTCCCATGACTTAGAGATGTATGCTCTAGTCCAAGTACTAAGGAAATGGAGGCACTATTTTCTTCCAAAGGAATTTGTGGTGTATTCAGACAATCAAGCACTTAGCTTTCTAAATTCACAAGACAAGCTCAGTCACAAGCACATGAAATGGGTGGAGTACTTGTAGGCTTACACCTTCAACATCAAGCATAAGAAAGGATTGCAAAATAAAGTGGCTGATGCACTTAGTAAGAGACTTCTGACAGTCCAAGAAGTTCAACTGCAAAGTATGGGCATTGAGAGTTTCAAGGATTTATATGCAGAGGATGAAGACTTTGCAGAGATATACAAGGTATGTAAAGAGCATAGACATAATTTCCATGGTGAATTTTCTGAATATACTATGAAAAGTGATTTATTGTTTAGAGGAAGTCAATTATGTGTCCCTAGAGGATCAATTAGGGAAAATATGATTCAAGAGAAGCATAATGGTGCATTTAGTGGTCACTTTGGAGTCAATAAGACCCAAGAGTTAATGCAAAGGTTCTATTTTTGGCCTAGAATGAATTTGGATATCAGAAAGTATGTGGAGTGTTGTGTAGTGTGTCAGAAAGCCAAGGGAACATCCTCCAATGCATGCCTTTACCAACCACTCCCCATTCCAAGTAGACCTTGGGAATGCTTGAGCATGGATTCTGTTGTGGGATTCCCAAAGACAAAACAAGGATTTGACAGTCTATATGTCATAGTTGATAGGTTCAGTAAGATGACACATTTTATCCCATGTAAGGCATTAAATGATGCTTGTCACATTGCACACTTATTCTTCAAGGAAGTGGTGAGAATCCATGGGTTACCCTTAAGAATAGTCTCAAATAGAGATACTAAACTCTTGAGTCACTTTTGGAAGACATTGTGGCAAAAATTGGTAACCAATCTATCCTTTGGGTTTGCATATCACCCTCAGATAGATGGTCAAACTGAGGTGGTTAATAGAAGTCTTGGGAACATATTGAGGTGTCTCACTAAGGAGTATGGTCAAACTTGGGACCAAATCTTAGGACAACCAGAGTATGCATATAATGATATTGTTAATAGAACTACTGGAAAGAGTCCCTTTGAAATTGTTTTTTCAATACACCCTAGAGGGATATTTGAGCTCAGAGAACTACAATATGGAGCCAAGGGAAGTGGTTATGTAGAAAAAATTTCACACTCCATGAAAGAGGTGCATGAAATAGTGAGGAAAACTCTAACAGAGAACACTGCAAATATAAAGAAAAAGGTGGATGAAAGGAAGAAGGAAGTCTAATTATAGGTAGGGGATCTTATTATGGTCCATTTGAATAAGGAAAGACTACAGAAGGGAGTTCCAAACAAGCTGCAGATGAGAAGATTGGGGCCATGTACTATTCTAGCCAAATATGGAAATAATGAATACAAGGTAGAGATCCTTGAGGATATTGGTTTGTCTCCGGTCTTCAATGTTGAAAATTTGGTCCTCTATAAGGGTCCTACTCTATATCTAGACCAGAGCCTTACTGAGGTTATACAAGAGGTGGAAGACCTAAATTTAACTCCTACCCCATTTAAGAAGGTAGAGAAGATACTTGACTCAAGGGCCTACAAGAAGAATAGACAGAGAACATACTATGAAAATCTAATCAAATGGCATGGCCAAGGATATACAAAGGCCACTTGGATCAAGAAAACAAAGTTCAAGAAGTTGGGAATTGATTCCAACTTTCTCAATCCAAGGATGGATTGAAGTCTTTTATTTGGGGAGAATGGTGCAAGAGCACCTAGGCTAATCCCTAATGTCAAATTTTGATGTGGCTTGTACTAAACTTATCCAAGTTAGTAGTGTTTATTTTTGACCTTAGAAGGTCTTGCAAGTTTTTTCCTAGGTGGATTTGACTAGGATCAATCCAACCTAGTGGTTTTATGCTTTGTTAATGTTTAGCCTAAAAGTGGGAAATTGGGTCCAAAAGCCTTCAAGGCTTAGAAAAGGTTAGAAATGTGCCTAAACAGGCCTCAAGGATGTTTTTACATCATTTCATATTGATCAGAGGTCATTAGGATAGGTTTTGGGCAAAGATGCAAAAGTTGTCAAAATGTTGTCATGACAACATTTGCAACTTTTAAAAGTTGCATGACAACATTTTGCAGTATTGGAATCCTTTTGAAGTGTGATAATGGGTTGTTTTTTTAATGACCTATAATCATGGGGAAATAATATTTAGACATGGAGGATCCCATTTCCTGAGGCAAGTGGATGTAAGTGATATTTGAATTTGCAAGAAGTTATATTTTACTATTTTTGCTCACAGTTGACTACTTTGGTGTTTGAGTGTTAGTAGATGGATTGAATAGTGTGATATAGTATTTAATTCATGTAGTAGAGTTATTTTTAAGTACTTATTGTTTAGAGTGAAATCTTCTATGATTTCATTATATTAGATTTGTAAATTGTTTTGTTAGTTGCACAGTTGTTGTTCTTGACAGGGAAGATTTGAGAAAAATGGCTCCCCCATAGAATCCAAACGTGCATTTCATCATGGTCTAGATGAATATCGTAGGGGAGCCTCTGTATAGTGTAGATATGAGTTTAGGAGTCTAGGAGAGCAAGGTATCTATTTTTTAAGGCAAGCCCTAGGCGAGTTCTATGCACCCAGTTAGGTGTTTGCCAGAGATCTAATGAATTTTGATTATAGAGGAAGGACTGGGAGAATGGAACCAAGTGTGGTTTAGTAATAAAAAAAGGTCCTACAGATACCTCCTAGCAAGATTGGGCATTGAACAATCCATCAAGATAGATTTCTACGTAGAAATCATCAGACAACACAAAAATAGCTCAATTAGCATCTTGGAAAAGGGTGTCAGATTATCCAATTTGTTTTTGAGCTTATTTGGGAAAATTGTGAAAGAAGTGTGAAAAACTCACTAATTAGGGCTAATTGACCTATTAGGCCTAAAAGACCAAATTCACCTAAGGTATTGAGATCTTTTGGAAAAACCTTGATTCCCTATTCAAATGGGATCATATGGAGTGCAATAAGTTGACTTATCATGGAATACACCCCTTGCAAAACTTGTGATTGAAGTGGAGATGCAAATGCACTTGGAGACATCCAATAAGAAGTAAGGGATTGAAGAGAATTTTGTTGATAGATACCCCAAGGTGAAGCACAAAGGTTACCAACTCATAGAGTGGTGCTGGAGAAGTCTAATCAAGGGATTGAAAGATCCTAATTGAGAGGGTATGATCTTGCAAAGGCTAGGAATAGGAAGTGTCTTAGATAGGATTGTGCAAGCACACCTTGAGTGTTTCTATCAATCAATTTACCCATCATAGATCTGTACAAGGTTTGATTTACCTCAGGTGTCTTGTCTTCTTATTTCAGTTTGCATCCTGTCACCATAGGTGTTCCGACTGGTTTTGATTCTTCCATTCTGAATGCCTTTAGTAATTCCTTGATGTATTTTGATTGAGTAATGTAGATACCTTTAGTCTGTTGTAAACCTTGCAATCCTAGAAAAAATTTGATCTGACCAAACATTGACATCTCAAATTATTTCCTCATTTCATCAGCAAATGAAGAACATAAGTTATCATTACCTCCAAATATGATATGATCAACAAATATTTTAGCAATAAGTATATTATCACCATTTCCTCCTTTTAAATACAAATTGTTGTTGTCACTTGTTCTAATAAATCCAATACTTATAAGATATGAATGCAATTTTTCATACCATGCTCTTGGTGCTTTCTTCAGTCCATATAAAGCTTTGTGTAACTTACATACCATGTGTGTCTGATTAAGATCAACAAATCCCTTAGGTTGTTCAATGTATACCTCTTCTTCCAGTATTCCATTCAAAAATACAGACTTCACATCCATCTGATATACCTTGAATCCTTTATATGCAATGTATGCAAGTAGTATTCTTACTCCTTCAAGTCTAGCAACTGGTGCAAAAGTTTCTTCGTAGTCAATTCCTTCTTCTTATGCATACCCTTTGCAAGCTAATCTTGCTTTATTTTTTATTACATTCCCATCTTCATTCCGTTTGTTTCTGAAAATCCATTTGGTGCCAATGATATTTTTATCACTTGGTCTCGGTACTAATGTCCATGTCTTATTTTTTTGTATCTGCTCAATTTCCTCATTCATGGCATTAATCCATTCTTCATTTTCTAATCCATCTGTAACATTCTTGGACTCAAATTCATAAATTAAACAAGTGTCATATCTAAACTTACTTCTTGTTAATATGCTTGCTCTTTTATCTCTAATGATCTGATCCTATGGATGGTGTCTTTTCACATAACTAGCAAGTATAGGTTCAATTCTTGGTCCTTCATCATCTTCTTCTATATGTTGATTGTCTTCAGTTTTAGCATTTTCCTGATTCTCAGTCTGTGCTACTTGTTGCCCGATGACATTACCATGTTGCACGACAATGCTATCCATTTGTGTTGGTATAATATCAAGTTCTTCCCAGTAAAAAAATTTACTATAATCCTCTGTCTCTTTCATTTCATCCTCATTATTTAGCTCAGAAAATTCATCAACTTTTACATTTGCACTCTCAATGATTTTGTTAGTTGACTTTTTCAAACATTTGTAAGCTTTACTCTTAGTAGAATATCCAAGAAATATTCCTTCATCACTTTTTGAATTAAATTTTCTATTTCTCTCATCTTTCAAAATATAACACCTACTACCAAATATTATAAAGTAACTTACATTTAGTGTATACCCATACCATAGCTCATAAGGTGTTTTGTTTGAATCTTTCTTCAATTGTACTCAGTTCAGTGTGCAAGTTGTTGTGCTGATTGCTTCTCTCTAATATGTTTGTGAAACTCCTTTCTCAGTCATCAATGTTCTGGCACAATCAACAATTGATCTATTTCTTCTTTCAGCAACCCCGTTCTATTGTGGTGTCCTCGATGTAGAAACCTGCCTTTTGATTTCATACTCATTATAAAATTTAGTGAACTCATCATAAATAAATTCACCTCATCTATCAGATCTCAAACACTTCAGATCTCTACCAGTTTATTTTTCCACTTTAGCTTTACACCACTTAAACATCTTAAATGCTTTAGATTTTTCTTTTAGGAACATCACAGTCATCATCCTAGAGTACTCATCAACAAATAAAATTAAATATCTGTCTCCATAATAGCTCTGTATTCTCATTGGTCCACATAGGTCAATATGAACTAACTCCAAAATGTCATTAAATGAAAAATTCTTGCTCTTGAAACTCAATTTTGACATCTTACCCATTTGACAATTTTTGCACATTACATGGTCTGGTTTAGATAAGCTCGGTAAGCCTCTAAATTTTCTTTTTCAACTAATCTTAACCATGTTGTCAAAATTTACATGACAAAGTCTTTTATTTCATAAAAATATATCTTCATTCTTTTCCAATAAACAAGTAGTTTCAATTGTGTCAAGATAGAATAGGTTACCTTTAGATTGTTCACCAGTACCGATCAATTTTCCTTTTCCATCATAGATTCTTGCTTTTCTATTCTCAAATGCAAATCAGTGTCCTATGTTTTTCAACTGTGAAACACTCAACAAATTGTAGTTAAGTCCTTTTACCCAATAAGCATTTTCACTTTTGATTTGATTATTTAGCGTAATAGTACCTTTTCCTTTCACTTGACAGGGTGTGTCATTTCCCATTCTCACTGATCCTCCATCATAATGTTCAAGAAATTCAAATTTTCCTTTATCACCAGTCATGTGATGTGTATAGCCACTATCAATAACCCATATATAATTTTTACTAACTTTAGAGATAAGTGTTGTTTCTACATACCTTCCATCCTCATCTGAATCATCTTTTAATGCTACAAACACTGTCTCAATATCTTCATCACTGTCAGAACTACTGTCATTAACATTATCTTTGGCAATGTAACAAGCTTTCTTACCTTTATCTTTATAATCTTGGTTATCTCTTTTTCATACTGTCAGTTGTTTCTGAAGTCTCGGTCATCCTTTCTGTCATCAGATCTATCATTTCTATTGTTATTCTTTTTGTTATGGAATATTGCAGAAAAATGGTCAATCTCTTTACATTTAAATCATATCAAAGGTAGTTTACCTTTATATCTTCCTTTACCTCTTTGCAATCTTCTAACCATTAAAGCTTCAAGTTCATCAAGTTCTTTGTCATCACTATCACTGTCACTGCTATTTCTGATTATGTGTTTGCTACTAGATTTACCAATTTTCAAAGTAGACATGAATGTGGATTCCATAGATGGTACAATACTTTTGTCAAAGCTATTCAACTCAAAATAAATCAATCTTCCAAAAAGACTATCGACAGTAATGTTGTTTCCAGGTGCAACTCTCATTTCATGTATTGCAGAGACTCTTATAGAATAAATAGGCAATAGAGTTCTAAGAATCTTACCCACAATTGTGTCTTCATCAATGGTTCCACCAGATCCTTGAATAACATTCACAACTTCTTTAAGTTGGTTACTGTACTGTGTGATGTTTTCTCCTTCCTTAATTCACATGTTATCAAACTTTCCACGAAGACTTTTAGCTTTGTGTCTCAGTACATTCGCATCTCCTCTATAAACTAGTGTAAGCTGATCCCACATCTTCTTGGCAGTTGTACATGTCTTGATGTATTCAAATTATGAATGTGAAGAAGCAATATCCACCATGATAAGGTTATGCTCATGTTTTTCTTTCATCTAATTCACTATCAAAGCTCTAGTAGGTAGAATGAATTCATTGTCTAGAAAATATACAATGTTGTCTACAATCCCTGATAGGTATAATCTCATTCTTCTTTTCCATGTTGAGAATTTATCTTTTTTAGCTTAGGTGTGTCTCTCTTATACATCTTGTGATCTTTAGCTTAAGTCCTTCAAAAATTTCTTCTAAGAACTGTATGCTGTCTGATAAGCACTGTACACTCTGATACCAATTGTTAGAATAACTGAGAGGGGGGGTGAATCAGTTAGAATTAGTTTCCTCAAAAATTATCCTACAGTCCCAAATTTCTCTAGATGTATACCAAAACAAATTCAATCATATAAAATTCACCTAAGTGAAAATGTATTCTGTAAACTTAAACTTTCATCAATAGTGTTTACCGAGTGTCAGTAAATTAATACCGTGATTACCAATCTAGGTCAATAAAGTAAAGTGTAAAGTAAAATAACAATCCATAACATTCATACACATTGACACATATATTTTTAATGTGGAAACCCTGCTAAGGGAAAAACCACCTAGGACCGGTAACCCAAAATATTTTCACTCTTCTGAAGTGAGCTCGGTGAAGAGCCAACCCTGTTAAAGGTTACAATACACACTGTTAAGTGTGACCTTGTTAGCAATTATCTCTTTAACATGCATTCACTATGGGTCAACAAGAAAATAATCAACATTCTCTGAATGTTATAATAAGGACTCACTATCCCACTTGGTTAATATATTTATCTGTAACAATGGTTAAACTGATATACTAATTGTATAGTCAGAAAATGGAAGCACTTCCATGGTATACTGGTTTATCCTTCTGAGTAAGGGGTTTGGGGTCATATCAAGCACCTTGAATGGGTTCCTAAATTTGACCTGGCTTTCCCCCTATTCTGCCTCTCTTTCCACTTCTTTCCAACCTAATTTTTGCATCCTGGACTGCAGATCTGAGGTCTTTAACCTCAGGGTCAGGGTTGACCTTTTGGGTCTATGTTGACCTTGACCCTTACCTAGGTCAAGGTTGACCTTGAACCTAACCTAGGTCAAGTTTGACCTCAACCTTGACCCAGGGTTTAAATCTTAGGGTCCCACAGTTTCTAGATGTCGGTCTTTGCAAAAAGTTATTTCCCGCTTCCGGGTCGGCTGTTTCGAGTTCCGAAGCGGTGATTCCTAAATTATATTTAACTTAGGTCCTCTCCTAGGGGTAAAGGATCTAATGGGAATTTAATTCTCCTATGTCGGCCTCCTTAGAAGATTGTACCCTAATTTCATATAAAAGGAAGCTTTCTCCTCTCATTTTCTCTAAGCGATATTGAGAAAGAAGAAATCCTCTATGAAAGCCTAAGCATCCTTGAGCAATTGAGAAACATCATCAAGTGAAAGTTCAAGCAATCAATCAAGAAATATTTGAAGCAAGGATTCATCTACCATCAAGCCTTCAAGCATTCAAAGAGATCCATGGGAGGCCATTGAAGGATTCAAGCCACATAGTGCCATTTTTGGTGATCTCTCCATCCACCTTCTTCCAAGCCTCTTCCAATTCAAGAACCCATTCAAGACTTGGTGTTGGATATCTACAAGAAATAGATTGAAGACATCCCACATTCTAAATTATAGATCCATTGGTGCATACATACTTGTGAATTCAAGGATTCGAATCCTCCACAAGGACTTTTACAAGCAAGGTGAATTTATGCATTTACTTTGTTTACTTTTGCAAATTCAATTACATATATTTGAGGTTAATTCCAAAACTGGGGTTTGACCAAGGCAAACCCCTCCCCCACAACAAATGAATCTCTTTTTCTTGTAGGTACAGGTTCAGGACTGAATATTTGAGGCCAGATTTGGATACCCTTTTCGGCTTTCTTTCGGGCTCCGTGAACATATTTTCTGTCGAGGTTGTGTAGGTCAGGGTCAAGATTATTGGGTTAGGGGTGACATTTTTGCGTCATGGTTGACCTTTTTCACAAGACAGTGTGAGATCGGAAAAATATTTATGGGTTTTGTTCGTCTCTGCGTTTCGGTTCCGGATCATACTTTAGATTTTCCAGAAACAGAGTACAAACCTCAGAAAATAGCATTTTCTAGATCTACAATTCTTTAAGGTTGGTTCTTCTTCTCGTCCTTTTCAATTACTGTTATATATCATATCTACATTGTCAATTAACAAAATTTAAGATCTCCTTCTTTGTTTTCATTTCCAAATGGTTGATTCATTTGTTCATTAATCCCTCTTTTGGGTTGATCAACTTGGATCTTTAATTTGTGCATTTGAGGATAAAGGTGGAACATCTTATTTTCCTCTTAATACATATTTCAATACAAAGTTCAATTAAATGTAAAGTAGGTTTAAGGGAATTAACATTAAAACACACATCCCCTTTTCCACCCTTCACAACAAAGTGGCAGAGACCCCCTTTTTCCATCTTCACATTTTGGTGAACCCGCGATAGACAACTCTTTCTTTTTGGTGTTAGATTTACATGTTTATGCTAGATCTTGCATTTTCTTTGAATTACATTTAAAATTTATAAATCAAAATCTCATGTTTGTTCATTTACATTGCATTGGTGTATGAGCTTTACCACTTCTAGTCCTACTTATAGTATCTCGGTTAGAAGAAGTCGTAGACTTATGGGTTCCTTTGATCCTAAGTCTTCCTCTCCTTTCCTTAGGATCCTAGATGATAATTTGATAACTCATGATTCCAATTCTTCTATGGAGCATAACTCTTCTCACTCATCTCATGATGAAGATGACGCTTTAAGAGTTCCTCCTGAACAAGTACAAAACTTTCAACTGAACTTGATAAAATGGGAAATTGGCTTATCCAAGAAAACCATAATCAAGATTCCATCCAAGCTATAGAGGCCCTTAAGAAATTCCTCTGTGATAATGATCAAGGTGTTAATATCTTGCGTGGTCTTACCCATCTTGTGCATTCAAATGTTAAACCTTTAGCCCAAGAAGATCAAGAGTTAGGATTCACACCTATTGTCACTAGTGTAGGACCTTCTTCTATTCCTTTACCTAGCATTCCTACTTATACTCCTCCTTTGATGATTACATCTATCCCAATTGCATATATTCCTGTGAGTGCTCCACCGGTATCTCTACCTACCTCACAACCTTCATATCATAGTGTGCCTTTTACATATTCTAATCCTCTTCAAATTGTGGTTCCTAATGTTCCACCAGTTGTGTCTTCTATTCCTGCTGCTTCCTATACTTTTCTTAGTGTTCCTAATATTTCTATGCCACCTGTTTCCTCTAATGATTACACAATTGTTAGTTTGGCTCAAACTGTGTCATCTTTACAACAACAACTTGCATCTTTAACTCAATCCAAATTTAGCATTCCTACGTGTGATATGGGTAGTCCTTTATCCTTAGACATCATTCAGGCTACTGTCCCCCAGCAAGCCGATATGCCTCATCTTGAGAATTACAATGGTAAAGGCGATCCTGTCACTCATGTTAAAACATTTCAAATCCTTTGTAGTGATTATGCTCATGACCATAGGATTTTAGCTAAATTGTTTGCTAGAACTTTTTGAGATAAAGCTTTACAATGGTATTGTTCTTTACCTCCTTATTCCATTGATTCTTTTCCTAAACTTGCCAATGCTTTTATCAAACAATTTCAAAATAACATTGGTCCACAAGTTTCCTTAACTGATTTAATGCATTGTAAACAAAACATTAAGGAAAAATTGACTGATTTTATTGGTAGATTTAAGCATTTGTATGCTCAAATTTCTTATCCTATTCCTGATATTGATATTAAACATATGTTTATTTAAAATTTACAAAAGGATATTAGAGATAAGATTCTGCTTCTTGAATTTACTTCCTTTCAACAACTATGTGCAACACTTCACTGTTATCAGTTACAAGTGAGTCAATTTGAGAGCACCACTCCAATGGCTCTTGTTCCCGTTGATAAGAGTGACAATGATCCTAATCCTAATAAGTTCCAAGAACCTAACAACTATGTCAAGATTAATAAATAGATGAATGCGGTTGCTGATCAAGTTGCGGTTACATCCAACAATGCCACTTCTGCATCCACTGCTTTCCGTATGAATCGTACATTTACTCCTCTCTCTGAAACTTTGCATTCTATAATGAGTAGGTTGTTAAGTGCTAGTATGATTACCTTGCCTCCTATTTGACCTCTTCTTCCCACCATGATAGCTTCAAAATATTTTCATTCTCAAGCTTTCTGTCAATACCATCGCCAGAATGGCCATGATACCGAAAAATGTTACTCTCTAAAGCATAAAATTCAAGATTTAATTGATTCCAAGGCTTTGACTGTTGATAATTTTGATGGTAATGGTAATAAATCTGTATCTCCTCCAAATCAAAACCTTTAAATCTATACGAATCCTTTACCTACACATGATACTAATACTATAGTTCAACCTTCTTCTGTGGATATTGTTTACGATTCAAAGATGGATGATCTTAATCACATTGTGAATCATGTTGAGGGTGTTGTTTCGTCTCAACCTATTGTTCAAGATCCTTCACCTTCACTTTCACTTCCAATTCTACCTAAACCTCAAAAACAAACTAAGGATAAGTGACCTAGGGAACTTTTAATTACCTTTGATGATTCTGAAACAATTAAGGCTCCCAATGGTCCTCGTTATATCTATGCTAGGATTGCTAAGATACCTACTCGTGGTTGTCTAGTTGATCCCACATCTTTAATAAATGTCATTGCTGAGGAAAATCTCTTTATGAAAGGCCTACAACATGATTTTTATGATCCATCTGATGCATGGATCCAAACATGCAATGGTTTTCTTTATCCTGTACTTGGTTCTATTAACTTACCTGTTGAACTTTGTGGTAAAGTTGTAGATACTACCTTCATCATTAATCCTACTTCTGATCAATTTCAAATCAAATTTGGTTTACCTTGGATAACATCTATGCATGCTATCGCTTCTCCCATTCATAAATGTCTTAAGTTCATTCATAATGAAGAAGTAAAAATGATTAATCATAGTTTGTATCAGCCTTCTAGGCCTAGAGATTGTACTTCTCTCAATTTATTTTTGCCTTAATTACCTAACTCATGTCCTCCTCGCCCTTATCATCTCTTTCGCTCATACCAAGCTTACAAACATCACAAAATTTCTGAGTTAAGCATGCCTCAGATAGATCCTAACCGTGGACTTTTGCCTACTCCTTCCATACCTCCTTCAGTCATTACTTCTAATTCTAATAATTAAACTTCTACTGTTTCATTACAACCCATTTAAAATCCTCCTATAGAACTTGTGAAGGAATCTGTTGTCATTCCTCCTAGTTCTCAAAATATGGTAAACAAAGCTAAACATAACAAATATCCTAATGAACATCGTAAGAAGTGTAGAGATAATGCTAGAGCTCATGCTTCTATTATTCGTATCTCCTTACCTTCTTTTGATCAATCCATGCCTGATGCATTGGATGTTAATATTCACAAAGATGTTAAGATGAATGAGTATGATGATCATATTCGCATCTTAGATCCCATTTCAATCAACCTTGATGAGGAGGACACTCTCAATGATCCTATTGATCTTAGTGATGAATATGATACCATTGATCTTGATATTGATCTACCTCATATGATTTCAACTCAATTAACAATTACACCTAGTATCGAGCATTGCGATTCTCAAGAGGATCCTTGTTTGGAATTGGCTATCATTCCTACTTTATTGGATATAGTCCCTCTTGCAAGTTGCCCACCTTCCATAAATAACATAAATCAAGATGGGGGGGGTCGACAATGTGCTTGATTGACTTATCTTTTATGGTAGCCCTTTTTGTGTTTGCATGTTGTAATGTGCTTCTCCCGTAATGTATTTGCTAAATGTTTGTTAGATTCTTTTATATGAACCTTTTTACTTTGTTGGTGCAAGGTGATAAAGGAATCAAACCTATCGTACAATTCACCTATATGTATCTTTACTCTTCTATATGTTGTTTCATGTTATGTTGTACTTGTGCTATTGTTCGTAAATGTCTTCCTTGTATAATTTGCTTGGATCTGCGACATGGTAGCACTAATTCTTTTTGGTCTCCAGGTTGTGGTCCGAAAAGATTCTTCTTCATAACCCTCAAGTTTTCTTTCCTCCCGTTAGTTCCTTTTCTTGCTGATATAAAAATTCTCTCAGAGAGCTTGCTCTATTTATCCCAGACACTAACCATGCAAGATACAAAATGTAAGAAACAAGGTTTTTAAACCTCCTACACTTTGAGCTCCATAAACTCAGGCGGGATTACCCTTCTAACTTAGAACAATCAAATAACTAAATTATTCCAGTAGAATATGAATGGAATTATAGGAGTTGATCACTGTAATATTTATTGGAACAGACCAAACCATGAGTAAAGATAAATTTTAATAGTGATAGTCACCTAATTCAATGGAGGACAGACCAATGCTTAATCCTAGGGCATGGAGTCACTGCTGCATAGCTTTAACCTTCTTACTCATGAACAAAATTTTAAGACAACTATAAAATCTGACATAAACACAGACATACCGTATATTTCTATCCTCACACATATAACAAATTAATTCATTATAAAAAAATGAATCCCATCGAAAATACTCCTAAGGCAATTTTAATCTTTCCTTGAAAGAACCCTAAAATTATTTCAAAATCTGCCTAAGAGATGCATAAATTAAATATTCCTCAAACATTTAGTTTACATAAAATTTAGAAAAGCATAATGAAGACAAAAGGCTCATCATATGTTTCAGATACTATTGATGGATCTTATTTGTATTCATGATCAAAATTGCTATTACAGTCAACAGTATTTCAAAACCCTAAAACACCTATATGTCTTGAACCAGAGTTTTTGTATTAAATTTATACATCCCAATGAAAAATGGCTATGTCTTTCCCAGTAGTCTTGGAATCCTTTTATAACTAAGGATGCAACAAGCTACAGACTTACTGGGAAAGATTTACAAAATCTTTTTTTTAACAACAAATTTGTAGTTAACAAAAACTACAACCGAACAGAAGTGGCAAAAGTTGGCAAAGTCTGAATAAGGTTTGTTGATGCAGTTTGACAGTATCATCTTCATCCTTTTAGCTTCGCTTCCCACCTGTTTACCTCTTTGGTGGTGGGCCAATCAAAAGTATTTACCTATTCCAATTTGGCAATAGCCTCTGTCCACCTGACGTCAACGGTTGATCTGGCCTCTGAAACAAATTTTTCCATATCTTTCTCAACCTTGAATAGGTTGTCAATCAGTTCATTACAGTATTGAGTATTTGCATCCTTTTCTAGGTGCTGCTTCATCTCCTCATCTGTGAATATCCCATCAAATCCATTTGTCCACTTAGATTGTGGCTTCAGAATGCCAGCTTCATCATATGTTTTTGGGATCAAGGGAGGGCACTGGTCACCAAATAGTTGCAACTTACCACTTATCAATTCAACTTTTCCATTAAAGAAACCATATGTATTATTTACCTCATTGATCATTTCAATGGTATCTGTGATTTTGTCAGGAAAATTGTCACTGTATAACATGGTTGTTTTTAGTTTATCCATCAATATATCCCTTCCTAACCAAGTCTTAAATGTGGGCTCTAAGAATGTCATGGATTCAACATCTACCTGTGATGCTTCTTGCAATGAGCCATATAGTGTATACACTATGTCAGTCTTCTGCTTCAAAACATCAATTCGATGTTGAAGTATGGGCAATATGATGGACATGACATTTATGCTCTGTCCCTGTGACAATTCTTTGGACTGGCCTTTTTCCATTGCTGAATCTTCTTTTGTCTCTGTGGCAGCATTTGTTTCAATTTTTGACACTTCTTGAGGAATTGGAGTCTTTTCTCTTTTACTCTCCACTAATTCCTCTTTCAACTTAGCAATATCTTCTTCCAATGTGTGGTTAAGAACCACAAACTCTTCATGCTTTTTTTCTAAGGCCATCATCTGACCAAAAGTTGTTTCATATCTCTTTGATAAATCATCAACCTTTGCCAGGTTCATGAATGATACCCGAGTCATCAGTTGAGCTATTTCAGTATCTGTAGCATTCTGCAGATTCCAAATCATTTTTTCTGCCTTATTCTCCTCTCTTATAGTCATGACTAGACGCTTTTGTGTAACAAGAGCCAATGAACATATAGCAAAAGTCTTGGATTTAGGATAAAATCCTGATCCTTTCAGAACTTCATCCATTTCAAACTTTGTTTTCAACAGGGGATCTTCTTGCCTCCTAATCTGATCAATGATAAATGTGGACTATAATTTCCAACCAGGAATCAACATTACTCCACTATTTTGTACCAACAATCTGGTCTACTCCACAGTGATTAATTCACTCTTAGGATCATAATCCTGGAGTGTCTTTACAATCTCTTCATTTTTATTTGCATTTTCTTCACCTATGGTTAATTCTTTCCTCAAGTCCTCTTGTTTCAGTTTGATTAGAAAAGTCTTGAACTCTTTAGACTTTATGAATTCATCATCTTTCATGAATTCATTTGCTATCATGACTCTCTCGTCATCCTTTTCAAACAAAACCATTTGGTTATCCCCTTGGCCTTCAGCTTGAGGCTCTTTTTGCATTTGTCTTTTTAGCCTTCTAAAATATTTGTCATGTTTAGTAATCATAGCCTTGGCCATACTTTTCCTGTCCTGCATCATTTTGTGTTCTTTCTTTTGCTTTTTCCTGGGTGGTTCTCTAGTAGAGGTAGCTTCCTCACCGACCTCTTCTTCTTCTTGATGCTCTTCCTCTTATTGTTCTTGATGTTCTAGGTCATGCAATGCAACATGAAATGGGGACCCTTGAGACTGTGCATCTTTAGCACTAAAATGTGGTACCTATGCCATTAGAGTGTCATAGGATTTAATCCTTTGTAAGTATGGGAGATTAGAGAAAAAACTAGAGAAAGTATTGTTTGACTCTTTCCATTCAGCTTCTGCCCTAACGAGATCATTCCATTTCATTCTCCTCTCCTGGACTTCATGCTTATTTAATTTATTTCTCATGAAATCTTCATCATCTAGTGGGTCATGATCTCTGATCTTTTGCCAAGGAGTCATTCTTTTCAGGGTTGTTTGTATAAATTGTTCTGGATCACAGAACATGGCAACTGCTATAGACATTCTATATTGTTTCAAGAAGTCATTAATTAGGTCAAAAACTCTTTTCCCAATGGAGAAGTCACAACCTACCCATAATCTAGGGATTAAAGTACCCTTCCTATGTCCCTCTAAAAATTCTTTATCAACCCAAGTGATCTACCAAATAAATTCCAACAATGCAATCCTAGGAGGAACAAATTTGGGGAGGATGTGAGGTGGTTGTGTACAGCCATACACTTTGATGATAGTAATGTAATCAAAGAAGAAAGAGTCACCCCAATTGTGAGTGATAGGTCAGTTTGGAACAAATTCCCAAGGTCTCAAAACTTTTCTAACCTCAAATGGAAGTCTATGCCTATTTGTTCCCAATAAATAAAAAATTGGATCCATAATCCAATTACAAAAGCATACAAAAGATGAGTTGACGGATGAACTATCCCATACCTGGGTCCATCTTTGGATTGGTGCATCGACACCATACTTTGAAACAAATAATTCAATCTCCTTATCCATAGATTCCCTGTTATAATATAGAATCATATACATCAGATGAGAATAATATTTGAAGGTAGGTACTGGGGCATCTGACTGTATCTCCACTAATGCAGCATGAATAACATCAACTATATATCCCACATAGTCATAATCAGTGTTGACCTCTAGGTGCTGAATGTTCATGGCCATCATGAGTACATCTTGAGGCACTATAGAATCTTCATCAAAACCTAATACTCTAGTTAAGCCATATACTATGCATTTTATGTAATGGTGAAATAAGGATAGGTCAAAAGGCGGTTTGAGATTATTTGGGATTTTGACTAGGTGCCTATCTACCCTGGGCATGAATTTGGGCATTTCATATTTATTAATCAAATGTTCTCTCTTGATATAATTTGCCTTAATCTTCTTTAAATAAATATCTGTGCACAATGCACCAGTGATCCCGAAAAATTCTGGGTACCTGTTGAAAATGACACAAACACTCAATAGGTCATTGCATTAGCTTGAAAGGTTAGTCAAAACATGTAAAACCACTAATATCGGCCTATTGCCTTCTAACTAGAAAGAGTGTAATCAGTTG
>MU226741.1:512674-532223 GCA_018584345.1 Thuja plicata | reverse complement strand
ATTGGTCGAAATTGATTTGAATTGTATGGCTATAATAGTTAATATAAATCAGTGATAAAAATCACCTAGGATATTAAATTGATTAAAAGAATTATGCCAAGCAGTAATAGGGTCGTTTGGACATAAACCAAGGGTATGATCACACTTAGGGCAAATAGGGTCCATAGTTGCGACAGACCAAATTCAGGTGGTTACACTCCTATCTATGGAAACTAGGGTGTCTTTATTTTTCTTCCTGATTACCCTAGCTACTGGGCAATAGTTCTTAGCAAGTTCCCAAATAAGACCTATGTCAACATAAACATCAGGCACAATTAATTTTGCCATATTCAAATCCCAGGGATTGCAAATGGGGACTGCTTTAATCCTATTATTCCAAAAATAATGGAACAAGGTATTACCAGAGTAATTTGGGGTGACCGGGTTTCTGCATTGGCACCATCTATCTTTCCATTCATCCCAATTTGCATTGTTCGTATTCAAAGTCCCGGGAAACAACTCAACAAATTCTTCCACATACTTTTCTGGTGTGACCTCCTTCTTCTCAGACCCATACGAGGCAACGCTAACAATAGCTTGACTCATTTTTCCTCCTCAAATTGTTATCTCAGACAAACAAGCTCTATTGCACTTTACAGAAAATCTTAGGATGCATAAATGAGAGATGTACAAAATCAAGCTCAATCATTCAGACTTATAGTCATCAAATCGGTATCTTGTCCAATTGAATACCAAATTCTCACACTTTCAGTATCATGCAATCATCTCTCTGTAACTATTGTTGCCATTAATTCACACTGTATGATCCCTGCTGGAAAAGAGTACACACCCTTTTTCTTTTTTGCCTTCGTAAGCCTGAAATGAGCCACATGTCAATTTGTCACTAACTCACTGTACCTTGCTTACATTCAAATTTTTCCTTGTGAGTGAGCGATAAGACATTTCCTTCTATCAGTCGCGCACTCACACTCTATCTTTGCTTTGGCTTGTATGCTCCGCGACTGGGCGATGACCTAACTTGCAACTTCATCATTTTTCAATCACACACTCGCTATCCCCTCATGCTTTATATTTATACTTGAGTGAGTAAGTGACATCACTTCTTAGTCGCACACTCGCTGACCTCTATTTATCATGCTTTGCGCTTGAGTGAGTGAGTGGGTTTTCAAAATAATCATACATTACTTTCTGGTCGCGTAGTCACCATGGCTTTCTGATTTGTCTTTATACCTTAGTGGGTGAGCGATGACTATTTTCTTTATGCATTTTAACTTAATCGCTCACTCGCACTACAAGATTTTCTAGCTTATAAGCATTAGCGAGTGAGTGATGACCCTTTTTGCTTTTTGTCGCATACTTGCTGCTAAGATTTCCTTATAAATGAATCCTTCACGACTGAGTGAGTGGCTTCATCATGTATTAATCGCTTGCTCACTGATCTTTCTTGACTGATTTTTCTTCATGAGAAACTGAGTGACAACTTTCCATTTTTTTATCAGTCGCGTACCCGTGAGCATATTTTCACTTGAATTTATACCTGAGCGATTGAGTGACAACCCACCCTTTCTTTCATCGCACACTCGCGAGCTTAAAATTTGAGACAACAAATAATTGGCGAGTGAGCAGGAACAAAATTGAATATTTAGTCGTGCACTCGTGCACTTTATAACACTGCATATTTACTGTGCAAATGAGCGACAAGGACCATCTGATAATGAATGCATATTACATCGCGTACTCGCACTGCACAAAATACAACAATTAAAACCTGCGCGAGTGAGCGCTTTCTAAAATATGACTTCATCGCACACTCGCGATTTCAAAAGATACACATAATAACTAAGCCCAAGTGCGCGATCAACCTTAACTTACAAAAATCACTCAGTCACGGACCAAAAAGTGAAAGATTTAGAACCACCGCGATTGCGCGATACTTAAAAAATTCAACTCATCGCTAGCTCACTGAGACTCATAACAAAGAACTTGATCCCCCGCAAGTGAGCGACCAACAAGACAAAACCAAATTGCTCAGTCGCAGATTGATAACTTGACTTCAAAAATGTATCGTGACTGCGCGATTAAGACATATTAATGACCAATTCGCTCACTCTCACACTTAAAAGAACACTATAAAAAGTTAGCGCGATTGTGCGACTAAATCTTAGAACATGGCAATTTGAACATTTTACCACAAAATTAACTTTGTGACATTCAACCACATGGATTTTGAATCAAAAGACGCGAGAAAATTTTCCAAAGCATGGGAATTTGAAAAATTTGATGTGCAGTACTAACACCTCCATTGTGATTGTAGTTCTACTTTCTGTGGGGAATGATGTCAATTCATTTGCAATAATATCATATTCATATGTACATGTTATCTTATGATCATACTGACCCCACAGTAGGTAGATCCCTTCTATGTTCTTGTGTATGTTTATGTTTTATTTCCCTTGAGAGTTCTTTGTTTGGGGGCATCTCATAGTGGAAACGTAATTCGTAGAGTTGTTTATGTTTCCATTAAAACCATTACTCCTGTTAAAGTGTTAGCAATGAATTTAACATGGGGGCATACACTCTGCTCACTTTTTGCACACATGCACATTCAAAATATTTTCAAGCACTTAAAACTTTTTCCCTTTATGGATTAAAAACTAATCCTTAAAGCATGATCATTTTACTTTTTAGGATCTCTTGATCCCTCCAGTTTAAAATTACACAGATCCCTTGATCCCGCCAGTTTTCAATTTACAATGTTTTTGATCCCTTTAAGAATGGATCTCCCTGATGGGTTGACTAGTGAGTAGCCACATTCACTAGGCAGTTCAACTCTATCTTTCTAGTTACGTAGTTTTCTTGTGTGATTCACAATGAGACATAATTTCTCATTGGGCAAGATAATCACACCCTCTCTTTTTCTCTCTTTAAAGTGTTGTCTCTCTTATCACGATCTTAGGGTTGATAAAGACTTAAGTCCCTTGGGGGATTGAGGATTTATTTGTCCCTCTTGATTCCAATAAGTTTGTCTTTTCTCTATGATTTCCTTTACCAAGAGTTTGCGTTGAGTCCATACTCTTGCTAAAGTGGGGGCTAAATGTATAGTCGAAAAATGGAAGCACTTCCATGGTAGACTAGTTTATCCTTCTGAGTAAGTGGTTTGGGGTCATATCAAGCACCTTGAATGGGTTCCTGACTTTGACCTGGATTTCCCCCTATTCTGCCTCTCTTTCCACTTCTTTCCAACCTGATATTTGCATCCTAGACTGTAGATCTAAGGTCTTTGACCTCAGGGTCAGGGTCAACCTTTTGGGTCTATTTCAACCTCAACCTTGACCTAGGTCAAGTTTGACCTCAACCCTAACCTAGGTCAAGGTTGACCTCAACCCTAACCTAGGTCAAGGTCGACCTCGACCTTGACCCAGGGTTTAAATCTCAGGGTCCCACAGTTTTCGGATGTCGGTCTTTGTAGAATGTTTTGGGCCGGCTGTTTCGAGTTTCGAAGCGGTGATTCCTAAATTATATTTAACTTAGGTCCTCTCCTAGGGGTAAAGGCTCTAATGGGAATTTAATTCTTCTATGTCGGCCTCCTTAGAAGATTGTGCCCTAATTTCATATAAAAGGAAGCTTTCTCCTCTCATTTTCTCTAAGTGATATTGAGAAAGAAGAAATCCTCTATGAAAGCCTAAGCATCCTTGAGAAATTGAGAAACATCATCAAGCGAAAGTTCAAGCAAGAAATCAAGCAATATTTGAATCAAGGATTCATCCACCATCAAGCCTTCAAGCATTGAAAGAGATCCATGGGAGGCCATTGAAGGATTCAAGCCACATAGTGCCCTTTTTGGTGATCTCTCCATCCACCTTCTTCCAAGCCTCTTCCAATTCAAGAACCCATTCAAGACATGGTGTTGGAGATCTACAAGAAAGAGATTGAAGACATCCTACATTCTAAATTCTAGATCCATTGGTGCATACATACTTGTGGATTCAAGGATTCGAATCCTCCACATGGAATTTTACAAGCAAGGTGAATTTATGCATTTACTTTGTTTACTTTTGCAAATTCAATTACATATATTTGAGGTTAATTCCAAAACTGGGGTTTGACCAAGGCAAACTCCTCCCCCACAACAAAAAAATCTCTTTTTCTTGCAGGTACAGGTTTAGGACTGAAGATTTGAGGCCAGATTTGGATACCATTTTCAGCTTTCTTTCAGACTCCGTGAACAGATTTTTTGTCGAGGCTGTGTAGGTTAGGGTCAAGATTATTGGGTCAAGGGTGACATTTGTGGGTCAAGGTCAAACTTTTTCACAAGACGGTGTTAGATCAGAAAAATATTTTTGGGTTTTGTTCGTCTTTGTGTTCTGGTTTCGGATCATACTTCAGATTTTCCAGAAACAGAGTACAGACCTCAAAAAACAACATTTTATGGATTTGCAATTCTTTAAGGTTGGTTCTTCTTCTCATCCTTTTCAATTACTATTATATATCATATCTACATTGTCAATTAACAGAATTTAAGATCTCTTTCTTTGTTTTCATTTCCAAATGGTTGATTCATTTGTGCATTAATCCCTCTTTTGGGTTGATCAACTTAGATCTTTCATTTGTGCATTTGAGGATAAAGGTGGAACATCTTATTTTCCTCTTAATACACATTTCAATACAAACTTCAATTAAATGTAAAGTAGGTTTAAGGGAATTAAGGGAATTAACATTAAAACTCACATCCCCTTTTCCACCCTCCACAACAAAGTGGTGGAGACCCCCTTTTTCTATCTTCACAGAAATGATCTGATTCAAATACAACTCTGATTTGTAGATGTTCAGATCTATTCTAAGTACACAATACCTCTAATCAATTTGTACTTCTTCAGTTAATCTCATACTTCATATTTGTTCTGCTCAGTAATCCTCTTTCCTTTGTTTGCTCGACGATGTTTGCAGAATAACGCTCAATTATGTCTTTAACCAGTTTGATTAGTCATGCATAAAATTCGCATGTAAGCATCAGGTGCATATAATGTTGCTCTTATTCAAAATGAATCTCTTGTCTCTTATATAGACATCATATATCATTTAATTTTCATCCCTCAGATATTTCCGCTTAATCTCCATAATTCATTTTCCTTCTTGATCATTCCTCGGCAGTTGTGTTATAAACATATTTCAATCTCTATCATCTGATCTTACTTGAATTTTCATAACCATTTGATCAAATAACAAACTTTATCTTTTACCTCAAAATCATTAATTGCCAGCTCAGCATCCAAGTTGGCCTCAATTTGAATTAATTGCTCAGTCTTAGTATTAACCGTGTTGTGTCGGCAATCCCTTGCTCGGTTATCGCTGTGCTTGGTATACACTTCCTTTTACTCGATTATTATTGTCTCTCGATGTATACTGAACTCTTCATTTACCGACCACAAAAACATTGTTTTCTCTAGATATTCAATACATAAAAAATGTTTTCCACCATAATAATACTCAAATAAGTTGACATCATGACAATACATTAACTGATAATGTTTATCATCACTTCTGCATCTCGGTTTAATATCAACAAATGAATTCAAACATATAATCAGTTGTAGTTCATCAAACTTCATACTTCAATATTGGATCAGGTTATTCTTATTTGATCAATAAGAAAAGAAGATTTCATGTCCCACCCAGGCATTAGAAGCATACCACTTCTGTTTACTAGTTCTCTTGTCTGTACCACAGTGAGTGCATGACTATCTGGATCATACTTTTGCAATGCCAACACTAACTTTTCTTTATTTTCTTTAGTGTCATCTTCTGGTCCCAAGTCTAATTTTTGCTCATTTTCTTTCAACTTAAATAGAAAGATTTTTAATTCATTAGTCTGTATGAAGTGATCATCCTACAAGAACAAGTTGGAAAGAAACATTCTATCATCTGTCTAAGAAACTAGTGCTAAGTTTGACTCTCCAGTCCCCTCACCTTTAGGTGGCTTATGAGAATCCCTCAGTGTTTGTCTTATCTCATGAAAACATGGCCCTTTCTCATTAATTCCTCCTTTAGAAACATCCTTCATCAGTCTGGAAATATGTTCAATCTTCTATCTTTTTACTCCTGGCCTTTGTTAGGACTCAACCTCATCACCTTCTTCCACTTCCATGAAAATTCCTTTCTGAAAGGCACATCCTAATTTGATGACTCCACATCTTCAAGGTTAACTCTAGCCTCTACTCCAACATGCACACCATGCATCTTCTCCATGATCTCATCATACTTTTCAAGTAATGTCTTTAGTCTGTCCCAATATGCGAGCTCATGGTAGAAACCAGGGAAAGAAAGATTCACTTGTTTGAATTCCCTCTCAACTCTTTGAATTTTGTTCCACCTTATCCTCTTCCCAATTAGCTCATCAGTAACAACTGTATTTATGATGATGTCTTCTGTAGGTAATGCCTCATGAATTGGCAAAGAAACATTTGCCATCTCCTTCAAAGTATGTCTCAATCTCTCAGGATCACATACTCTCATCTTTGCAGTGTACAATTTGTAGTATCTCAAAAAATCATTCATGGGATCCAATGCCCATTTTCTATGGTAAATTCACCTACTACCCATAATCTAGGTAAAAAGGTACCCCTCTTCTTCTTAGGACCTAAGTACTATTTTCCAACTAATGTTAACTGCCAAATGAAATCAATAATTCCTACCCTGAGAGGGGCATATTTTGGTAAAATATGAGGTTGTTGAGGAAAACCAAAAACTCTTATAATAGTAAAGTTTTCAAAGATAAAATAATCCCCCCAATTATGCCTTATGTGCCCCTGACTATTAGCATGCAATAGTCTAATCATCCTTCTAAGATAATGATGAATTCTATCCTTTTTTGCACCTAACATGTCTCTAATGGGATTTACAATCCAAATTTCAAAATGCAAAATGAAGAAGAGTAAGTAGTACATTCCCATACCCTTGTCCAAAGATGCACTGGAAACTGCATACCCATGTCTTCTTTCATCAATATCAACTCATCATCAATGTGGTCAACATTGTAGAACAAAATAAGATGCATCAGGATTGAATAGTGCTTGAAATAAATTTTGGAAGGATTTCTTTGTATATCAACCATCTCATTGTGAATTATGTTGACTATAAAACTCATAGTCATATTATTTATTTACATGGGGGTGTTGAACATCTATAGATAACATTAGCAAATCTTCAGTCACTGTCTTTCCTCCTTCTTCCAACACTTTACAAAAACTATATATAGTAAATTTGAGGTGATTATGGAAAGTGTCCAGATCACAGGGTTCATTGATGTTATCTAAAATTGGTATAATCTTCCTTCCATCCCTAGGCATAAACTTGGGAATCACATTCTTCTTCAGAACACGTTTATGTAGATGATATTATCTCTTCTCTTTGTCCATGTCTATATCCACGCTCATGGATCTAGAGATACCAAATGCCTCCTTGAAGCTGGCTCTATCAATTCTTACCAAAGAAGTTTAATCTTTCTACCTGATACACTTGTTAAATGGGAAATAACCTTTTGCCAGTGCTATTACTAGGTCAACATCCACAACGATGCCAGGAACGATCAAAATTGCCATATTTAAAACCCAAGGGTTACATAGTGGGACATCTTTTACTCTATTTTTGAAAAATAAAAGGAATAGAGAAGAACCAATAGAACTAGGAGTGTCTAGGTTTTTGCATTGAAAACATATATTTTTTCATGCCTAATCATTGGTTGATAGCGAATTTGATGACCCCGACAACAATTGAACCCATTCCTTTGAGAATTTATTCTTCTTCTTCTTTCTTACAGTTTCTGATTTGGTAGAAGTACTTGGTTCTGCCATCTTTATGAAATAACAAACTCTCAAACCAGACATAAAAGCTTCACTAATGCACTTATTTCTCTGCAATGCAACGACTTAATCTCAGGCACTCGTGCTATCACACAGAAAACAAGAACTCAAGATTTGATATGAAAATGATGGTTATGGATACAACTTTAAAGATCTTTCTCATGTACCAACTCTTTTTCCATCAACTTGACAGTAATGTTACACAGTGACAATAATTAAGATTAGCCGTAGAAGGAAACAATCATGTCATCAAGCCACAAATTTATAATCTTTGAGAAATTTTAAAAATACTTTGAAAAGATGCCAACAAAGGTCTACATTCTCCATCATGTCACAAACTTATTGGTCCAAACCCATTTTCTATTTTTGAACTCAAGTCAACTGCCTACATGGAATCGATCATAGCTTCATTAAAAATTATGACTTACATTAATTCTTACAACCTTGCGGAAAGCCATAACAGTCACTTTCACATGGTCACAACCTTCAAAACAAATTGTATCATAAACCTGCAACCTTGCGCCAACGGTCATCTTTAACCCCTTCGCAAGATCACAATCAAGAAATGTCTAGGAAAAGGTAACCTGCAAGCTTGCACTAACCATCGATCATCATGCTTGAGATACGTGGCAACATCTCACACCACTGCAACCAATTGATATAACCTTCTTAAAAATTTGTGATGCTGCGACAAGGATTTTTATCTTTAAATCTCCAAGGTACACGTGTCATAATCTCACACTATCACAAAAAAACTTCATAGCTTTCATAAAACACTTGCGATCTTGTCATACCTATAGTAAACATTAGTTAGCTTTGAAATATAGGACACGTGGCACCTCTGCGCTTGTTCACACTTCAAAAACTTAACCCTTGAACTATCTTGCAAATCTGCGACAAACCAATACTTAACCACTAGCAGGAACTATCACATGATTGTAACCTTAGGAAATCAACCATTAGTTATCATGTGACATCACGCTAGACTTAACTTAACTGCCACACTTAACCTCAGCTCAAGATCGCAACATAAAAATCTGACCTGACTTTCAACCTGCGACCTCACGCTAAGACTCAACTTAACCACATCACTAGATCACAACCATTCGATGTAAAAAGATAATATTGTTGCGACCTCGCGATACAAAGGGTTTAACCACCTCGCAAGAATTCAACCTTAAAATTTTAGCTTCACTAAACCTCGCGATCTTGCGCCCAACCGTTAAAAGACATCGCTAGTTCGCATACAAAATAACTTTGACCAATTATGACTCACGAACTAGAGATAAAGCATAACAAGGACATGTTGACTTAAACTAACTGCCATGACAAAATGTAAAGACAAATAAGAAAAAAAAATAGCTCGAACCAGAGGCATTTTTATTCCAACTCAATTGTTGACTTCATTTGCTTGACACATGAAAAACATTTAGGCAAGGCAAAACATATTAGTGTCAATCCCGAAGAAAATTTTGATGAATACTTAGCCAAATTTTACAGTTCCAACAACTACTTTGTCCTTTTTGTTCTTTTTTTCCTTGGTTGGCTACCAGGACATGTGACTAAGAGGAATTAAGAGTTCCCATCTAGATCAGCTTATCTTGTTCCTATGTGAGAGAGACAACAAAATTATCTAAAGATGGCATGGTGCATTGTTTACCAAGTGAACCCTTAGTAGCATAAAATGTAGAAACAAATAGAAAATATTATGAACTTATCATAGAGAGAATACTAGGAATCAGTTGTTCAACTTTTTTTTCAATCCCAAATTGTTTTAACTGCAACCTTCGTGATTTCAATTTGGTGAAGAAATCTTGAATTGTGTTAAAATTGCATGGACTTAAACTAATTAGCTTATTTTCCAACATATGACCCCTCATTGAATCTTGTATTCCAAATAATGTTTCTAGCTTTGTCCACATTTTATTTGGTGAACTCAAAGACTCAATGTGAAAGAGAAATGAGGAGAAACATACAAACACAATGTTCCATAGGATTCATCACATCTATTAAACCACTTTGGTTCTCTACAATTAATGTTGGTTCAATTTCAAGTCCCATTGTTATCCTATGTAATACAAATTTCCTTAAGTAAATTGTTATGCATGATTTCCACTCAAAGTAGTTGTAAGGACTTAAGATGGGTATCATGGTTTGATCCACAATACAAATATGTAGAAAAGAAATGTTGAAAACAAGAGAACACAACCGAGACTAACCCCCCCTTTTTCACTCAACCAAAAAACCACAAGAATTTTTTTTTTGGCACTTTATATTTAGTGAATTTACAACTTCCGTGATACTTAGTGGTCTTGATCTCAATGCTTTACAAAATTCTCACATATTGAGTGTATGCTAAAAGTACAAAATTGAAGCAAATTCAAGTAAAAATAAAAACATTTTTGACATCTACTCAAAAAGTCATGCACTTTCAAAAAAATTATCACCTCAATTAGAGATTGTATGAGAAAGTTATGAGCCTTTTGAGTTCCAGAGACAAGGACTGCTCAGAGTCATGGGTGAGACTCTACAAATTTTGAAAAATCACGGCACCAAGACCAAAAAAACTTGCACAACTGCAAAGAACATGAAACAATAGCCCAAATCAAAAAATATTCTTGAGAAACAGAGTCAGTATGAGTGAGAATGAAATGTTTTAAAGCTACCTTCAAATCTGCAACTTCCAACAGAGAGGGGGGTATCCTGAAATTTTGTGATCCAGATTCTGCAAAATATATGATCTGCATGCAAAAATAGCAACAACCCATATGGTTATTCTGTGTTGCGAACAAAACCCAAATGATATATTTTCTTAAAACATAATAGAAAATGTAGATATAGTGTAAAATAATGCTCTTAGTAGTCATAAAATTACCCCATAAATGAAACAATGGGCTGCAAAGGCTCAATCAGCTACCTAAGACAAGAAAAGGCATGCTAAAACCTTCAATTATCACAAGATCTTCATTAATCCTTTATGATTATCCAAATCGTATGAAAATGCAAGAGAAGAGCACACAAGATTTTGAAGAAAACTATAACAAAACTTATCACCCCCCCCCTAAAAAAACAAAAAAACAAAAAAAAACTCCCAGATAAGGAAACTACAATCTATTATGCATTATTAGCTAGAGAATAAATTTTTTGGCAGAAAAAGTCACGAGATACTTGGTTGCGAGAGGGTGATAGAAATACTAAATTATTCCACAACTCAGTGAAAGTAAAATGGTCACAAAACAAAATTTATTCTATCAAGGATCCAAATGGAAATGCACTTCAAACTACAGAGGAGATAAATAGGGAGACATTGAGATATTTCTCTGATATTTTCTTTTGCGACCCTTCTAGATTATACATAGATTTATATATTCTTGATGTGATATCTAGATGTGTATCTGAAGCACAAAATGCAATGTTGACGAGCCCTATTTCAAAGTAATAAGTTAAAACAACTCTTTTTAATTTGGGTGGAGATAAGGCTCTGAGGTCTAATGACTTCCCAACCATTTTCTTTCAAACATTTTGGGATATTTTTGGATCATACATTTGGGAAGTGGTGGAGGAGTCTAGGAGAGGAGGTTTCATATTGAAGGATTTTGATAAAACATTCATAACCCTCATTCTAAAGAGGACTAAAAGGTCCACCTTTGAGGACTTTAGACTGATTTACTTATGCAAAAAAATGCATAAAATCTTAGAAAAGGTGATAGCTAATAGACTAAAAGATGTTTTAGATTCTTCCATATCATGTGAATAGAGTGGTTTCTCCCCAAATAGATCAATATATGAAGGACTTATAGTATCCCATGAGGTGATTCACTTGATCAAATCAGAAAAAACAAAAAGAACGATGATACAATTGGACATTAGAAAGACTTATGATGAGGTGAATCAAATATTTCTTTTAAAGGAGTTGGAGAAATTTGGATTTAGTAATGAATGGGTCACTTGGATTAACAATTGTATAAGCTCTCCGAGATTCTTTGTTCTTGTAAATGGCAACCTGTAGGGATTTTTGAATCAAATAAGGGCATAAGGAAAGGAGATCCAATCTCCCCCTTTCTATTCATAATAATGGCAGAGGCATTAGGCCTGATGATTTCCAAGAAGAGAATTGATGGACAGTGGAAAGGTATTAAAGTGGCTGATGGAATTGATCCCCTCACATTTACAATTTGCGGATGACACTTTCTTGATGGGTGAAGCCTCCTTATGAGAAGCTATTATAATGAAAGCCAATATTGATAAGTATAGCCATGCTTCAAGACAATGCATAAATTGGACGAAATCAGAAATTTATTTCTTCAATACTGATATTAAAAAAAAGTGGGAGATTTGTAGGATTTTAGGAATGAGGCTCGACAATTTACCAAGAAAATATCATGGAATACCTCTCTTTGGTGGTAGATGTAGAGATAAATTATGGAAGGATCTTACTAATAGATGTTTCAAGAGAATGGATGGGTGGAAAATAAAATGGATTTTGTATTCTCATGCTCAAATCAGTGATATCAACAATTCTAGTTTTTTCTATGATGTGTCAAAAAATCCCTGGGAAGGTGATCAAATTGATAGAACAAAGAATGCAAAATTTTTCTTGCAATGGTGCAAGTGAAGATGACAAACTCCCTCTACTTTCTTGGATTTTTTTTTGCAAAACTAAGGATAATGGTGGGGCATGGATTAGAGATGGGCAGGTAATGAATGAAGAATTACATGCGAAGTTAGTTTGGAGTATATATACTAATCCTAATTTTTTGTGGGTAAAGATAATGAAGGCCAAATATTTAGACTCAGATGAGAATAATAGAATTTTGACAATCCAAAACCCTCTATAAGGGCTCGACAATATGGAATTTTATAGTGGAATGTAGACCGATGATTAAAAATCATATCACTTAGCAAGTAGGTAATGGTAGGATTGCTAAATTATGGGAAGATTTCTAGAATGAATTCCTAGATTTGAAGCATACAACTGATTATCATGACCTCACAAATATCTTGTCTTAAAGGTGGGGAGAGAAAATCAACGATTATCTAGAATTCAAACAAGGTCAGCTAGGACAAGAATGGAGGTGGAAAAATGTGGAAATTATAGGACTCTCAGAATAGAAAGAAAGACCAATGAAAAATCTACTTTAGAACAAGAAGATTCTTATCACTTAAAAGGAAGACAAGAATGTGTACTGTGGTGCAAAAAGTAGAAACTATTCGGTGAAGATTGGTTATAATATTTTGGATAGAAATGTGGATGAGGAGAAATGACCAACTAAACTATGTTGGGGAAAAGATTGTCTGCCTAAAGCTAGATCTTTTGCGGGGTTAGCATGTTAAATAATAGCTTCGATATGATTTACTTATATATATATATATATATAATCATATTCGATATGCTTAATTACATTAACATAAAGTGAATTGGATTCTTCATATTCGATAAGACTGTTATATCGATTGTGGTCGATGCATTACATAGATTACATATGGGTTACGATAACTATTGTATGATAGTTATCATAACACATATTAATATATGCGTTACGATAACTATCATACGATAGTTATCATAACTCATGAGTGTTATACAAACAACGCTTCACTTTGTGAATAAACATCATCATGCGAAATGACATGTCTATGTAAAGACACGATCGTACGTGGCATAAGCCACGTACATTCATGTCTCCACATAGACATGACTGTTATGTTTTATATTTATATATCCTTGTATATGCTGTGGAAACATATCAATCCTAAGTTATATTACTACCACAACACATATGAAGAACATACATTTGCATTTATAATTTAGTAAATATTCAAAAGTATATATTGCAAATAAAATAACATATTAGATTCTCTCTAATTTAGTACAACAATCATATATATTCTTTATAGGACGATCTTGATTCAACAACATGGTATCAGAGCCTAACCTATAAGAGAATAAAATATATTCACAAGCAATCGGTGATAAATTAGCAGCGATATTGGTGATGAAACTCCATATATGTTCTCAGTCTAAACATCAATCATCAAAAGATTAAAATATAACAATAAAAAATCTTCCATTGTCGAAGGAAATATATATTTTAATCATCCATTTTTGAATCAACCAGTGATAAGGAGGATAAAAATGACTTACAGATTATGGACTATAGCAATCGTGACAATCACATATGTCCTAAGGAAGATATTGGCTTAATATAGAAATTATTTCCAACAACATTTTAATATTATCAAATCAGAGCATGTCGTGGATGCATAGTCAGCAGAAAACTAGTAGGAAAATCATCATTTCTAATATAGAGAATTCATCCGCATTCAGGAGACCTAACAGGGGAAAATTTAAGAAACATGAAACAATATTATTGATTTCAATATACCTAATTTCAAAAGGAAAGAATAAATACTGAAGTATATATGCACTAATTTAGAGAACAGTAGCCCCGTTTAAGCCGCTAGATAGGATTCCAGAGATAAATAAGCAGAGGAAAAAGAGGATATCATGTCTACATAGCAACTGGTATAGCCCATGAAGAAACGATCAAATGCTTGATTAGTCATTAAGGCACATATCTCTTATCGATTTGTAGAGAATATAGGCAGATTCATGATTGTACAGGCAAGAGTCAGGATTCACTTGTGATCGGTTCACCTAGAATGCGTCCTTCTAATAATTGATGTAAGATTACTACTAGGCTCACCCTCAAAGCACCAATGTCAGCTAGTGACAACTCCTATTCATTCATACAAGGAAAGTCATCAAGTTGACATACATATATTAATACAACCAATCCCATATTGTTGTGATTGAGTCGCTCTCTAATTATGGGAATATTAGTTCATCATTGATAGTTGTGTGAGCTACATGAGCATCTGCTCGGTTGGATTCATCTTCAGAATATCACTATAGTTGAGGACTAAAGACTCATCAATGAGAATCGGGTAGGAACTTGGTTATGTCGTAAGGCTTCAATCTATCGGCACTGGCATCATATTGCAATGAGGACTCATCATAGAGAGATTGTTTAGAGTCTCAAGCCTCTACTTTCAAGATAATAGGAGGGTTCTCACGTCAGTCAAAGGAAGGTCAAAGGAAGGGAGGTTGCTACTTAGCTCTTGGAAAGGAGTAATTGAGTAGCTTCAAAGGAGATGAGGATTGAGGAACCTATCCTATAATATTCATCTACCATTATTGCGTGGAAGAAAGATCATTTAGTTAAGTCAGCAAGTCACCTTGCAAAAGAATGGTTATATCAAACAAAGTAGCACACTATTAGAAAGGGGTTGTCTATTAAAGTTAGTATGGAGAAATATATTTGATACAATCCTTGCCAGTTAAACTCCTACATAGAAAAGTGGAAATTCCATGTAGTGATCAGCTTCCACAATATCTGAATTATTAAAGATAAGATATCAGTGCCATAACAAAAGTTCAATTGAGACAAATAAAGAATTTTGTACAAATCATATATGGAAAGAAGCCTCTTGTAATATAGTATCAGCCCCAATTCTGATATGACTAGACAAGGGACATTACAATGGGACATTAGAGTGGGATATATGTATTATGCAATGGAGAGGAGAACAGATTGGAGGGTGATACAAATCAACACAGAAGGAGTCTAGATTGGTCGGAACAGAAGAGGGATATCAGATAATTATTGAAGACGACAGAACATTCGACCAACATATCTGCATATTTGAATTGGCATAGCATTATCAATTGGTTACACACACATCATTTATTTCATGCATAGCATCATTCGATGAAGTGAGAAGGATAAGTTAAGGTAATTGTCCCAACTATCTAAGTTAATCGAAAAAGGGGATAGTATAAGTGGGATAGTAACCAATGATTAATATAATTAGATAGTGATAATGTATGAAGTCAACATCTAATCGTTAGTTATCATAATGAGATGTGATTAGTAAAGAAGAAAATTAACATAAGGATCAGAATGAAACCGATATGTTATGAAGAAGGAAAATGGGTACGAGTATCGTATTAATGGGCTCACCCTACGAAAGGAAATACTTGAAAATATTTGAAAATGATGAAAGCATATGAAATCCATATTCAGAGGGAGTCTGACATCTTCAGAAAGGTCAAGAAGTTGGTGAAATTTATCTTCTAAGGAAACAGATGATTCGGTCAACTTGTGACAAACTCAATCATATTGATTGAGAGGGAGTTCACTATTGAAGGTTAAACAATTATGAGATTATAGTAGTGGGAATTCATGGATAGAATTGTCGATGAGATGCACGTGGATAGAATCCCTGATTAAGGCATTCCATACATCATGGGACTACAACTCATTGAGATAAACATCATACTAGAGGTCTTTATTATCTTCCCTCAAGTCCGAGAGGGAGTGTTAATGTTGTGGCCTTAGAAAAGATCAAAATGCATCTTATGCTAGCCGATGTAACCTTATGACTATTCGTATTGGTTCTCTCAAGAAGGAAGGTATGAAGTGACATCCTACAGTAACACTAAGTTGAGTATATAAATAGGGTATGCCTTCATGACATAGGGAGAAGCTAAAGGATCTGCATCAGTGGACATTCGAGGATCTTGATACAGAGGGAGTAGACCATGTTTTGTTGGTTCTTTAGTAATCAAGAAATTGTAGCAGAGAATTATGATTATTACAATGTGAGAAGGCTATATGTCAGAGGGATAAGCCAAAGATAAAATTAAGTTGGCACCCCAGGATCTTGGTCATACAAATTCAGAGGGAGTGTACCATATCAAGATGGTGTATACTTTGTAAGCTTAGAATTCACCAAGACTATGAGACAATGCAAACAAATGCAATTTAGTGGAGAAAAAACGATCAATATTATTACTAAACCCCTTGCTAGAAAGAAGATTGTTTACTCTCAGATAACCTTGGTATGTTGAGGAGTAAAGCCTTAGCTTTCAGCTTCAGTGATCCATCATTTTGTATCTTAAATGATTCGTGTCTTTGATAGACAAGTCTAAGGTGGAAATCTTGGTTTCCACTCTCTGCGATGAGCCATGATGGATCCACCCTTTGAGAAGAGTCAAGGTGGATGTCATATGCGTGACTTTATGGGCCCATTTATTTTGTGTTGTATTATGAAAGGTGACGATCTTTCATATGTGTTGGGTTACTATTGCTAGGTGATGACTTAGACAATAGCTTAATCTAGTGTCCGGTATGACTATGTATTGTAGTCACTAGTCCTGACACTGAATTTTTGGATTTGTTAAATCTAGTTCTAAATTGGTCAGGGATTATAACAACATGTGAATCAAGATTAGACTACATTAAGTTGTTATCCCGGAATGTACCAGATATCTTGATTTTTATCACTAAATCTAGTTCCAAATTGGTTGGGGATTGTGATAACTCTTCTATCAGGATGAGTACATTATATTAATGTCTCGATCTGTGTTGGATATCTTGATATGAAGTCATGTTTTAAGTTATCATTTAATCTAGTTCCAAATTTAGTCAGGGATTATGATAACATGTGCCTCAAGTTTTGATCCAAATTGCGTAGGATATCTTGACACCATTACTTATCACAAATCCAGTTCCGAATTGAGTCAGAGATTGTGATAATTTTTATATCAGGTTGATTACGTTCCAGAGCTTTCCGATTATCCTGATATAAAGAGATTAAGTGTTTTATCCAGTTCCGAATTGAGTTGGGGATCACATAACACTTACATCTTGAGATATTGATTCTGATAAATCCTCTCTTGCTAAGAGGGAGTGTTAAATAATAGCTTCGATATGATTGAATTATATATATATATATATATATATATATATATATATATATATATATTTGATATGCTTAATTACATTAACATAAAGTGAATCAAATCTTCATATTCGATAAGGCTGTTATATCGACCGTGGTCGGTGCATTAAATAGATTACATATGGGTCACGATAACTATCGTATGATAGTTATCGTAACACATATTAATATATGTGTTATGATAGCTATCGACATACGATAGTTATCGTAACTCATGAGTGTTATACAAACAACACTTTACTTTGTGAATAAACAACATCATGCGAAACGACATGTCTATGTAAAGACATGACCGTACGTGGCATAAGCCACATACAATCATGTCTCTACATAGACATGACTGTTATTTTTTATATTTATATATCCTTGTACATGTTGTGGAAATATATCAATCCCGAGTTCATATTACTACCACGACACATATGAAGAACATACATTTGCATTTATAATTTAGTAAATATTCAGAAGTATATATTGTGAATAAAATAACATATTAGATTCTCTCTATTCAGTACAACACTCATATATATTCTTTATAGGACGATCTTGATTCAACAACATAGCAATCAGGGGGAGAATATTAACAGGTGAAATAAGAAAATATTTGATTTCATTGGACGGACAAGCTGTGTGATGTGTAAGGAGGATGAAGAAATGGTCAATCATCTTCTATTGCAATGCAAGGTAGGTACTGATTGTTGGGAAATGCTAAAAACTATATTAGGATGGCATGGACCTTTACAAAACCTACTAAAGGATATTTTTGAGCGTCATCCTATAGCTCAAAAGAAATCAACTATTTCAAGTGTGTGGACTATTAGTCTGTCAATCCTCATTTGGGAGTTATGGAAATAATGCAATAGAAAAATTTTATTGGATAAGGAAGAGCTCGTGGAGAGAGTCAAATATAGAATTAATCACATGATTGAGGAAGTTGGGGGGCTGCTACATCCCTTCTGCACATTCAAGTTCCTTATACCATGGATGATAAAATAATCCAAGCAGAATGGCTAGGAATTCATATTAGAACTAATGGTGGATCTTTGATGGGAAGAATTACATCTAAAACTAATGAGGTAGTTAGATGGTAAAAGCCTCAAAAAAGATGGATTAAAATAAACATTGATGGAGCTATAAAGTGTAACCCAGGGCCTTCAGGTGCATGACTTATTATTTGTGATTGGAATGGTGAAATGATGGTTACTAGGGAAGAAAAAGTGGAAGATAGAACCAATAATATGACTAAGGCTAAGGCTGCTTTGCTAGCAATAAATCGAGGCAAATCCTTGGGCTATAAAAAAATACATTTGGAGGGGGATTCACTCATAATAATGCAAGCTATTAAAAAAGGTAAAGCTGAAGCTTGGCATTTACAAAATTATATTTATGCAATTGTTGAACAGTTAGAAAAATTGGAAGACTTTAAGATCAGTCACACTTGTAGAGATGGAAATACATAACTTGATTCCTTATCAAAGTGGGCACTAACATTTGATAATGTGGAAGAACTAAAGATTGAAGAATTCAGAAGCATCCCAAATGAAGGCACAAAGTGCATTAATATAAACTCTTAATCATGGGATTTAAGTAGTGTAAATTTACACATGGAAATTAATCCTTTTTATGGGGTTGCGAAAAATTAGTTTGATGATTTTATTTCAAATAAAAAAGTGGAAGATGCAGCTTGATCATTATTAAACATGAAGGAGGGACACATGACATAAGGTAATAAGTCCTTTCATGTAAACGAATACTTCAATAGGGGAGAGGACCCAGTAGTTGAACACGTTCCAATGGTTGTGATAGTAGTTCTTAACTTAATACCCATAGTTGTTGATTTAATATCTAATATTTTTGACAACATTGTACCAATGGTTGTGACT
>MU226741.1:493746-503748 GCA_018584345.1 Thuja plicata | reverse complement strand
ATCAGAGAGTGAGGAAGAAAGCTCTATGACCATGCAGTTGTGTTCATGCTTCTCTCTCAATTGATCTACTATTAATGATCCTGTGGGCAACACATATTCAGTATCTAGGAATTGAGTAACATCATTAACAATACATGATAATTGGAGTCTTATCCTACTTTTCCATGAAGCAAAGTTATCTTTGTTCAACTTGGGCACATCTCGCCTATTCATATGGTGATCTTGACTTAGGTCTTGAAATCTTCCTTTCTAAGCACACAAGCTTTGATACCAATTCTTAGTAATAACTAAGAGGGGGGGGGGGTGAATTAGTGGCCTCAAAAATTTATCCTTGAAAACTTAACCACCAATCAATAAACCTCAGATTATTATGTCCCTACAAGATGCCTGCCATGAAATACTAATAATGATTTAACTGTCTGTCAGTTTTCCTTGTCTGTCCTTATTCTTCTTGATTACCGATAAGTAGTATAACTATTTACCGAAACTCAGTAAATAAGCAGAGTATACTGAACAATCCAGTGTTAACTATGTCAAATAAAAAATAGTAAAGAAATGAACCACGCACACATAATACATGAATTTTTAACGTGAAAAGCCTGTTAGGGGAAAACCACTGGGACTGGTACCCCAAATTTTCACTCTTCTGAAGTGAGCACTGTTAGGAGCCAACCCTGTTAAAGGTTATAAACACACTGTTAAGTGCGACCTTGTTAGAGGATTTTATACATAGAGGTTGTCACTTAGTATCAGACATCTATTGCTACCATCCTTGAATCAGCCTCCTTCTTAGACTGTCAATAGGTATCGGGAAAGTCCAATGCTACTTTCATGAATCAACCTTTTTGGCACTCCTTGGGATGTATCTCAATATATAGAAGGTTGTTAAGTCCTGCTCTATTAAGAGACTTGATGCTTCAATGGTTAAACTGAAACACTATGACCTGTTCATGATGCAACTTTGAATTGCAGATCTTCATATCTATTTAAGTACATTACCTCTCTGATCAATGTATCAATTCAATTCTTTGTGCTCCAAACTTTTTGCTATGTGATGTTGTGTTTCACTGTTCGTCGGTGTCTACAGAATTCCTTAGCTCTCCTTAAGCTTGATTGATCAAGACTGTATGAATTTCTTCTTCATCGGTATCTCTTCAACATCCTCTTTCTATTCACTCCCCTTAATCCCATTCTTAAATGAATTAATCTTGTCTCTTATATAGACATGATATTCATTGTTTCTTGATTCTTGATTCTTGGCGTGAAAAACAATCCAGCCAATTTGATTTAAAGCATAACTCCTGATTTATCTTATAGTTATCTTCTTGCCAACTGTACAAATCATCTTTAAATCAATCACGTAACTATGGTCGAATAAAACAAAGAAAACAACCTGTTAAGTCTATCTTTAGCTCTTGCCAGCTAGATATTTTTTCATTTTCTGAACTCTCTGTTCCGTCGGTCAACTCTGCAGTTAGTTATCGGTAACAACTAACAGTTCCATCAGTGTGACTCTAGTTAGCTTCAGGATCTCCATCCGTCGGGCATCATTGGATATTTACTCGTCGGGAAACTCTATTTTTAGCTCCTCAGGCATCCTGTGGTTTTGCTTCATTGGGAAACACTGTCTTCTTCTCGTCGGGTATCACTGTGACTTTTCTTCTTTTCCTTTACCGACGATGTTCACTCCGTCGGCGTTGTTTGTCACTTAGTGAATACTTGACTTTTATGCATTGCAGAAAGCATAACCTTTGTTCCATTGATTCTCTAAAGTCTTTGGCATTATGTACATGACCGTACAAATGATATCAAGTTGACATCAATGCCAATACAAACCATTAACTAATTTAATGCCTTGCATTATTCAACTTAACATTATCAAACATTCAATCAGTTACATGTCATCATATGACCTATACATAAGAATTGTTAGAATAACTGAGAGTTGGGGGGGGGGGTGAATCATTTGGTTCTCAATTATCCTACAATCCCAAATTCTTCCATATGTATATAACAACAATTTAAAATATATAAATCAACTCAGTGAAATGTAAACTGTAACTTCAAACTTTAGTACTATACTATTTACCAAGTATCAGTAAATTAATACTATGATTACCGATCAATATAAATAAAGTAATGTGTAAAGAAAAATAATAATCCATAACAATTATACACATTGACACATGGATTTTTAACGTGGAAACCCTAGTAAGGGAAAAAACACCTGGGACCGATAACCCAAAATATTTCACTCTTCTGAAGTGAGCTCAGTTAAGAGCCAGCCCTGTTAAAGGTTAAAATGCACATTATTTTTATTAAAAAAGAAGCCGGGGGCTGACCCAAACAAAGAAACCAAAGCCAACATGAGAAGTACCAGACTACCAGCACAAAACCAACAACAAAACACCCTCAGCCTATCCCCTTTTTAAAAACAAAAACTAGTGATCACAGGCCCCAACTTCACCACGAAATTGGTAACCAGCCTGTGATCACTGACAGACCCCAACTTCACAATGAAATTGGTAACCAGCCTGTAAATAGCAGTAGAAATAAAGTTCATTAAGGTCTTATCGTTAGCAAAAAACCAAATAACAATCTTACGACCATCATAGAAACAAAACATCATAAAAAATAGGCCCAACCCGCCCATCCACCAGAAGTAGAAAAAAACAAAGGAAATCAAAAGAACAAAAGGAGGATCACTTGGGGTTTTTTTCCCCACCATTGAGCAACACCTTCAGCCATTCATCAACAAGAAACTGGAAGAGCTTCCCATCAATCTTTTCCTTATCAAAATTCTTTGAATTCTCCAGGTGAAGGAGCTGAAGAGTCGTCATCGCAGAATGCATAACTCTAACTATGAAATCTGTGATTCTGTTGAAGCTATCCCCCAACACCCTAATTTCCTCCTTCATCACTTGAAGATCATTTTTGGAACATAAATTCTGAATTAATTCATGGAGTTGCTTGATATCCCCCTTGATATGATTTAGGTCTGCCTTAACCTCCTCACCACCATCCTTCAGGCTCTCCTCCTTATTCCCCCATGTTTCTTTCTTAGCTGCAAAACCCTCATGTTGACCTAAAGGAGAGGTAGTGGTGAGTGGAGACTCTGTCATCTATTCTCCCAACACATTTTTATTGGAGAAATCAACCGTGGGAAGTTTAAAACTTGCCAAAATCTTGATAGATTCCTGGCTTTTCTCACCTCCCTCCTTAATCGGGGACTCTTTACCTTTGCCTTTGTCAAAGTTGTATTAATTTTTTTCCTTTCTTCTTGTCTTTGCTACTTCCTTTTGCCTCCCTTCTTCCTCCTCTGAGTCCCCCTCTTCATCCTCTGTCTCCAGGTATCTCTTCCTAACAACCTTCTTTTTTACCCAAGTCTTGAATGCAATCCTATGGGACCTCCTCTTGCTTTCATTTTCATCCTCATCCTCCTCTGAGACAATGTTAATTTGGAATTATCCTCCTAGCCTAGCCAAGTCTTTGCGAGCATTCTTCAACTTATTCTTCATGGGAGTAGGCATTTTTTAGGACGAGGTAGGTTGAGACCGGGAAGCGACAGTCTCAATAGGATCATTAGTAGTGGGGGTCATAGTTTTCTGCAAAGTAACAAATATGGGAGGGCACAAAGCATGGTGTAAATTGTAAAGACACAGGATGAGGCATTTGGTAGATAATGCAATAGTTCTTTATAGTACTTTTCTTTTCCCTAACATCAACCATAGAGGCTTCCAGGAAGTGTAGAAGAAAAAAAGGGAAGAAGATTTCTTCATTATACTGAAAATGGTTTAACAGAGGGAAGTGGTAATTGTAACAAGTCCCAACCTACCTTATAAAGTATGGTACTTCATAATTATCAAACATACCTCATTCCAGGGCTCAGGAAAGTTGACCCATTGAACCCACCAAGGAACCAGACATGAATCTCCATTTTTTTGAAAAATCTTTTGATGCTCATATCATCCTTGCTCTTAGACACCTTCTTCCACTTCCTACCATCCATAGAAAGCCCCATGGCTTGGGAAATAACTTATTCATTAATTTTTAAGGTTATACCATTAATGGTAACCTTGCTTTCCTCCCAAGAATCCACCAGTTGCATGGAAATATTCTATCACTTCCCTCCATGGATTCCATGTAAGGGTAAAGACCTCCTTCCTTCAAGTATGTAACAACACACTGGTTCTTGAGAAACTTGACTTCAATTTTGGGAGGTTCCACCCTAACCATGTCACCAAAATATCAATTTTTTCCTCAGAAAGCCACTCCTCTTCTTGGGACTCCTGCGAAATCACAACCCACCTACCGCCATGCAGACCAGTCCTAGGCCAGCTCCAATTCAAACGACCTTCGCACCACACCCAACTTAGATAACGAGAGTTGTAGAGAACATAATTCTAATTAGTGCTAATGCTAATCACTTTAATTACAAGATGGTAATTCAACCCAAAGGAGGTACTATTCAGATGGGTAGCCGTAATGAAAGCTAAGCAGATCCATGAGACTAAATGATTGTGAATCCTGTAAATGAAATGCCAATGAAGTCATGTTGTCTTATCAAAAAACCCCAGACATGTGCCAATCTCCACGTTGATATTTCTCTTAAAAGTGCCTGTACCATCAATGGAAAAGGTAATAATGACCCATCTAATCAAAAAATTACTAAAATTAAGACTTTGTTCAATTTCACTTTTGAAATTTGAAATCGCGCTACTTCTTGTAACTTTACAAGCCACCTTATTCCTCCAATAAGATTTATCTGTGTACCTCATCATTAATGGATTTATTCATTTCTTTCTTGACAAGCAAAATAGTGTGCTTCCTTAGAGGATTCAAATTTCTCCAGCACTTAGTCCCGTGCACAGAAAAACCAGTGGTCGCCAGCGCATCCACCACAACATTTCCTTATTTGTAAACGTGTTGCAGCCTAAATTCCTCTAGCCTACAGAGGAACATCCAGATGTCCTCCAAAATATTATACATTTTCCAACTAGCCCTATAGTTTCCCTTGACCAACTCAATCACAAATTTTGAGTCACCTTCAATAATCAATTTCTCGATACCCACTGTAATTGCTATTTTTAACCCCCATAATAAGGCAGAAATTTCTGCCATATTATTGGTACCCAGTCCCATATTAACCACATAAACAATAATCATCTTCCCTAGGTGATCTCTGATAATACCTCCTCTCGCAGCAACCCCCCACGAGAAGCCCCATCAAAATTTAGCTTGAAGAATGTATCTTCCGGGGGGCCCAATGATTATTCTTCCTCGCAACCACCTTAGAGTTATCAAAAATAAAAAAAGGAGTTAGTGAGCTGCCAAACACAGGCCAATCTACAATCCAAATCTTTAGGGGGGGAGTTAGGAACTTTCCAACGGCAAGTCTCCAAGTTTTCCCGCAACAGATTGATAGTAGAACTTACCATCCCCTCAACCTCAGTTTCCTCCCCCCTAAACACCCTATTATTTATTTCATTCCACGGGCTCCAACACACATGTGGGTGTAATATTTTCCAGAGGAGACAAATGAGCAGATGAATCAATGAATGGCCACAATTGATGACAAATTGGTTAACATTCTCCAGAAACACCCAATTCAGCTACATTTTGCACAAAATTTTGGACCACACCTTAGACACATATAGATAATGAATTAAGAGATGATTAATGGTCTCTTCCTAGTTTTTACACATAACACACCTATTAATCAGCTGGTTACTCCACTTCTAGAGGTTTTCCAGGATAAGAATCTTCTCATGCATCACCATCCACTAGAAAAAGTTTATTTTAGGGATCAATTGTGGGGTCCAAACACTCCCCCACAATTTATCATCCACCACCTTCTTAGAATTAACTAAATAAGCTGATTTCACCGTGACCTCCCTCGACTTGTTATGGCACCAAACCACTTTATCGTCTGTCTGAGATAAGGGGATCCTAATCCCCTCCAAGAGATCCTGGATCTCTTTAACAAAAATGAGGACCTGAGTATGGTCATTATAGGCTTCCACCAAGTTTTTCCATTTTTGGTCCTGATAAATGTAACCTTTAACTTTACTTCCAAAGAAAGACTCCAGTCTGTCCCTGATGTGACAAAACTTGTCCCTACTCAACGGTTTATCAAATGCACACTGTTAAATGTGACCTGGTTAGAGAATTTAAAACTAACAGTTCTCTCTTGACCATGCATTCACTATGGGGTCAATAATAAAGACTCTCACATCCTACTCAGTTAAGATATTTATCTATAACAATGGTTAAACTAATACAGTAATGATCTGATTCAAATACAACTCTATTTTGCAGATTTTTAGATCTATGCTAAGTACATAATACCTTTGATCAATTTATTCACTTCAGTTCATCTAATTCTTCATACTTTGTTCTGCTCGATAATGCTCTTTCCTCTGTCACTTGGTGATGTCTATAGAAAATGCTTGGTTCTGTCTTTAACCAGTTTGATCAATCATGCATAAACTTCACATGTGCGCATCATAGCATCATGTGATTCATAATGAATCTCTTGTCTCTTATATAGACATCATAACTCATTTAATTTTCATCCTTCAAATTTTTCCGCTTAATTTCCATCGTTAATTTTGCCACTTAAACCATCCTCGGAAGTTGTGTTAAAAGCCCATTTTAATCTTCGTCGTCTGATCTTCCTTGAATTTTCATAACCGTTTGATCAACATAAAAAACCTTATCATTTACCTTGGAATCATCAATGCCAACATAACATTCTAGTCGGCCTCGGTTTGAATTAACTGCTCGGTCAATACTGTGTATTATTGGTGATCCCTAGCTCGGTGATTACTGTGCTCGGTATACACTATATTTTACTCGGTGTTCACTATTCCTCGGTGTATACAAAACTCTTCATTTACCGACCACATAAACATTGTTTTTCCAGATCTTCAATCCAAATTAGATGTTTGTTACCATTATGATACTCAAATAAGTTGACATAAATGACAATACATTAACTAATAATATTTATCATCACATCTATAACTCAGTTGATTATCAAAAAATGACTTCAAACATACAATCAGTTGTAGTTCACCAATCTCTCCCTTTGGCATTGATGGAAACACAATATGAAATATGCAAGATGAAAATGCCATAGAAATACTAAACTTATATTATACAACTGGAAAAATTCTGTAGCTCTCCCTATCTTGAATATATAAAATGTGTCAGCATTAAAAACTCACCTTGCAGACTCTCTCTACAGATTTGACTCTTATGTTCTTGATCTCTTTGTAGATAGATATGTCATTTCTCCCTTTCTCATTCTCTTCTCCCTTGATGGATAGATATTTCATTGAATCTGTCTCCCTTTGACAACAATGCCAAAAAGAAATATCCATCTCTTTAGTAGCCCCAAAAAAATATCTCTAGTTTTTGGTGTAGTAAGTACCTTGCAGTGTATTGATATGTCTATGTCAGTCCAGTTCATCTTTGCATCAACATGATTGATATTCCAATTTTATGTAGGTTGATGCAACCTCCTAGTCAGCTTAGTGACCAATAGACAAGGGAGAAATCCCTAGTCTACCTCTCAAGTACTCAAATGTATCCTTTGGTAAGGGTTTAGTGAATATGTCTACAAGTTGTTCTTTTGATTGTACATATTCCAGTATCACTTGTTTATCTTGTACTTGTTCCCTCAAGTAGTGATATTTGATAGATATATGCTTTGTCTTTGCATGCATCACAGGGTTATTTGAAATATTTATTGTACTAGTATTATCACAGTAATTTATCACTTGGTCAGTGATCTCTTCATTCATGCCTTTCAAAAGTTGTTGTATCTATGCAATATTTGAAAAATTTGTAGCAACAACAATAACATATTTTGCTTCTGTAGTTGAATGAGATATGCATCCTTGCTTTTTACTTATCCAAGTAACTAACCTTCCTCCTATAAAGAATGCTCCACAAGTAGTTCTCTTTCTATCATCAATGTTCCCATCCCAATCAACATCAGTATAAACTTTCAGTTCCAATTTTCCATCTCTTTTGTACCATAATCCATAGTCTTCAATGTTCTTCAAATATCTAAAAATTCTTTTTACAGTGGTCATAAATGATTCTCTGGGATTAGCATAAAATCTTGCAACAATTCCAACTCCGTGTGCTATGTCTGGTCTTGTGTGAACAACATACATCAACTTTCCAATCATAAATCTATACAAAGTTTGATTTACCTCAGGTGTCTTATCTTCTTTTGTCAGTTTGCATCCTGTCACCATTGGTGTTCCAATAGGTTTTGATTATTCCATTCTGAATTTTTTCAATACTTCCTTGATGTATTTGGATTGAGTAATGTAGATACCTTCAGTCTGTTGTAAAATTTGTAAGCCAAGAAAAAATTTAATCTCTCCAAACATTGACATTTCAAATTTTTTCCTCATTTCATCAGCAAATGATGTGCACATGTTATCATTTCCTCCAAATATAATATCATCAACAAAAAATTTAGCAATAAGGGTCTTATCGTCATTTCCTCCTTTCAAATACAAATTATTGTTATCACTTGTTATAATAAATCCAAAACTAATAAGATAGGAATGTAGTCTTTCATACCATGCTCTTGGTGCTTGTTTCAAACCATATAAAGCTTTGTGTAACTTACATACCATGTTTGTCTGATCAAAATCAACAAATCCTTTAGGTTGTTCAATGTATACTTCTTCTTCTAGTATTCCATTCAAAAATGTAGATTTAACATCCATTTGATATACTTTGAATCCTTTATATGCTACGTATGTAAGTAATATTCTAACTCCTTCAAGTCTAGCAATGGGTGCAAAATTTTCTCCATAGTCAATATCTTCTTCTTGTGCGTACCCTTTGCAAACTAATCTTGTTTTATTTCTGGTTACATCCCCATTCTCATTCAATTTGTTTCTGAATATCTATTTGGTGCCAATGACATTCTTATCACTCGGTCTCGGTACTAATGTTGTTTTGTTTTTCTGTATCTGCTCAATTTCCTCATTCATTGCTGTTGAAGTACAACTCAACATCTCTGATAAAGATTGATGTAATATTGGCTTGCACTATTTTATTTCTATACTTGCCTTCAATCAATCTATTTTGGATTATATGTATATGAGTGAGAAGACATATTGATGGATAGACATGTCTCCACATATGTGGAGACATGTCTCTCCACCAATACATCTCTTCATTAAACATTGCAATCATTACACATAATTGGTAGTTTGTTAAACATAAAGATGACTATTTATTCCACATAGAATAAATTAATATAATGATTTATGATTTAATATCCAAATATAATTATGTATGTATGTATGATTAAATATGTAATAATAATAATAAACTCAATTATTATTATTATGTAAATTCGTATATATACATATAACTCATAAATCATTCTATTGATTGAGATTATCATCCATGATTATGTTTATTTGACTGAAGCTATAAACATCAACGCTCCCTCTTAGCTAGGGAGGATAAATATATTACTTCATTGTAATATGTGAGTATGAATAATCATTTAAAATTTATATCATTTTACTAATATAACGAGTAATGGTCTTCAAGTATCAAGGTCCATGATACTCACCAAGTACTCAGAGTATTGGTCTCCAAATATCAAGTTCATGATATTCACCAAGTACTCAAGATAATGTGAGTATAGATAATCATTCATGATTTATATCATTTTACTGATATCCAGAACAATGGTCTGCAAGTATCAAGTCCATGACACTCACCAAGTGCTCAGAGCAATGGTCTCCAAATATCAACTCACAAGATATTTACCAAGTGCTCAGAATGATTATCATGAGTAATGGTCTCCAAGTATCAAATCCATGATACTTACCAAGTACTCAGAGTAATGGTCTTCAAATATCAAGTCCATGATATTCACCAAGTACTCTTGTATGATATGTGAGTATGGATAATCATTTTAGACTTATATCATTTTACTGATATAACGAGTAATGG
>MU226741.1:446984-482585 GCA_018584345.1 Thuja plicata | reverse complement strand
AAAATTAGAACATTCTGAGTTCAAATGACCAACTTACTAAAAATAGCAGCTTTGTACAAAATAGCCCTTATTGAATAGAAAAACACATATTTTTGGGTGATGCAAGATTGCCCTTACACCCAGGATGATCCTGCATCATAAAACAAGTTGCACCCAAGAGACTTGTTTGATTTGCTCTCTTATGGAGGTGTGAATGTGCTCTCTCAAACACAATATCAAGGACTTCCCCAAGTAGAATGATTATGTTCAATGCAACAATGGATGAAATGGAAGAAAGATTCAAGAACTAGTATGGAGCAACTAGTCTCAAACTTCTCCAAATGATTAAGCTACTATGGATTGAAATGCAATGCAAGAAAGGAAACTATGATTGATTTACCAAAATTATCCTAGCATGTAAATTCTATGTGATTTAAGCTTAACAATAATGAAACTAGCAATGAAAATCCTAGCACAAATCTAGCATAATAACAATGGCATGATTGAGAGATGAGAATGCAAGAGAGGGAGGTCTCTTTTATAGAATTAAAAAGGAAATGGACGGTTGAGATTAAGAGGTGGAAGGGAGATGTGTGGGTGAGGTTGAGGGTTAGGTTGGAAAAGTCAAAGGGGGATTGTGCACATGATTAGAGGTAAAGTACCTTTTTAATCAAGGTTAAGAGATTATTAGCAAGAGGTGGGGTTTTTGGTGGGAATTTAAATAAGGTGATTTTATTTACATCAAGTTTAGAGGAATTTTAGCTTTTTGGAGGGATTTAATAAATATGAATTTATTAAAAGGGGATTTTTTAGGGGAATGTATTTAAATAAAATACATTAGGATAGTATTTATAAAATATGTAAATACCATAGATGAAACTATTTAATTAATTTAACTAAATAGTTAGATGAATAAAAGGGAATTTAATATTAATAATGATATTAATATTTTTGGACGTCTACATTCATAATAAAGACTTTCACGTCCTACTCAGTTAAGAGATTTATCTATAACAATGGTTAAACTGATACAGTAATGATCTGATTCAAATACAACTTTGTTTTACAGATTTTCAGAAATATGCTAAGTATATAATACCTTTGATCAATTTGTTCACTTCAGTTCATGTGATTCTTCATACTTTGCTCTACTCGGTAATGCTCTTTCCTCTGTCACTCAATGATGTCTGTAGAAAATGCTCAGTTTTGTCTTTAACCAGTTTGATCATTCATGCATAGACTTCGCATGTGTGCATAGTAGCATCATGTGATTCATAATGAATCTCTTGTCTCTTATATAGACATCATAACTCATTTAATTTTCATCCTTCAGATTTTTCTACTTAATCTCCATCGTTTATTTTTTTGCCTAAACCATCCTCGACAGTTGTGTTAAAAACATGTTTCAATCTTCCTTGAATTTTCATAATTGTTTGATCAACATAAAAAACCTTATCATTTACCTAAGAATCATCAATTTCTAGCTCAACATTCTAGTCAGTCTCAGTTTAAATTAACTTCTCGGTCAATACCGTATTGTGTCGGTGATCCCTAGCTTGGTTATTACTGTGCTCGGTATACACTATATTTTACTTGATATTCACTATCTCTCGGTGTATATAGAATTCTTCATTTACCGACCACATAAACTTTGTTTGTTCCAGATCTTCAATCCATATTAGATGTTGGTTACCGTTATAATACTCAAATAAGTTGACATCAATGACAATAAATTAACTGATAATGTTTATCATCACATCTGTAACTCGGTTGATTATCAAGAAATGACTTAAAACATACAATAAATTGTAGTTCATTAAAGAATGATACAAATATTATGCTCAAACTACAAGGTGATCCAAAACAAGTTGTCCAAAACTTAGATAGGGCCCAAAACAATATCCTCAAACATGCAATAGCTTCGCCAAATCTGTGCCAAGCATCGCAACATGTTACAACAACACACTAGAAAATCATCACATGTGATCACCCCTGATAAATGAAATCCAATAACAAGGCCATAACATGATCCATGAATACCAACAAGCAACAAGAATAACTTCTCGAATCTTCTCAACATCTCGAACTCATAATCCAAACTCATATGTGCACTAGATACCAACATCTCAAAATACATAACTCTTTCTCATCAGAAAGATAATGTGCCAAAATCTGAATCATGAACAACACCAGTTGAGGAATCAACACTAAATCCCAAATATATCGCCATCTTTGCAACACTTGTAAAATCAACACCGATCTTCACCAAAGAAATAACCCAAACTTTGTCATAATACAAACACTGAAACAAATCCACTTGATAGATCAATCATATCTTCCTTAGACTTTCACCCAAACATCTACAAACCTCTATAAACCAGCTATAGATACATCTGAACCACACTCTACGATCCCATCACAAGATATTCAACATAGCACCTAAACAACCAAAATCTTCCTCACCAGACATACTGAACATACGGTCTAGAGAAACAATAAGTATGTTGACATAAATGAAAAAACATTAATGTCACCACACACAAACACCAAACTCTAAAATTCTCAACAATCTCCCCCTTTTGCATTGATGACAACATATGAAGTGAAAAATTAATCAATGCACAAAGACATCAATATATCCACCTGATCACTCTGAAAGTATAACCATAATATATCCACCCGATCACTCTGAATATCTAGCTTCAACACAATCTCTCCAAGAAAAATTATCTCTATTTTTATCACATTCTCTCACCCTTTGACATCAATGGAAAAGGGGCAAATAGATCAAAAAATAACTGACCTCACCTCAAAAGGAAAAATATAAAAATCTCAGTACCAATCCATAAGATCTATAAGACTACTCCCCCTAAGGAGTGTTGGAATACTAAGAGAGGGGTGAATAAAAAACCTATGATACTTTAAACTTTAAAACTTAACTATGGATCAACTTGGTAAGATAAATAACAACAACAAATGAATCACCAAATAAATTCAAAAAAACAAACAATAACTAGCATAAACATTAAATATCATGCACATGAAACATTCAACACACATAACACTAGATTTAACGAGAAAGCCCAATTTGAAAAAAAACCTCTATGGAAATTGTCACCCACAAATGTAAATACTCTTCTGAAGTATGCTTGGTTAAAAGCCAATCCTTTTAAAGATTACAATACACATTGTTATATGTGACCCTATTAGGGGATTTACCTTAGACTCATTAAGATTTTCACCCTGTTAGGAGTGGCTTGGTTAGAGGGCTTTAAAAGCTCTTTTAGAATGTCACCTTTCTCAAGGATTTTGCAATAAGACTGTTGAGTCCACTCGGTTAAGAGATTTCTCTGTTATTACTATAAATAAGCAAAAATGTACAAAATGATCTGTTAAACTGCAACTACCTCTTGCTTGATCAAATCCATTATGCGTTCTCTAACTACTGGCATCAACACTTCATCAATCTCTGCTTTAGACTCATATTACACCTATCTTCTCTTCACTACTTCACTCAGTAGCACTTCAACACTTCAACATGCCATCCCTTGTGTTATTCTAATTCATCCTTTAAATAGACTATGTTTTTGCCTCTTAATCTCCTTGATTAGGTTTTCCTTTAATCACTCTCGACAGTCAGATCAAATTTTTGAACTGATTCAGTGAATTTAAAACTCGGTGAACTGCTTCAGTATCACCTCAGAACTTGCACTTTTCTTAGAAGTAAAACCATCACTTTTTTTGCTTAATCTATATCGTAGATATTTACCTTGAATTTTCTCATGTGTAGATCTTGTAACTAACTTCTTCATCATCCTTGGAATCTTCTAGATCATTGTGGCTCGCCATTAAATGCATTCTTACCATTGTTTCTAACTACTTGGAAACTGACTCTTGGCTCGGTGACTAACATGCACTGCTTGATGCCTCAATGTCTCGATGTCTTGACGTACTTACACAGCCATTTAATGAAAAAATTCTTTCTTTTACTCCAAATGAGCTTTGAAGGTTGTCATTAGTATTCAAGCATTCAAATACCCAGTCGATAAGAGTCACAGACAAACTAGTCGGTATGATCACCAAGTGCAGAGTTAACCAAGTGCACTAATCACGCACATAGTTAACTGAGTACAATGATCACCGAATAGACAGACTTACCAAGCAGCAGTGTACACCAAGCGCAGAGTATACACTAAGATACAAAAGGAACATCGAGCACTGAGAGAGTATTTACTGAGTAAACCAACAGTCACATAAAAGTTTGTATTGGCACATCAATCTAGGTAACAAATTTTTGTCGAGCTGGATAACGGTTTACAATGATCGAGGAGAATATTAATTACGGATGCAAGCATTAATTGTTTATATCTCCTATGTTTAGATGATCAAGGTAAATTGTTTACACTGTTGATCTTAGGTTTTCTAAGATATTATAAAATCCTAATTAGGTCAAGAGGTTTTATATATGTAATGTTAAGATGTCATTTTCTAATGTATGATGATTAAGTAATGATCTAGTAGACGCCATACTAAGGACATCAGAGATCAGACAAGGGTTTTAGGACAAGGACCACATTGCAACATTCAATTTTTAGAATAGAGGCAAGGCTACCGAGCAGTACAAAAGGTATTATCATTCATAGATAGGTGATAAATTTATTGTACTTAAAGGATCTGTATCCACAATATAGAGATTGTAATTTGTTCATATTACACAACTTTTTTACTCTATGACAATTGTAACAATCCTAAAATATCCTAACAGAGTAGACTTAACCATATTTGTATAAATCTCTTAACAAAGTGCACACATACATTGTGTTGCTAAATCCTCACACAAGGTAGATCTAATCAATCTTATTGTTACTCCTAATAGGGTAAGGTCACTAGAAGTGATCAATATTTGTAAGCTCTAACATGCTACTTTATTACTACAGTAGTGAAGCTTTGTGGGCCTCATCCCCACCGCAGTTTTTACCTTCTAACAGGGGTTTTCTACGATACCAAAATACTAGTGTCATGTGTACTTAAGTTTCATGTATGTTTTATTGTTTGGATTGCATGCATTTACATTTTAGCAGTGACATTACATGTTTGGTGAAAGTTATCTACTCAGTCAGTTATAATAGTTTATTTCATTACAAAGATTTGTTTGAAAGTTTTTAAGGATACTGATTCACCCCTCCCCTCTCAGTACACACCTTTCTATTATTCCAACACTTTTTTCTTGGTAACATAGCTATTTAGTCTTACTAACTTGCCCAATCTTCTTTATCGACTTGATAAAGTAGAAAACAAACTTCTTTATGCTCGGTAACATAACTATAGAAAACATAACTCTTTTTGGTATGATTGCTCCTTTTCAATTTAGCCTAGAAAATCTACAATATCCCTTCAAATCTATGATTTATTTCTTTGAATAGCCATTTTTCCTTTGTGACCTCAATACTTTATTTCTATATGCACTCCTCCTCTGTCCTAAGAAGCTAAGCTCATCCTTCTTTGATTGTGATCTTGAAATTTATGATTTGGTTGCTCCTTTATCATCAAAATTGTTGGATCTTGTTGCATTTGACATCATATGTTGACATATTCACATTTTTCTCTTGTTCAATCATGCAGAGTAGATATCCTTTTCAACTTTTCACTGTGATTTAAAGGGGCTATCCTCCTTTATTATTGCATGCATTTAGTTGTCCTTCCTCGCTTCTGAATACCATCTTGACTATCTCTTTTTCCCTTGGTCATTGTGTGAAGCTCTTTTTTGTCCATGCTAAGCCCTTCAATGGACTGATTATTCATGTTTAATTCATTCTTCTTCACGGATTATCCTAGCAGAGCTTACATGACTTTCCTATAAAAACCCTTGTGCTCATTATGATGTCTTCATGAAACTTGTTTATTGTCTATTATCTTTCAAGATATATGTTCACTCTTTTTCTATTTTTCTAAATCCCTTCATGTCTGTCTTGACTCCTTTAATACCATTGTGATCATTTTTCTTTTGTTTTCTTATAACAAACTATAACTAAGGCCTTTGATATTTCAAGGTACATTTTTAGTTCAATTTGTTCTACTGAATCCTATGGAATTGTTAGTGCACACCATGTTGCAATAGTCATCTTGTAAGTTGCAATCAGTTGTAGATACTTGTCTAGATAGATAATGAGAATTAGGAATCTTTGTACTGGTTTAGCTTATTTTCAGCTTAAGCAATAATTAAATCTTTCAATCCTATGGAAAATCATGTCATTTCAAGCAACTATACAAATATTCCACGTTAAAAAGTTACAACTCCCCAAAAAAACACCATGTAATAAGATATTGCCCCATGTTTGAATAGATGAAGATCACTGTAGTAAGTAATGATTCAAGTGAGAAAAGAGAAATCAAAGGAACAGTCACATGCCAAGCAAGAAGTATGAAGACACCATCGTATGGAAGGTTGTGAAGAAAATAGAAGATTGTGTTTGTAGCTTCATTCTAGAAGATGATCTTGGTAAAGTTTGCATACTTTATGTCTTTGTTGTGCATAACATTGAAAAAATCCCTGACATGCAATTGCCAAAGTCTCATAAAGGCACAAAACATTCTAGGCATGTACGTAACAAATGCCTAGATACTATTCTAAGTACTCGTGATCAGACTTTTAGAATGAAGCTACGAACACAATCTTCTATTTTCTTCACAACCTTCCATATGGTAGTGTCTTCATACTTCTTGCTTGGCATGTGACTATTCCTATGAGAATTTCTTTCTTTGTAAATGTTTGTTGTGTGATCATAAACTAAGTGAAGAAGACATTCATTTGTCTTAGCTTGTGAAGCATTATTTTGAGCATTCAATAAAGAATCTATTTTTTTAGGTATGACTAGGTTTTTCCCTCAAGTAGGGGTGTTTTCACAAGGTAAATAATTGATTCATATGTTCTCATGATTTTCTGTGTTTCCATATATTGCAATCTGGTTCAAAATTTAACAAATTTTAATGATGTATTATATTTTTATTTCTGAGTTACCAATGAGATTCTTATCATTATTTTTTGCACTAAAATTATGATGATATTCCATCCTCAAGAATATCATGCTAACCTAATTATTTTTCCAATCCTGTCATTTCAGTAGCAGCCCACCTTTGTAAATTGTAAACAAAAAATGGTGTTTTAGTCGTGACTATTTTAATTGCTCTCAAGTGTAATAAATGATAACTTGAATTCTTCTTGATTACCTAATGCCCATTCTTTTTTGCCAACTCTAGGAACTGTTCACATAGGATATTAATACAACGTGCAAGTTTTAAACAAAAAAATCTATGAAGAAATGGTGAACTGGGAAAAAGTGGGTTCGCAACCAATATTCAGGAATCAAAGACTCAAAGTCGATGATGATCTGTTTGATGATCTCTTGTTTGCTTGATCTCTACAAGAGAACAATTTATATTTTCTTTAGCCTTCATGTTGATGATAAGTATATTAGTGTCAATTTTAAAAGGGAGTCTTCATATATGGATTTGTCTAGTTTTCTGTTGTCTATGACTACAAAATCTTGTTGTTTGTATGCCAGAATCACACTTAGCATACCAGTTTTTATTTTTCTCAAGTACAATAACAAAAGCTCCAATTTCTTTTTCTTCAAATGGCAGGGACTCCAGCTTCCTGTAGCTCATTTTTATCTATTATTTTCTTCCCAATTTTATGTTTTGTATTATAGGAGGCACATAATTTGCTTCAGCATGTAGATAAGACTCTTAAGATGATGACAATAGAGTTTGCTAATTTTCACGTAAATATGTAATACATGCTTTGAGGGGTTAGTTGTCTTTATTTTTTCAGTTTTGATGTCAAAATTGTCAATACACTATATTTTACTCATTATATAAATGCACCACTTTGAAATTAAAATTGAAAAAAAATATTTATGTGAGCAGTCAATTGTTTTAATCACAACATTTATTTTCTCATTTTTATTAGGTTTGCATGGATCTATTTCTCACGAGCCAATTGTATGTCGATATTGCATCAATAACTGTTATTTATAATAGATTATTTTCATAGGGCAGTGTTTACCATTCTCTTCAACACAATGTCATCACTCTATATCTCATGACAATAATGTCTTTGTAACTATCTTCCATAATACTTATTTGGTACTATTTTATGCTTCACAATAGCATATTTGTGTTATTTTGAACAGTTTTGGTGCAGGAGCACCTAGGCTAGCCTCCATGTTTATTCATTTTGGCTTGTACTTGAAATTAGCCGAGTCAAGATAGGTTAGTTGTATTTTGACCTTAGGAGGTCTTTGCAATGTAGGCTAAGTGAGTTAGTCATTAGGACTAAGGTCACATCAATAGCCATTGTTTTTAGTTTTCAAATTCTTAGGCTTAGTTGTTAAGTTGATTGGTTAGAGTCTTGAATGTGTCCCAATCTCATAAATGAGGACATAGAGATGCTATAGGGTCTTCAATGATCTTGGATCCTCAAAATAGAGAGGATAGAGGTCCTAAAATGTAGGAAGGAGGCTGTTGATGGGGCTTTCTTGACCGGGTCTGCCAACAGTCATAAGTTGTCACCGGGTTCCAGGGATACCGGCCAACTCCGCCTGCAAAGGTTGTCCGGGTAAAATAAATTCCTCGGGCCTTCAAGCACCTGGGTGTTGGGTCACGACGGTGCGAGGCTCGATTGGGAAAAGTGACTCTTTTCAAGGGGGATAGCTGGTTTCTTCAACTCATCACCTCCAGAGATTCAATATAGTAAGGTTTCCCCTAGCATTCTACACTTAGCAAATAAAGCGAAAAAGATCCTGCAGGGTTAGAAACACTTCATCTAACTATAGTCATGCTTAAACGTCCAGAAAATCAATAATACTTTGATAGACTACACTAAATACCGAAGAGATACATAACCGTCGGCTAGCATCTAATCAGTAGCGGAAATAAAGAGGTCGTTAATCTATTTTAACATATCAGAGTAGAAGACATAAAGAACATTGAAACATGAAATACCATTAACTCAGAAGCAGGAATGCGACCAACATCATTGCCAAGAATTCTTCCTTCTTTATTAATGTTCCTTCCAGCAAGCACTGGTGCGTGATACAATGGTGGCTCCAGGGGAGCCTTTGTCTATATAAAACCAGAACAATGGAGCATTGAGCTCTGCAACTTAAAATGAGAAACCGCCTTTCTATTACTATGGACAACAAAATCATCAATTTTGTCGACCCTTGGAAATGGGCCGGCCTGCCTATTTATACAACTCTCTTCTAACCCTAACCCTATTTACATCATGTTTCAATAAAATACAATATCTGGGGGCCGGTACTACCTGCGCCACCCTACAAAAGACCTGGAGACGGAATAGGCCTGCCAGGTCAGAAGAATAAGACAAGGATATTCAGCGAAAGAATCGGCCTCGAGAAGAGAGCCAAAAAGGAGAAAGAAGAAAGTAGGTCCCCCGGGGACCGAGGCTACATGCCTCATAAATGGGAAATGCGGCGCCCTGTCTCCAATGTGCCAGGTGTACCTTTGAGCGGCGCCTTGAGAAGACCACCTTGTCAGAAAACCAATTGCCGAGCTGACGTCCCTTGATGTAGTCAACCACCTTATGACAGTCTTTATTAACTGCCTCTGAAAGTGACCGGTCAGCCTCGGGGACCAAGACACGGATCACTTTGAAAGAATACAAAATTTTGGATCCGAGACTCCGGGATCCGGTAACTTATGTCCCAAAAAGAATAAAGAATACTCAATGTGAATTTTCCCCGGCCTCTGGAGAAAGCTCAAGGTTGTTTATTGTCATTAAAAGCCTGGAGGAGGTGGGAAATGCCATCTTCATCTATATCTTTCAAGCTGGTCCTTCTGTGGTTGGCCACTTCAAATTGTTCCCCCAGGTCTAGAACATTCTCTCTAAATTCATTTTCCATTCTCGTCATGTCATGGCCTTTGAGTATCATGCTGGTTAATTTTGCCATCTGCGCCCCATCTATCCCCTCCGGCGATTGATACTGAGATTTCATTATTTCATCAAAACTCCCCAAAACTGAATCTTCGGGGGTACATGTATCTATGCTAAGGGGATCAGCCCCAGAAGCCTTTATTACAAAAGACTTGTATAAATTAGAAGAATATTTTATGGCATTTACTTTATCTTGTAAGGACCCTACCAATTGCTTGGTCACCTCCAATGTGAGGTCAAGTCTGGAGTGTTGGGTTCTCACAAAGATTCATCACCCAGAATTCCGGATTCAAAAATCATATCCTCTCCTAAGGTAAGGATCTCTTCGAGCTCCACCTTCCATGCTTGGTAATTTTCTGCGTCACCTTCCCACAGCTCAATAAGCATTTTCGCCTGATGAATAACCTGATGGGCCATGTATAAATATGGGAGGGTGGACGCCAGGAAATGTCGGGTGTTTCCTATCTGTAGGGAAACCCACTTGTCCACTGCTTGGGCTTTCTTTTTCATTACTCACAGGGAATCTATGTCACTCTGTGGTAGATCTTCTGAGGTGGAGGCCTCTAGAGGAGCGACATTGATGGGTCAGGCCAGCTCAGTAAGCAACCCCATAAGGTTTGCATTCTTTTCCTTTTCATCTTTGAGCCTCTGGGCCTCTTTCTCATATCAAGCCTCCACTGCCCTTGCTACCTCCTTCAGCAAGTCAACTTCACCTTGCTTTCCCCTTTTACCTAGGGATACCTCTGCAACATTGTAGTTTACGAGGTCCATGATTGCTTCATTGGCGTCTGGGGGAGGTGTTGCCACAACGGCAACTGTTTCTCCGCCCGGCCCAATTCTCAGAGTATGAACTATCCAGGCCTTCTTGGCCTTTGGCGGGGCCTAAACTAGGGCCATCATTTTGGCCAGGGAGAGAGGAATCACAGGAGCGGACTGAGATTTTCTTTTCCTGCTCTCTATCAGCCATTAAGGTGGTAGGGGTGGCTTCCTGCCAGAATTTGTTCTCCTGATTCTTCCCCAGTGTCCTGTGGTTGTTGCTCCTTAGCAACGTGGACCTCATCCGTTCCTCTCCCTGCCTCAACTTCTTTCGCAGAAACATTCTCTTCAATCTCCATCTCCTCAGCCTTGTCCTGTATGTCAATCACTGGGTCTGGACTCTGGTAGGCTTCCTCAGGGATTTCTTCTTCAAGCTGCTCCTCTTGTTGTTCTTCTTCTTCTGCCGGGGCTTCCTCCTCAGTTGGCACCTCTTTTGGCAGTAGGGGAGGTGTTGGGCCAAGATTGAGAGTTTGGGCCACCGTGATCACCTGCCCGAAGGTCACTCCTAGGAGTGGCCCTTGGAACATGGTGGCTGGGGTTACGGTTATTCCCGAAGGTCTGGTTCCCCCAGCGGATGCCATTTTTTTTCCTTGCTTTAGTTGGTCCACTCCCGGACCTTGTATCTCTTGAGCCCCGGAGATAATCTTCGGCTCTGGCTCTTTCTCTTCTGCCTGCTGCTCTTGTCCCTGTGCAGGTTCCTGTTCCAATTCTTCTCGGTCTGCAACCTCTTGTTCTGTCCCTGGGACTTCTGTCTCCGCTTGTGTATTGTCCCCTTGCAAATTCCTGAACTCATCGGTTGCAAACACATCAAATTCTTCCTGTGGAGGGGGACTGGCTAGGACCTCTACAGGTTCTGTTTCTTTCTCCGGTTCCGGGCAACTAGAAGAAAGGATTTCTACTTGCTGGGGGTGGGATGCTTCTGGCTCCGACTCTGCCTTGGGATTTTTTTTGAGCTTCTTCTTTCTCCGGGTAACCAGAGGTGGTGCCGCATCTCTTATTGCTGCCACCTCTAGGGGATCTAACCCTGTTACCTTAACCATCAAGGCAGCCAATGTTGGAGAGGAGGAGGGACGAAGCGGCCCGGCCATGAGTGGTGGGGTGGCCAGCCTCGTTATTAATTGCTCCCTCATTTGCTGGGAGGCTGCCACCGACTGATTTATTTGCTTTGTAATGGGGACTTCTTGCGCAGAAGGGGTCATGTCTATTCTTTTTCCCTTATCTTCACCCTGCGAAGAAGTCTCGGCCCCTGAAGTCATTTTTGGTACTGGCAGCGGAGTTAATTTTGGCACCGGCTGGGCTGCTCGACGGGTACTCCCGGGGCACACCTTCTTAAAATAGGCGTGGCTTCTCTCAACCACCTCTCGAGTGAAGTTTTCAATTGTGGACCCCTCCTGGGCGACCTAGTTTACTGGTGGAAGGGCCTTTTTTTTTATCCCCTTTGCCTTGTACTGGGGATCGATAGTGGGGGCGGCGTCTGAGAAGTCTGACGGGAACTTTCAGAGCTTTAGCTTTTGCATCATGTCGGCCATCATTCTGATGAAGTTCCTGTTGCGCACCTCTACGTCATCTTGGTAGTCTGCTCAGAAGTCCTCCATGTGTATACGATGGGGCTCTGAAGCCCGGGGCATCACCGCTGCAATTCTGCCATGCGGATCAAAAATTTTCCGCGCTAGATAAAATTCTTGTAAGTTATAAATTTTCAGCTCATTGTCTGCCTCCTTCGCGGCGGCCAGACTGCATGTGTAGTTTCCGCAGGTGATTAGGAACGCGATGTTGGGGATCTTCTTGAGGGAAAAGAAGGCATGCACCTCCATTATTTGCCTGCAATATTCCAACAGTACGATCTTGTCCCCACAAAGTCTAGGCAACAAGTAGGGTTTCCTAGAGAAGCCGACGACCCTAATGTATGTTTGTTGTTGGAACTAAATATAGTAATATCCATAACTATGGAATAGCTTCATCGCCTCAGTAGACAGGTGGTATCCGGCATCCCGGGTGGGTGTAAGCAGATGGTAGTAAACGAACACGTCGTTTACCCAACAGAAACTGGGGAAACTGGCCTTCTATTGAATCTGTGGGAAATGGTCCCACGGTGCCTTTTGTCCTGGGCCAATCCCAAGTACGCCATCAGTAAGTAGGCCATGGGAATGGGGCCTCTGCTACGCTAGGGCCCAGAAAACATAAGAAGACATGTAAAACTTCTTCTTCCTGTTCAACTGCTGGAACTGGGAGTCGACATGGTTGGAGATTATCGTTGCCCAGTTGAAGTATCCTCCCTTGGTGGACATGCCGAGGAGGAAATAGTACATCCATTTGGAAAACTCCTGGGCGAAGGGCTGCCCAAAGGCCCGGGCTAATGCTATCATCCCCATTTGGATGCTCTCCTTGAATTCAGAGCGGGGGATCTCTATCTTCATCTTCTTTGGGTCCCTCTTTGGGGCCTTGAGCCAATGGATATTCATGTACACCCGGGCAGCATCCTCCAGTTGTGTGAACTGGGTCAAGGCATCAGTCCTTGTAACCACCGAGGCCTTCTCAAACTATGGGATTCCCAGGCTCGCCTGGAATGTGACTGGGTTGAGGGACACCAGTGGAGTGGGGTACCCTGTAGGTTTCGCGGTCGCGAGCATAACGGCCTGGACAGAAGAGTTGTAGTGGTTTTCCAGTGTTAGGATAAGCTCTAGAGATTGCACGGAGCACGGGAAACAAGCTGCCAGGAGGATTATGGAGTTCCCGACGTTGGTTGCTAGTTGATCTCCAGCCTATCGCTGGATGTGCATTATTTTCACCAAGGCCTGCATTTCTGACCATGTTCCGACGTTGGTGTCGGTTATCAGCTTGACCTTGGACTCAATCTTTGAGCCCACGATGACATTATCCTGTAAAAATTTCATGGTGAGGGGCAGATTTTCCAGGGCCTTCTCCATCTTGGATTTTACTGCTGCCCTGGTTTCAGCAGCGGTAGGTAGCTCTGGACTTCCGGGTGGAGATGATGTAGATGCTTCAGACATGTTTGAAAGATAAACTCCAGGAACCTACAAGGCAAAGCGACCGTCAGAACATGTTTATCAAAATAATTATCCCGGGGTCCGGAGATCTTACCACCATGGTGCTTGCTTTTTCTAAAAAGTTAGTTTAATTCAAGAATAACCGAAAAGCGAAACACATTGTGCAAACTTTAGATTCATTAAACATCCGGATCTGGGGATTTTTATCACACTTGGTAAAGACACAGGATGGATGATGTTAAGAGACCCGAAGCCCAGAGAAATGACCGTTGGTGAGGATGTGTAAAAAACCAAGTCATCAAGCCCATGTGGGCGCCATGTGTGTAGGTATTAAATGCAAGTTATGGCAATGACGGCGGAGCCAACTGTCCGAATGCACAAAAAGTGGAAGCCACTTGGTTAGAATTGATTGTGCGCATGGGGCATAAATGAGGCTCTGACAGACTTCATGGAGGAGAGAGAAAATTGCCTGTTTGAAACCGACTGAGAGCTGAGTCTCAAACAAGTGGTTTTCTGCCCCGAAGCGAGCTCGCAGGCAGAAAACCAGAAACACAAGTGACTCGACAAGCTTGTTAAGCCACCCGAAAGGATATACATAGAGCCGAGGGATATATAAAAAGAAATGGGGAGATATACAGAGACTATATACAACTAGATATATATATACACAAAAATATACAATGCAGAATGATGCCCGTAGAAAAACCAGATGAGGAAAAAACATATATACAGCTATTTACCTATTTTACAAATGGGGCACCTCTGCGCAGAGGGTGGGCAACCCTCTGGCAGAGAGCCAACCCACCAACGGGCGGCAAAACCAGAAAACAAAAAACCAGACGAAACAGAGAAATAAAACAAATAAGACAAACAAAAAAAAATGAAACAGAGGAAAACCAGAGAAGCGAGAGAATGGAAACACCAACCTGAGAACGCAAAAGGTGGAGGAAAGGGAGGATTTACTGCAGGAGCTCTGCAACAGATCGAGTTGTCAAATGGTCAGATTCACCACCACAAAGCACTTGCACTTTCCTGAAAGTGATTGGAAAGGTTAAGTGTTGATTATCATAAATTCTCTACAAATGCTCTGTTAATCACTTTGAAATCGCTTTGTTAATCGCTCTAAGTGCTTGGAAGTTTTGATCACAGTAAATGTGAAAGTGATAGACAAGCCCTATTTATACCCGCGGTAAAAGGTAATCCTCCTCCTTCCAGAAATCTCCGGACAAGCAAACCTCCGGATTCTGGGCTCGGAGATTCCTCGCGATGATGTTCCTAAAAAACATCATGGCGAAGAATCCCGGAGTCCAAAATCCGGTTTCCAGCGAAGGACAACCTCCGGGACCGGAGTCCCAGAGGCCAAAACCAAACGAACAAAACACCAGGCCGGGGAAGAAAACCCCGGAGAAAGAGAACAAAAGGGAAAGAAAGACAAGGCAAAGCTGCAAGCAAAAAAAAAAAGGGGGACCCAACATTTTGCACACAAAATGTAGGGACGGGGATGCAGGGCATAACAGAGGCATAATTGAAAAGATGCCAAAAGTTGCTATTTTGTTGTCATGACAACATTTGGAATAATTGCAAATGTTACATGCAATATGGTTACATCGGATTCTCCTTGTTTCTAGGAGTGGGGAATTGACCAAAAAGGCCCTATAATGGTGGAATAAGGAATCTAGTGTATGAGAGACTCGAATCATGCAGTCAGAGTATTCATTGTAACATTTTGAGAAGAGCAATACGGTTTGCAATTTGGCATTTCCAGAAATCCCGAGCATTTCCTTGTGATAGTCATATTTTTATGGATTGAAAGCTTCAAAGTAATGGTTGTTTTGTGTTCTTAGGAGGATTAGAGACACTTTTCATTCATTAAGTTAGTTTATTAGAGTTAGTATTCAGTCGTAGGTAAATTGTTTTGTGTTTAAGTAGTTCACTGGTCCTGTCCTAACCAGTCAGTCTAAATATGGCTCCCCCATGAAATATAACCATGGGAAACCTCCAAGGATAGATGGAAATGTTAGGGGAGTCATTAGTGTACATAGTTGTAGAGTTAGGATTCAGGGAAAGACAAGTAGCTATTTTTAAGACCAAGCCCTAGGTGAGCATGCACTATTCGGTTAGAGGTTTGGTGGAGAAACAGTTAGTTTCCATGAGTAGGGGAAGATAGATCTGTATGGTCTGAGTACATGATAAGTTAGGTTTTTGTGTTACCTTGATATACTAATTTGGTCAAGTTCATACCAATCAGTGGAGAGAAGTTTTGGACAAGTTTAGCATAGTGTTGCAGATTGTCCTAGTTTTTAGGCCTATTAGCCCTATAAGACCTAGGTTGTAGGAACCCTATGTACGGAGGGATAATGAACTTAGAACCTTGAAAATGTATTGTACAAGGATAAAGGGTGTCTGAATATGGTCTTAGATTTTCAAGTTATTTGGGAAATTTTGAAGTTAATTGGGAAAAACACACTGGATAGGGCTACAAGGAATTAGGCCTCCTTAAGCCAAAAGTGTGAACTCGATTGCAAAGAGTGAAGAGATCCCTCAAGATGGATTCCAAACTGATAAAATGTGATGTCTACATGTTGATGGACACCCTTGCAAATGGATTAGAATGTTAGAGTGAAAATTGGCATTTATACTCTTCTAAGTGTGAGTAGGAGAAGTGGAGAAGTGAAGTAATCATAGGGTGTTAGTCTTTCAAAGGGTGAAGCATAAGTGGAGACTCTTAGAGGAGAGTAAGATTAGGAATTAGTTAATGATCTAAGCCTAATAAGGACCTAGAGGAGATTAGGATCCTTGAAGAAGATGGAGAAGATCCTCTTAGTGGATTGCGCAAGCAAACCCATTGGAACACTTACATCATATTGGTATCAGAGCTTGATTAAAGATCAGGCATGTGGTGGATGTTTCAGCCTACTAAATCAGTGGGAGAGAATAGACCTAGAGGATTAGTTTAAGACAAATTCATGGTGACTAATGTTGAATTAGCCAAAAAGGTGGAAGAACAAGAAGAAGACAACAAGTCATTAAGAGAGAGATTGTCTCAAAAGGAGCAACTCTTGGGAGAAGTCCAAGACAAAGCTAAGAAGATGAAGGATAAGATTGACCAGAAAGAAGAAGAAGAAGCAAGGGAGAAAGGAGTGGATATAGAAGAAGAATCTCCAATCCCTGATCTTGTTAGTGATCAAGAACCCTTCTTAAAGGCATTGAAGGCTTTGAGTGGTAAAGCTTTGGAGGGTGTGCCACTATTTAGTGGAAAAATGGATCCAGATTCAGTAGTGGATTGGATAGATAGCATAGAGAACCATTTTTAATGTGATGGTATCACAGAGGCCCAAAAAGTGAGTGTGGCCAAGTCAAGATTGAGAGGTTCAACTCTCACATGGTGGAAGTTTGTTCAAACTGAAAGAGAGAAGGAAGGAAAGAGTCCTATAGCCACATGGAAATGCATGGTAACTAAGATGAAGAAAACCTATTTGCCTAATGATTATGAAGTGCATCTACATAGGAGGAGACATAATCTTAGACAAAAATACTTAGATGTTCAAGACTACACTGAAGAGTTCCAAAATTTGTGCCTGCGGTCACAAGTGGTTGAAGATGAAAGCGTCAAGCTAGCTAGGTATATAAATGGACTTAAATGGTCTATTCAAGAAGACATGAGCCTAGTGAACTTCAAAACCATCCACCAATGCTATCAAATGGCCTTGAAGATAGAAGAAAAAGGCAAGAGGGAAAAAGAACAAAGTTCTAAAGGAAGAGGTAGAGGAAGAGATAGTAGAGGACAAAGAGGTGGATATGGTGGGAGGAGTTCAGAATTAAGGACACAAGGAGAATCTAAATACAATGAGAAAAAAGAAGCAAGTTCCAGTAGAGGTGGTAGAGGAAGGAACTCCAATTTTAGAGGTAGAATTGGTGGACAAGGAGGAAGAGGCAATTACTTTACCAATATGAAATGTTACCATTGTAACCAAATGGGACACCCTGCCTATAGGTGTCCAGAGAAGGGTAGTACTTCTCAAGGTGGTAACAAGAGGACTAATCTGGTCCAAGAAGACACAAGTGTAGTTGATAAACACCTTGAGGTGCCATTAAACTCAGAGGAAGGTGAGAACCTCATGATGAGGAGAACATTGATCAAGGAGCCAATCAAAGAGGAGCCAATCCAAAGGAGGTCTTTGTTTAGAATCAAATGTAAGGTGATGGGTAAAGTATGTAGGGTTATCATTGACTTAGGTTCTACTGATAATATTGTATCAGAGGAAGCAGTCAGCAATTTAGGTATGACAAGGATACCTCATACTCATCCCTACAAGGTAACATGGCTCAATAAGGGACATCATGTCTTGGTGAATGAGCAAGCATGGATGGAGTTATATATAGGGAGATATAAGGACAAGGTGCTATGTGATGTACTGCCCATGGATGCATGTCACTTGCTACTAGGTAGGCCATGGAAATTTGACCGCCAAGCTATCCATGATGGAGTGAAGAATTCCTATACTTTTAAGAAGGATAATATGACTTTCAAAATTCAATCATTATTAGAAGATGCAAAGGTAAAGAAAGTTGGTCCCAATGTACTAATGGTGAGTGAGAGAGTTCTTGGAGGCCATGGAAGAAGGAGAAGGATTTGGTTTTTCTCTAGCGTTTAAGCCCAAGGAAGAGGAAGAAAAAATAGTGAAGAGGACAAAGCTTGCACATGAGATACAAGAAATGTTGCAGAAGTATGAAGGCATTGTAAGTGATGGACAACCATCAACCTTACCCCCTATAAGACCCATAATCCATAAGATTGACCTTATTCCTAGAGCTAACCTACCCAATAAGGCAGCCTACAAGATGATACCTCAACAGAATGAGGAAATAGCTAGGCAAGTTCAAGAGTTATTAGAACAAGGTCTTATAAGGAAGAGTATTAGTCCTTGTGTCGTACCCATAGTACTAGCCCCTGAGAAAGGAGGTACTTGGAGATTGTGTACTAACTCCAGAGCCATAAATAGGATCACTATCAGATATAGGTTTCCTATCCCTAGGATAGAAGACTTGATGGATTATCTAGGAGGTGCAAGGTACTTCACCAAGATAGATTTAAAAAGTGGCTATCACCAAATAAGGGTAAATGAAGGAGATGAGTGGAAGACAACCTTCAAGACCACTAAAGGGTTGTATGAATGACTAGTCATGCCATTTGGCTTATCAAATGCTCGATCAAATTTTATGAGGTTGATGATTGAAGTACTTAAAGAGCACATTAGCAAGTTTGTAGTGGTATACTTGGATGATACACTCATATTTAGTAAGACAAGAGAGGAACACCTCAAGCATGTGGAATTAGTACTTAAGAGGCTACATGAAGAGAAGTTAGTGATTAACTTGGAGAAATGTGAGTTCATCAAAACAGAGCTAGTGTACCTAGGATTTGTTATATCTCATGGTAATCTGAAAATGGACAAGAGTAAGGTAGAAGCCATCATGAATTGGCCCACTCCAAGGACAGAAACAAAGATAAGGATTTTTCATGAACGTGCTCAGTATTATAGGAAGTTCATAAGGCAATTTAGTGCTATTTGTGCTCCAATGTTGGAAACAATCAAAGGAGGAATGAAGACCAAGTTCATGTGGAATGAACAAGCCAACAAGAGCTTTGAGTTGCTGAAGGAAAAGATTTCTACCCAACCCGTGTTAGTCTTACCAAGCTTTGAGAAGCTTTTCACAATTGAATGTGATGCAAGCAACATAGCTATTGGGGCTATCCTAAGCCAAGAGGGTAGACCAATAACATTTCACTCTGAGAAGTTGAGTGAAGCAAAGAAGAAGTATTCTTCTTGTGACCTTGAGTTGTATGCATTGGTTCAAGCCTTGAGAAAATGGAGGCACTACTTGCTGCCCAAGGAGTTCATTATTTATTTAGACAATCGAGCCTTAAGTTTTCTGAATTCTCAAGAGAAGTTGAGCCACAAGCACATGAAGTGGGTTGAATACCTACAAGCTTACACCTTTAACATCAAACATAAGAAAGGCGTCCTTAACAAAGTTGTTGATGCATTGTCAAGAAGAGCTCTTACCATTCAAGAGATTCAGTTGAAGAGCATGGGAATAGATCACTTCAAGGATCTATATGCTGAAGATGAGGACTTTGCAGATATTTACAAGGTATGTGCTAAATACAAGAACCATTTCCATAGTGAGTATATTGAATATACTTTGCAAAGTAACCTTTTGTTTAAAGGAAATAAGCTATGTGTCCCTAGAGGTTCCATTAGGGAGAACATGATTCAAGAGAAGCACATGGTGCATTGAGTGGTCATTTTGGGATCACAAAGACACAAGAACTAGTTCAAAGGTTCTACTATTAGCCGAGGATGAATATTGATGTCAAGAGGTATGTAGAGAGTTGTATTGTGTGTCAAAGAGCCAAGGGTACTTCATCAAATGTTGGCCTTTATCAGCCCCTACCTATTCCTACTAGACCATGGGATTGCTTGAGCATGGATTTTGTAGTTAGGTTACCTAAAATAAGACAAGGTATGGATAATGTGTATGTAGTTGTGGATAGGTTTAGCAAAATGGATCACTTTGTGCCATGCAAGACCACTAATGATGCCAGCCAAATAGCATCCCTATTCTTCAAAGAGATAGTAAGAATACATGGGTTACCTCAGAGCATTGTGTCTGATAGAGACACCAAATTTATGAGTCATTTTTGGAAGACTATTTGGCAAAGACTAGGTACTAATTTATCCTTTGGATCTGCCTACCACCCTCAAATTGATGGATAGACCAAAGTGGTGAATAGAAGCCTTGGAAATCTACTGAGATGCTTGATAAATGAGTATGGACAACAATGGGATCAATTGATTAGACAGGCTGAGTATGCATGCAATGACACCATCAATAGGTCAACAGGGAAGAGCCCCTTTGAGGTAGTGTATGGATTACATCCTAGAGGAGTCTATGAGTTGAGAGACTTGAAGGATGGAGTGAAATCAATTGGATATGCAGATGATTTTTCTCAAGCCATGCAAGAGATTCATGATACAATCCAGATAACCTTGATAGAGAACACCTTGAAACATAAGGCAAAGGTTGATGAAAGTAGGAGGATAGTTGAGTTTAATGTGGGTGACATGGTGATGATACATCTCAACAAATCAAGATTGTAGAAGGGAGTCCCTCACAATTTTTAGATGAGAAGGATAGGCCCTTGTCCTATCTTGGCCAAGTATGGTGATAATGCTTTCAAAGTAGAACTCCCAGAAGATAGTGGATTGTCACCTATCTTCAACATTGTAGACTTATTCCACTACAAAGGACCAAAGAAAGACTTGGATCAGATTCTTCAAGAAGTCATCAGAGATGTGGAGGAGTTACAATTACCATCTGATACAGTCAAAGGAGCTGACAGTACACTGGATACATGAATCTACAAGAAGACTAGAACAAAAGAGTTTAAAGAGCACTTGATCAAGAGACATGATCAAATAAATGTAGATTTAGTATGGGTCAAAGAATCAAAGTTCAAGAAGCTAGGTATCGATCCAAGCATAATCAATCCAAGGGTGGATTGATCTTTTTGTTTTGGGGAGGATGGTGCAGGAGCACCTAGGCTAGCCTCCATGTTTATTCATTTTGGCTTGTACTTGACATTAGCCAGGTCAAGATAGGTTAGTTGTATTTCAACCTTAGGAGGTCTTTTCAATGTAGGCTAAGTGAGTTAGTCATTAGGACTAAGGTCACATCAATAGCCATTGTTTGTAGTTTTTAAATTCTTAGGCTTAGTTGTTAAGTTGATTGGTTAGAGTCTTGAATGTGTCCTAATCTCATAAATGAGGACATAGAGATGCTATAGGGTCTTCAATGCTCTTGGATCCTTGAAATAGAGAGGATAGGTGTCCTAAAATGTAGGAAGGAGGCATAATTGAAAAGATGCCAAAAGTTGCTATTTTGTTGTCATGACAACATTTGCAATAATTGCAAATGTTGCATGCAATATGGTTACATCAAATTCTCCTTGTTTCTAGGAGTGGGGAATCAACCAAAAAGGCCCTAAAATGGTGGAATAAGGCATCTAGTGTATGAGAGACTTGAATCATGCAGTCAGAGTATTCATTGTAAAATTTTGAGAAGAGCAATACGGTCTGCAATTTGGCATTTCCAGATATCCTGAGCATTTCCTTGTGACAGTCATATTTTATGGATTGAAAGCTTTGAAGTAATGGTTTTTTTGTGTTCTTAGGAGGATTAGAGACACTTTTCATTTAGTAAGTTAGTTTATTAGAGTTAGTATTCAATCGTAGGTAAATTATTTTGTGTTTAAGTAGTTCAATGGTCCTGTCCTGACCAGTCAGTCTAAATATGACTCCGCCATGAAATCTAGCCATGGGAAATATCCAAGGGTAGATGGAAATGTTAGGGGAGTCATTAGTGTACATATTTGTATATTTAGGAGTCAGGGAAAGACAAGTAGCTATTTTTAAGACCAAGCCCTAGGCGAGCATGCACTATTTAGTTAGAGGTTTGGTGGAGAAACAGTGAGTTTCCATGAGTAGGGGAAGATAGATCTGTACGGTCTGAGTACATGATAAGTTAGGGTTTTGTGTTACCTTGACATATTGAGTTGTTCGAGTTCATACCAATCAGTGGAGAGAATTTTTGGACAAGTTTAGCATAGTGTTGCAGACTGTCCTAGTTTTTAGGCCTATTAGCCCTATAAGACCTAGGTTGTAGGAACCCTATGTACGGAGGGCTACTGAAATTAAAAAATTGAAAATTTCTTGTAAGGGGATAAAGGGTGTCTGAATATGGTCTTATATTTTCAAGCTATTTGGAAAAGTTTGAAGTTAATTGGGAAAAACACCCTGGATAGGGCTATAAGGAATTAGGCCTCCTTAAGCCAAAAGTGTGAACTCGATTGCAAAGAGTGAAGAGATCCCTCAAGATGGATTCCAAACTGATAAAATGTGATGTCTACATGTTTGTGTAGACCCTTTCAAATGTATTGAGAATGTTAGAGTGAAAATTGCCATTTATACTCTTCTAAGTGTGAGTAGGAGAAGTGGAGAAGTGAAGTAATCATAGGGTGTTAGTATTTCAAAGGGTGAAGCACAAGTGGAGACTCTTAGAGGAGATTAAGATTAGGACTTAGTTAATTATCTAAGCCTAATAAGGACCTAGAGGAGATTAGGATCCTTGAAGAAGACAGAGAAGATCTTCTTAGTGGATTGTGCAAGCAAACCCATTGGAACACTTACATCAAGTTTTTATGTCTTCTATCCTTTATAACAGTGGATGTGTGTTTCAATGATATTTTTATCCTTTCAATGTCACAAGAATTATTTAAGACTTCTCATGTATATAGAGGTTGGGATGTTCTCTACTTGATATTTATTCCTTGATATTGCAAACTTGTAGAAGACTGCTGCTACTGCTTCCTGCCATTTTTGACTACTTTTTTTTTCATATTCAAGATGACTATCATGATACATATTTTTGTCATCAACATTCTTTCATATCCTCCAATCCTTCATATGAGGGTGAAAACATCTTGTATCGACACTTTTATCATGTTATCCCTCTGTTCACACTCAACAAATCTATAGTATTCTTGTACACACTTGACAGTCCAAAGGATAATGTCTACTAGGTCTACTCCTAAGGCTACTACCTTTCCTATGATCATTCCCATCAATGGAATATAAATGTTACACTTCACGTATTTTTTGTCTTATAGCACCAAAGAAAACAATGATATCTCTACTTTATATTGCATTGAAGCTTTTATGGCTCCTCTATTGTATGATTATTCTTTAAAGGGTATTATCTCAGTGGAAGAGAACCTACTTTACAAGAAGGAGGATGTTGGTTTGATTCCATCATGCCCTAATATGACTAAATTAATCACTAAATTTATCATTAAATTTGTGACTAAATCAATGACTAAATCCGTGACTAGATTCGCGACTAGATCTGTGACTAAATCTGTGACTAAACCTGTGACTAAACTCACGACTAAATTCATGACTAAATCCATGAAAAAATAATTTAGTATTAAATTTAGTCACATTATATATGACTACAAATTAATTACTAATAGTCACGTGACTAAGTTTAGTCATTTATATACAATTTTTAGTAGTTTTATTAGTCACGCATTGTTGTTTTTGTACTAGTGTCAATGAAATCGTCCCACTAATCCCCTATAATGTATGAGGCCATTATTTCATCCTTATCCATGTTTTCCAACTCCTTGAGTTCCTTTATGTTCCATTTTAACCTTTCGACTTCCCTATCCCAAGTGACCAATCAAAGTGGTCCCTTTCTTTGATGATTTTTGTGTTATAGAAATACATATATGGGTCGTAGACCGAGATTATTCCTTATTGAAGATCTTGCTCAACTATTATGATGATATCTTGGACTACAGGCTTGAAGTCTTCCCTATTTATGTGGTCTTTGATCTTTCTTCCTGAATTCCTCTATTGGATCAGTCAATACTTTTTGAGGTGATCCTTGTTTCATGATTCTTGGGTCATATAGTCCTAAATTTCCTCATCTTCCCCTATTATGACTACGATTTGGAACTTTGGGATCCAAAATATCTACCCAACTACCTCTGGGATGAAGTCCACCACCACATTTCCTTTTTCATTTGTGCATCTTTGGGTTTCCTAGTTATAATGATGGGTGATTTTCAAGATGAACTCGAGAGATTGAACTGCCTGTGAGAAGATGGTGGTTTGTACCAACTTGTGGCTATTGACCTTATTGTGGAACTTAACACTAGTAGGCGGATTCACTATGTTGGTCCTAATGGCTTTGAGATTTATGTGTATGATCTATGTGTCTGTAATTTTTTGGACCACACTCTTCAATTTGGAAAATCTATGTTGTTGTTAATATTGGTATTTCATCATGACATGGATTTTTTCTAGTTATATTTATACTTTTGATTTCTTCCCACCTTCAAGAATGGGTGTGAGAACTTCCATATAATTTAGAAGGATCTTTCAAAGATGACAAAGAGATAGGGATTAGATTATTTAAATTAATCATGAATCAACCTTTTGGAGATATATTTATCTGATGGTTCATGATGATTCCCAGGGACCAGTGTTTGGTATAGGAGGCTGACTGCTCAAGTGTGGGATAAGGGGTATTCGGGAGTCTGAGACTCCAGAATGATCCCTCCATTATAACACTTGACTTTGGAGGATTGGGTTTGGATATTCAAAATTGGTATTACTAAAAGTGAGTACCGAAAGAGGCAAAACATAACCAAGATCCCTGAGACTGAGGTTTTCAAAAGACTCTTTATCAACTTAGTGTTTTGGTTTCATAGAACGGGGACCAAAAATTCAAGTTTGGGTTTGTCATAATAGGTTTAAAAATTAAAATGCGGGAGAGATAACTCTAAACAAAAAGTTTTAGTCTCTTCAATGTTGACCATTTTATCTTACATAGGTTTGCATTGGGATTGTGAAGTTCGAAGATAATTTAATGAGGGTTCTAGGACCTAGGATCCCAAAATTTAATTGGTTCAACTAAACACCTTTGGAATTTGAGCTCTAGGATGAGCGACCAAGAACTCCTTAAATATGTCTACTGATTTGGGAATGGGTTGATTTGAATTTTGTACCCAAGGTTCTAGAATATTTATGTGCTTTGAGCTTTTGCTTGAAAAGGATGTTAGAAGAAACAGTCATTTGTTTGATTGCCCAGGAGCATAAGTTTTTGAACAAGTCTAGCACTTGATTAGTTTTGCACTTTAGGTAATCCTTATCCTAGAACTTGGTATAGTGAATTATTCAAGTTTGAAGATTCCAAGGAAACATGGTATGCTTTCAATGGACTTGGTAAAATATTCCCTAGGGTGTGGGTTGTACATCACAGATGTCCTAGTTCATTGCCTAACATGCTTTATAGGGTAGACTATATTTTCTAAGTCTAGGGATATTTTTGAGATTTCCATAACCAAATGTTCTTGCATAATAGGGCATGATCTATGCCCACTCATGTCTTCTTAGATTAGGGCAAGCAGGTGTGACAGTTGTAAATCCCTAGTTTTATACATTTTAGGCTTGACTCAAAAGGTGCATTTCAACTTTCAGATTGTGCACACACACAAGAAGGGAATAAAACTAGATTTGAGGCACCAACCAATATATTTAAATGAGAAATCCTTGTTTTCTAACCTACAAGGATGGGACAAACAAGCCACAAAATAGAAATAAAAAATAGAAGCAAATGAAACACAAAAGACTCAAAACAAAAGAAAGAAGCACTGGAGAAAGAAAGAAATCCAACGTCTAAACAAATCAAAAAAGGAAAGGACAATCAAAGAAAGAGAATATGTAGGTGTGAGCATGAAATTGTTCATACAGTTGCTTGGTTGGAAGCTTGGCTCATATCGAAGGCTCTTCTCTTGCTTAAAAATTTGTGAGTACAAATGAGCCTTGTTAAGGATTTATATAGTTGACCATCTAAGCGAATTCAATGTGTTTTGTACTCACTTTGCAAGCTCCAAAACTTCAACATGCTAGGGACCACAACTCTAGAATTCCAAATGCTAAGAAGAGAAAATAAAAGGCTCTTTAAGTACCTCGGGATTCTAAAATTCACAATCCCAAAGGAAAACAAATAAAACCAAAAAGGACTCTGGGGTTTGAGACTCTGAAAGAAAAAAGAAAAACATGGGAAAAGATAAGGAAACAAAAAGAAAAGGGGACCCAACATTCGTCAAGAAAAATGCAGGGATGGGTATGCAAGGCATAACAGGGAGATCTTTGGGTTTCTAGTTATTCCTTTTATCTTTTAAGGTTTCGCTATGGGCCTTTGGAATGTGGTTCTCACAAGGATTGAGAAAAATCTTGCATACTCGATTACCAAGCCTCTTCCTTTGGCTGGTAAATTCTCAATTTTCTATAAAGTGTTGGCTACCACCCATGTGTGTTATTCTTCATGTTGGGAACCTTCAAAGGCCTCATACAACAAATTGGAAAATCTCTTATGAAACCTTTAGTGGGCTTCAAGATCTGATCATCATGGTTTTCATAAGGTTTCCTGGGAGTATTTTTACCTTCCTAGGGACTCAAGAGGTCTTGGTTTTCCCACCTAGAACAAGGCATTGCCTTGTTTGGAAAGTGGGTTATTTGTGCAATTTCTAGCAATGATGCCTGACAAATTCTTCTCAAGAATTGTATTTTTTTAGGTTATCCAGTGCATAGGCTGACATGGAAGGGGATTGGCTTTCAAACCCTTTTCCAATGATGGATGTTGTGCATATTCAAGTCACTTTGTTGCAAAAAGAATTTTGTGAGCTTGGGAAGCTATTAAGCCTTGGCTCTGTTGCAATGGGATTTGTTTTAGAGATGGTCTTTTTTCAACTAGCATAATATACGATGGTTGCCCCTCATACAAGTGCAAGAACTCTCATTGGATTTTTTCCATGTAATTCATGCAATGTGCTTTCATAAGCATGACATTTTTACTCCTCAGGATCTTTTCTCCATAGTTAATATGAATCTTCATTCCTTGGAAGATTTGCAAGCCCAATTCTAACTCAGTCACCCTGATCATCATACTTTTGAGCTGGTTGTGTCAGTACTACCTATGAATATGTTTCACAAGCTAGGCATCCACTTGGTTAGATCATGGTGGAAGGATTGGTGGTGGTTTCCCAACACATCATTTTGTAATTACAAGTCTAGATTGGGCTATCATTGGCTTGTTCCACATTTTCCTATGGTTCCAACCTTGAATCTCAGGTGGCATTTGCAATCCTCCTAGTCTGTGTAGCTTCATAGGCTTCACACTATTTGGATTGCCATTTTTTAGCCTAAATTAGCTCATTTTGCCTGGTGTATTCTTTTCCATGGATTTTCATTGGGATCTCACCTTCGGAATCTAGGTGTGCCAGATCCACGTCACCCTATTTGTGGGAAACTTGATACTTTTATACATCTCTTTTGCTATTGCAGATGAGTTCAACAGTTGTGGACATGGACACGTGATTTTTTCTGGCCTTTTTGGTTTGGGATTTTTTCTTAGCATATGATTATGCTAGGGGATTTCCCTCAGCTTCGATTCAAGTTCACATAAGCTTAGCATGTTTTTAGAGTGGAAATCCTCTTCAATTTGTGGAAAGATACAAATGCAATTATTATTTTTCACAACTCTTTTGATATTCATGTATATTTATATTCTAAAGCATACATTTGTAATAACGTGATGTTACAAATTCAAGTGCAAGCCAACAAAGTTTCACTTGAGGTGGCCCATTTGCAGGAACTTCTAGAACATTGGGGATATGCCTGATGTATAGTTGTCAAAGTATCATTAGACCCCTCCACTTTTGGTGATTGGAATGCCACATGGTAAGCAACATGATTGCAACTCCACATGTCATTCACACACTTCGTGTTCCCAAGCCCCCTGCCGATAGTCTGCCAATGGAAGAGAATTTCAACACCAATGTTATGTTTCTCCGCCACATGGTGGATTTTCTTCTAGTTGGAACATTGTCCCTTATCTGATGGTGGAACTAGATGGCCAGAAACTACCTGATCGAGCTTATCTTAATGGCTCTCACAGTTGTCTCTAGACATTTCTTCAGTCAGGAAGGAGACTAAGAAAGAAGAAGCTACTAATGAGGAGGGGTGGTCCATTCCAGATGACACTCTTGACCCCGCTAATGTATGGGGATGAAAAGATGACAAACATTCTCTACCACCTCTATTGGCCACTTCTTGAGCAATTGGTTTTATTGTTTTTAGCTCTAGGCCCTGCCCATGTTTCAGTTTATGTTGTATTTCTAGGTTTTGCCATTGTGACTTTCATAGAGCGATCTCATATTCCTATTCATAAAAAATAAATTATAATAATATAGTTTATATATAATTTATCATAACAATATAATTTTTATATAATTAGTCATATAACATGATTTTTTAGGCAAAAAAAATTATATAATAAATATAAATTAACTCATATTATCATGCATCTCATTTTACATATGATATTTTATTCAATCTCGTATTACTCATTAACTCTCTCTCTCTCTCTCTCTCTCTCTCTCTCTCTCTATTTATCATAAAAATATAATTTATATATAATTACTCATATAACATAAATTTTTATGGAACATAAAAATGGCAGTTAGAGCCGCTTTGATGAACTCTCCTCCCGCTACCGCTTCCCGCTCAATGGGCATTTTGAAATCTTCTCCCACTGTCGCTTCCTGCTTGATGATTTTTTTTTCTGGTACGTTGCCACATGTTTTATCTAGGATAGGAGTCTTCAATGGGGAGGGAATTATGTGGTGTGTCTATAGTCCTTTGTGGCTGGGGCCTTTGGAACTGCTGGTTCTGCCTCTTACGCTGATGTGCCTACTTTTGAAGTAGATGTTAATGAAGCTTTGTCCTGTGATCTTCCCTTTCTTGGGACTGGTGTCCACCATCCCAGATTTTTTATGTCTGTCTCTGTAAGTGACCCCATAGTGGTAAATTTAGAAAATGATATAGTTGATGAGATGTTTAATAATGTAGAGGATTATTCCTCTTATGCTGCAATTTTTAGATTTAGGGGTTTTTGGCCCTCTCTTTCAGACCTGCATGCTTGGATTTCCAAACATTAGGAGCCTTTTTTATCTGATTCTATTCAAATATTCCCTATGGAAAAGGGTTTTTTTATTGCAAAGTTTGACAATGTTGAAGATTGGAACACTATTTTGCGTAGTAGTTTCACTTGGGAGGACCATTTTCCCTTGATGGCCAAACCTTGGCATCAGGATTTTGATCCTATTACTGAATCTTTTAATAAAATACCCTTATAGGTGAGGCTTCCGAATCTTCCCCTACATCTCTGGCTGGACTCTGTGCTGGAAGCTGTGGGAGAGGCTATTAGGGATTTTCATATGATTGATGTAGTTTCTACTAACATTTTTCACCCGACATATGCTTGTATCCTAGTGGAGGTTGATGTTTCTAAGGGTCTCCTTGAGAAGCTGACTCTGGCTTCTCCTCGAGGCTCTTGGATCCAGACCCTTGATTATGAGGGAATATCGTTTAGATGCATAAAGTGCCACAAGACGGGCCATATTGCTGCCTAGTGTTTATCAGATAGGGTAAAATCAAAGAAATTTCCCTCTTGGTGGGTGGGCGTTGATGACCACCATTATACGGTTCATAAAATTTCTAAGGATGGGGGTATGGATGGTTTTCCCTCTCAGGATAATCTCGCTAATGCTATTTCTAATGTGGTTATCTCAGATGTTGTCTCAGATGCTATCTCGGATGATGTTGTTGTCTTGGATGTTGTCCTAGGTCAGATATATGATGTTGTTCTTTCGGGTGATGTGGTTGTTGTTCTTGTCCAGATGGCTGATGTTGTCTCTGTCTCAGCTATCCTGACTAGTGGTTTTTTTTTTTTGATGCCCAGGTCTCTCCGGGGGGTTATTGTCCCTGTCCCTGCCAGGGATGTTGGGGTGGTTAGCCTTGCTTCTCAGGTTGCAGGCTTCTCTACTAATTATTTGTCTTGGCAGAATGATGCTTTGAAGATGGAGGAAGGATGGACAATTATTAAAGGAAAGAAAGTAAAGTCTCCCAAGCCTCCTTTTGATATGAGTTTATGGTCACATAAGGGTGGGCTTAAATGATTATCCTGATGGCCCTTTTTGTTGACTGGTGTTCTGGTCTCAGTTTCTTTCTTGTGGGAGCGTTTGTTTGTTCCCTTTGGTGTGTATGGTGTTGTTTCACAACAGTATCTTTGTTCTTTTAATGTTCTATCTTTTAGTGTTTTGTTGTAAAAGGTTTCGGGTCCTTTTAAAACATGTTTTTACTTAATCAAAACATGATTTTTTATGCAAAAAAAATTGTCTATAAAATGAAATAACTCACAAAGTAAAAATTAATTTTTTAATCATTTAGTGTGTTATTATTAAAAATTTGAAATAATAATAAATTTTTAAATATCGCTTACTAATTTATATTTATATGTATAACTATTTAATATTTTATTTGTCAACTTATATTATATGTATTTTTATTATTATAGTAAAAGGAAATGAGTAAATAAATAAATAAAATTGTCTCTTGAATGATATAAAATAAATATATAATAAAAAGTATAAATATAATGACATAATTCATATAATACTAAATATAATTTTCATATATTATATTTTTTATTATATTTATATATTAATTGAATTTATCTTGCATAAAATATTAATTATTAAATATATTTATATTTTAAATTATAAAAATATAATTTTGTTATATAATTTCATTGGTATTGCATAAAATATATATTATATATCACATTATATTTATATTTAATAAATTAATCATAATTTTTTCTACCATCAATATTTAAAACTTTTCTTTAAAAGATTTAAAACCTTGCATTAAAATCAATATGAACAATTTGTAAAATTTTTAATAAAATTCTAGCTAGTCGTACACTACAGATTGGACGATTCATCAATTCAAATTAAAGCTTCTAGTGAATTGTCTCCTCTTTCCAGATAAAAAAACCTTTTCCAAAAGTCTTTTGCTCCTGAGAAGCTACTAACCAACATCAACATATGGAAATCGGCCACGCGAGAGGATGGAAATAAAATGGAGAAAATATATGTTGGAATAATGGAATGGTGTGTACTCAGAGGGGGAGGGGTGAATCAGTACCCTTAAAATGTTTTCATCAATTAACCTTTAATTATTTAGTAATCTATTCCTTGCATTACCGACCTTATTTCTTTTCTACCTTATGCATGTAATATCAAATCGTAAACTTAATTGCATGTAAGCATTCATAGAAACATTCATGAAATGTAAGTACACATGACACAAGAATTGGTAACACAGAAAACCCCTGTTAGAAGGTAAAAACTACGATGGGATGAAACCCACAAAGCTTCACTATCTACAGAATGGAAGGTGTCAGTTAAGGCTACAAGTGTGATAACTTCTGATGATCTTACCCTGTTAGGAGTAATATTTTAGACTGCTTAGGTCTACTCTGTTAACAGATTTAGAAACACTATTAAGTGTGCACTTGGTTAAGAGATTTACAATAGGATTGTTAAATCCACCTTCTTAAAGGATTTCTTCTATTTTCTACAATTGTTAGAGAGTAGTCAAAAATACTTGTTGACCTGATTATATGCAATCTTGAATTGTTGAGAACATGTCCTTTAAGTTCACAATATGATGTATCACCTATAGTGATTGATTAATACCTTTGTTCTTCTTGGTAGCCTTGAATCTTGTTCTTCATAACTAAATTTTGTCTTTTGTGTCTTTCTACATGAAACTCTCTGTCTGATCCTTAGGTGTACTCTTCATCTACAATCATCATTATGTCATCTTGTTCTAGTTTATTATACATCTATTTATACAATGAATTGACCTATTTAGGTTTCACGCTTTACAATGAAAACTCTATGATAAAAGGTTTACAACTTGACCTTGATCTCCTAGTTTGCATGTTTACAATCAGTCAAACTGATTAAAATAATTACATATGCTTTACTTGTTCCTCAAGAAATGGTTTTAAAGCTAAGCATAAAGCTAAATATAAAACTGAAGTGTTTTATCTGATGTGTAACTTAGATCCACATTTCTTGGAAATAAAATTGTCTCTCAGTAGACTGGTGCTTGATTTACTTTGTAGTCTGTGTTGTTAGGTTCCTCTGTGAATTGTCTGTTGGTTTACTCTATAAACTGTGCTCTCGATTTACACTGTAAACTATCTGTCGGGTTCATTTGTGAACTGTCTATCAGTTTTCACTGTACTAACATTTTTGGTGACCATTGCACTTGTCTATTTTTGGTGTCCTTTCTGCTTGATTGAATGTTGTCACTCGGTGATCATGTTACCGATAGTTCAAAAAATTGTTGCCTTTGTATACTAATGACAAACTATTATCCTTTAGGATTATCAATCTCCCCCTTTGTCATTATTATCAAAAACTGATATGTGCAAAACTGAAATGTTCAGTATATACACCAAGTTTTTACCTTGTCAATATGACTCCCCCTATGTGCATGCCTCAGTGTAGTGTATGTAAATGTTTCTTTCTTTGTGTAAGGTATATACATTTCCCTTTTTATCATTTCCCCCTTTCACCTTATCATTTCCCCCTTTTTTGAAAATATTGACGAAGGTGTAATACTTACAACTTATCAAAATTGTGGCAATATGATTTCTGAATGTCCTCCATTATCTTCTCCCATTGCTCTTTGAGGTGCTCAAGGGTCATGAATTCCAAGGTGAGTCTTGCGTGCATGTCATATATGCTCTCTGTTAAAAACATCTCTGGGGTGGCAATCAATGTTTTTGCCGAAGTCATATGTTTCAATAGCATTGTGAGATTCGGGAGTAACATTGCCTACAGCTTGGTTACCTCATCTTGGATTCTTCTTTCTACCTTTTGACATTCAATTCTCAACCTTTTTGCTTCTATAATCTTGTCATAATGTAATTTGAATTCATTTTTGTCAGTTGTGAGACCTTATGCACTAGCCTTAAGATCTTCATCGATTTTGGCTAACTTTTCACTTTGCTCAGTAGTAAAAGTCTCTAATGTGCACAACTTTTGAATTAAGTTGACTACTACTAATATTTGGGGTTCCATAGTAGTGACTAATTCATAAATTTTTACCTTATGTTCTACCACTTCTTGGCTAATCTTCTCAGTTATCTTGTATTGACACTTTTGCTCAACACGTTCTTCAATTACCTTGTTTGCATCTACATTCTGTGATGTGATGGCATTGGTGAGAATTTCTAATTGATCAAGTATAGGTGCACTTTGATCAATTTCAGTGTCAGGTACAATCTGCAATAATATTTATTTGGTTGTATCTAGGAATTGGGAGTTCTTGTGCTCCTTCTTGAGCTTGTCACGTATTGCCTTTCTTTTACAAAGTTCACCATACTTAGTAAGTGACTCTGGATCCAATGTTCTAGGATCACAGTTTGGTATGTTAATTATCTCATCTAATGTTACTGGTGCTTTTCTCTTCTTTTTATTCTTTGTAAGAGCAGTGGAAGCAAGTGTATGAAGTACCATAGCAAGTTTCATTGCTTGGTCTATTGTACTTGGTGAATGTGTGGGAGGTGTGGTGGCTTTTGGTTGCTTCTCGGTATTCACCTGTCAATCGGTATTAGACATCTCTACATCAACCTTATCTTTATCTACAGCCTTGTCATCCTCAGTGTTCTTTGTAGTGGCATCACCTGGTTTCTCCTCTCCACTTGCGTCTTTCTTTTCCTCTTGTGTATATTTTTGTTGCTTCTCTTATTCATCACTTGTGTCCTTGGGTATGTTGGCATCAGGTTCAAGTTTTTTATCCTTTGTTTTTGTCATTATATTGATAACTTGTATCAATAATGGCATGTCACCTGGTATATTTGTCTGTACAACATCTATTTTTGTGTCTTGTTCCTTAGTTTTCTCGGTGGCAACAATGACATCTTCATCTACCTTCACCTCATCAGCAAGATCACCTCCAGTGATATCTATGATAGTTATATATTTTATTGTGTCATATGTTGTATCCCCTAATGATTGTAGATTTTGAGGTACATCATCCATGGCCTTGCTTGCCTGTGTTGTCAACTCAACTGGATTGATGTCCTCGGTGTCATTTATGAAGATGTGTTCGGGGCTCAGTGTGGCCTCTTTCTCTTCATAATGAGGTGTCTCGATAAAATCCAGTATCTTCTTGGGGCTTGTTGTATCCTCCTTAGGTGTATTGAATATTTCATTCCATGTTTCATTGCTTTCTTTGTCAAGCTCTATTAAATTGCCCTCTAGTACTTTGTAAGCTCTCATCTTAGTGGAAAATTTATTTGCATGCTTCTTCATCATTTTGTCAGTCTCTTCAATCTTTGACTTGGGTGGCATAATTGTAACTAGGGATCTTTCCCTTATCTGTTTTTCAGTATTCAGTGCATATGTCCACCTTGCTAATAGTCTGTCATTAATTTCTTGTGGAATTTGTTTGTTGAATTGTAATGGTACATATTTTTATGCAACCATAGCCTTAATGATGGATTCTTCAATCTTATTCTGGTCTCCGGTAGAAAAGGTTAACCATTGTCTTATATTTCGGTGAGATATGCTCTCGGTGTCGATTGATTGTGCAACTTCATCAATTATTGTAGGAAATTTTTGCTTTTCAGCTTGGAGTCCTTGATCTTTTTCATCATGTTTGGTATCTTCCTTATCCTCTTTTCCTCGAATGTACCATATTATTTTCCTCTTTTTTCTTTGCCTGGTTTGAGGCTTTCTCTTTTAAATCCTTATTGTGCCTTTCTTAACCGGTGGTCAGTCTACTTTTGTAGTTTGACTCCTGGTTCTTAATGCAACAGTAGTCCTTGTTTTCTTTGTTGGGGGTGCATTGGATTGTGTGGAATTGGAGTCACTCAAATGTTCACCTTCACCGATGGGTGATTGTCCCTCGATGACCTCTTGTTCCAAATCTTTATCATCTACCGAAATTTTCTTCTCAAGTGTTTCGATAATTTTGTTCTTCTTTCGGTCTATCTTCTTCACTACTAGGCCTATTTTGATTCTGTATGTACCGTAAAATGGTTGCCTAGACTTTGAGCCCCATTTTATCATTTTATCATTTTATCAATTTCCTGAATCAATACTTTGCAATATTTTCAATTCAAATCAATTTCCTTGATCAAATTGTGATTAATTCAATTATTTCAATATTTCCTAAGGTTTTATCATTTTTATTTAATTAAAAGATTTAATCTCTCTTTTAATTAAATAAAATTCCTCTTATTTAATTAAAATATTTAATCTCCCTTTTAATTAAATTCATC